>JAEIGR010000330.1:0-10478 GCA_018904305.1 Scaptomyza montana
TAATACTTACAAGCATTGCAAGTTTCTTTGTTATTACATATGTATGTACATACATTTATCGATATCTAAGCACTCACAGAAAACTATCGTTTAGCATTGCAACTGAGTTCAGCATCCGACGTTCCCGTCACATCACGTTTCGTGATTTTTTATTTTTTTATCGTTCGCAATTATATAAGTTTATATTTTTTGTGTGCATTGCTGACCTTGTATTAAATAATTACTATTAGTTATTTATTCTTCGGTCTCTCCACTCCACTCGTCCAAACTATTATATCTGTTGATTTTATATGTACGTTGTCCGCATTTTATTTTATTCTGGCTGCATAAGCATGCAAAGTGACATTGCCAAGGATAAAGATAATCTCCTTGCCGTTCCGTCCGGGGTCCATAAAAGATCTAGTTCCGATCCGAATAAATTCCTCGCGTCCACATCTACAGAGTGTCCAGTCCCACCGCTAATTACTAGATCCGTCAGTCAAAAACTAAAGATGCCAAGTATGTTTACTTTGACTACGTTCATTTCCGTGACCGATCGTCTCAGCCAGTTCGAGTCAAAATTCGCTTCCAATTCCGATGTGTCACTGCACTCGCTCAAAGTTTGACAAGAACAGATTCGGACCTTGTGGAACAAGGTCGAGCAAGAATTCGAGTGCTGTTCAACAGCGCTCTCCGAATCTGCGGGACACAGCAATGTCAACGATACCGAAATCATCCATGCGAAATATGACCACTGCTATGGGGCGTACGAGCGCTGTGCATCCATGCTTAGCGAGCAAATTGAGAACGCTACGGTTCCTATACCAGGTCCTAATGTTGCCTATCAGCCGAGAGGCTGCCGCTTACCGCCCGTTGACACCGAAGTCTTTT
Source organism: Scaptomyza montana (assembly GCA_018904305.1). NCBI lineage: Eukaryota > Metazoa > Arthropoda > Insecta > Diptera > Drosophilidae > Scaptomyza > Scaptomyza montana. Next base: position 871 of record JAEIGR010000330.1, read on the forward strand.
CCGGAGACTATTTGAAATGGCCTACGTTTTGGGACATTTTCACAGCGGTGTATATCAACAATCCAAGTCTTACCCCAGTCGAGAAACTATTCCACTTAAATTCAAAGACGAGTGGCGATGCTAAGGCTATCGTGTCCAAATCCCCTCTCACAAATGATGGGTTTGCGTCAGAATGGCAAGCACTCGTCAACAGGTTTGAAAACAAAAGACTGTTAGTCAACAGTCAACTTCAAATTCTGTTCAACGTACAACCCATTTCTCACGAGTCTGCAGCCGCACTAAAGGATTTACAGAGCACCATCCAAGGGTGCCTATCGGCCTTAGAACTCTCCAATATCTCCACTGAGAATTGGGATTGTCTCCTCGTTTTCATGTGCTCCTCAAGATTCCCTTAACTCACTTTATCACTGTGGTAGCAGTCTCTCCATAGCACTGCAGATGTTCCGACTTGGGGTGAGTTAAATAGTTTCCTCTTAGAGCGGTATCGAAACTTTGAAGCAATTGAAGATGTACGGCCTCATCTAGCTCCTCAGCCGGCGGTTAAGGCTACAAGGAAAGAAACCTCTCCAAAAGAGTGAACTCCTTTGAAACCAAAGTCACTGCACAGGTTCAGACTTGCAAACTTTGCACCAAAGAAAACCATCCAATCCGTACTTGTCCTAAATTCTTACAAATGTCTGTCCAGGAGCGATCAAACACCATAAAGCAGCATAAGTTATGTTTGAATTGCTTCGCAAGAGGCCATCTCCTTAAAGATTGTACTAGTGCACACAGTTGCTTCACGTGCAAAGGTCGCCATCATACACTTCTTCATCGAAGCGACCCCCCATCTCAAGCGCCTCATGCGACAGCCTCCAATCCATCCACTTCGTCAAACATACCATCCAATGTGCAAATCTATTTCTCTGCAAACACACAAGGTGTTTTGCTCGGCACTGCTCTCGTCAATATTTGCTATGCAGGTACCACGTACAAGGCACGTGCACTGATTGATTCAGGATCGGAAGCAACGTTCATTACGACTCGAATCAAGTTCCGAATCAAGAGTCCGTTCAAGCCAAAATAAGTGGGTTACATCAATCCGTTTCAGCTAAGCCTCAGAAGTTGTGTCACTTTTTAATAGGCTCCCCAACAAAGCCGAGAATTCAAATTGAATCCTCGGCGTATGTGATTCCTCAGTTGGCAGGTAACCTTCCCTCCTATAAAATCCCCCAAAGCATATTGAAGGACCTGCCGAATATCCAATTGGCTGACCCCACGTTTTATAGGAGCTCGCAGATAGATGTGCTTCTTGGTGCAGATATCCTCCCGTCCACTTTATTAGGCGGCTCCCAATCCAACATTTGCGGAACTCTATTAGGGCAAGAGTCTATCTTTGGCTGGATTCTCAAAGGCCCAATAACCAAAAGTATTGGCTCATCCATTCGCGCGTTCACTACAAAGGTTTCCGTTGATCCTAACCTCCAGTTAAACAAGCTTCTCACAAAGTTTTGGGAGGTGGAGGATCTTCCTCTAAGTCCGATAAAAGACTCGGATTCCAAATGTGAAAGCAATTTCGTCCGCACCACTAAGAGAAATAAAGATGGAAGATATGTAGTCACACTCCCTTTTCGGAACCCTGATCACATCCAGTTGGGACATTCAAGGTCCATTGCGTTAGCTCAGATTCTTAAGAACGAAAACCGTTTGCAGAGAAACATTCCTCAAAAAGAGCAATATGACGCCGTGATTCAGGAGTACATAGACTTAGGTCACATGAGACAAGTCCCTCCAAGTGTTGACTGTAACCATTTTTATCTTCCTCACCATGCTGTTCTCAAGCCAGACAGCACTACTACGAAAGTTCGCGTTGTGTTTAACGCATCCAGTGTTTCGACAAACGGCAAAAGTTTGAATGACGTCCTATACCCAGGACCAGTCCTACAATCCGATCTGACCATACAGATCCTCAAGTGGCGTTATTTTCGCTACGTTTTTAATGCAGACATCACCAAGATGTATCGCCAGATCATTGTGCATTCCAAGCACACTCCATATCAGCGGATTCTGTTCCGAAACAAAATAATGATTTGTGCGATTTCGAACTTGACACAGTCACCTTTGGTGTCAATTGTGCTCCTTTTTTGGCCATCCGAGCTTTGCAGCAGCTTGCTTTAGATGTAAAAGAAGAGTTTCCTCTCGCTAGTAACATTATTTCCGAGCATATGTATGTGGATGATGTTCTGGCGGGGCTCACTCCGTTGAGCAGGCGATTCTTAAGATACGAGAACTCCGTAAGGCTCTAGCGAGTGCTGGGTTTCCATTACGAAAGTGGACAGCAAATGAAAGACTTGTTTTGAAGGAAATTCCAAAGGATCACTTGCTTCGAGACGATTTCTTGGAAATCGAAGAAGCCAGTGTCGCCAAGACATTGGGAATTAGATGGCAAGCCGACTCCGATGAGTTTTTCTTCTCCCCGTCCACCATAATACTGCAGACATCTTTCACCAAACGCGATGTTCTTTCAAGCATTGCGAAGCTTTCGACCCTGCTGGATGGTTGTCACCGGTCATCGTGCGTGCAAAAACATTTATGCAGGAGATTTGGCTCCAGAAGCTAGATTGGGATGACGTGTTGCCTGAAGAGCTCGATCGCCGTTGGAGGGAGTTCCTAACATCCTACCCCGTTTTGGGAAAGATCCGCATTCCAAGATGGTTACATTTCCCCTTCTCCCAAAAACTGAAAAAACATGTTTTTATGCATCAAAACAAACGTTCGGGGCACCTCTTTAACCCCGATTTAAAAAAAAAAACAAGGGCTATACACATCTCCTCACTTCAAAAACCCGAGTAGCCCCAATCAAGACTGTTTCCCTGCCAAGGCTTGAGTTGTGTGGTGCAGTACTTCTCACAGAACTGACCAGCACACTCCTTCCTCAATTGACCAGTGAAAAGGTCGATTGTTTCTTTTGGACTGATTCCACAATTGTCTTAGCTTGGCTTAACAAGCCCCCCTGCACTTGGACCACCTTTGTGTTTAAAAGGGTCTCAAAAATCCAACAAGCAACCGACACGGGGACATGGTCTCACGTCCGCTCTGAGTTTAATCCAGCAGATCTAGCCAGTAGGGGAGTTTCACCACAGGAACTTTTGGACAGTAAGTTGTGGTGGCAAGGACCAGAATGGCTAAAATTCACCCAAGATCAGTGGCCTTCCTCTTCCGATTCCTCTTTGGAAACTAACTTAGAGCAGCGTTCCATAAAGGCTAACCTAGCGGCTACTATTCCCTCTATCGACGTTCTTGAGCGTTTCTCCGATTTTAACAGAGCATTACGTGTGATAGCCTATGTGCATCGTTTTGTTACAAACTGTCGAAAGGGATCCGAAAGCTTTCCAGACGAGCTCAGTAGTAAGGAACTGTCTGAAGTCCAAGATAGACTCATCAAGCGCACTCAGCAGACACAGTACCCACTGGAGTATAAATCCTTGCTCAAAAAGCAACCAGTCAAGTCCTATAATCAACCTGAACCCATTCCTGGACCAAAATGGGCTTATAAGAGCATGCAGTCGAGTTAGAGAATCCGAGCATGCTCTTTTTCGCGCCTACTTATTTCGTTCACTCATTGCATTTCGCTCCATGGAGGTAACCAGCTGATGCTGCGTCTGATCCAATCCAGGTATTGGATTCCAAAGGTCAAGGTCCTCATCAAGGCAACAATAAACTCCTGTAATATTTGTGTCGTTTATAAAAAGCGACTCCAAACCCAACTCATGGGTGAACTCCCAGTTGAACGATCCACCTTTTCCAGACCCTTTATTCACACGGAAGTCGACTTCGCCGGACCATTTGACATAAAAAGTTTTACTGGCCGCGCTTGTCGAATTTCCAAGGGCTATGTTTGCGTTTTTGTTTGCTTCAGCACCAAGGCTATTCATCTGGAAGCCACGACTGATTTAACCACTGAGAAATTCCTCGCAGCATTTGCTCGATTCGCTGCACGACGTGGGTGTCCCCAGCAAATGTTCTCTGACAACGGTAAAACGTTTGTCGGAGCTTCCAAGGTTCTTGATCACGATTTTCTCGAAGCTACTCGAAAATGCATTCTTTCCAATTATAGCCAACAAAGGCTATCGTGGCGGTTTAAGCCACCAGGTTCACCTCATATGGTGGTTGTGAAAAGCTTTAAGGCTCTTTTCTACAAATCTACTTCGTTTTTTAAATACACGTTCGAAGAGCTATCAACGCTGCTCTCTAAAGTTGAAGCATGTCTCAACTGGAGACCAATCTCCCCTATGTCAGAAGATCCAATTGACTTATTAGCCCTTACCCCTGCTCACTTTCTGATAGGAGCACCGCTTTTATCCGTTTGCGAGCCCAAAATTAAGGAGAATGCAATGTCCATCTTAAACAGGTGGCAACGTCTCAAGGCTCTCAACCAGCAATTTTGTGTCCGTTGGAAGGAAGAGTACTTAAAAGAGCTGCATAAAAGGGTCAAGTGGCAATCACAGCAAGTGAATCGGCAGCCAGGCGACATGGTCACTATCAAGGAAGACCACATCCCAGCCAATGAGTGGCGGCTGGGTCGCATTCAAAAGACATATTCAGGCTTTGACAATATTGTCCGGGTCGTAGATATTCTGACGGCACGTGGTGTAGTTAAGAGACCCGTAGCTAAGCTTGTGCTACTTCCAAATGAGCCAACTGCTCAAGCACAAGCTTTAGATGTTTCTTCTACTTAACAATTCCGCTATTTCCATCTTTGTTTGTGCTCGTCCGCTCCTTCCAGTATCTATAGTATCCAACTAATTCCGAATACGTTATCTATCGTTTAAATACCTATCAGGAAAGAAGATGGCTAACAGGAAGGCTAATCCACGCGCAGCAGAGGACAGACGTACTCGAGGAGTAGACTCCTTCCGTTGCCGAGTCTGCCGTGGAGTCCATGCGCTTTAAAAGTGCCAGCGTTTTATGCGCTTAACCGCCGAAAAGAGGCTAAGGGCAGTGCTGGTGAAGAAGTACTGCCCCAAGTGCCTTGCCCATCAGCATTCGGGGTCAACCTGCCGCCGAGAAGACAGGTGCCGTGTGTGTAAGAGTGATCATCACACCCTGCTTCACATGCACGAGGAGCGCAAGACCACGCCCGCGATCATCCAGGCCAGGCCTCCCCATTATGGATCCCCGTTACCAAGCAGCCTCTCGCTGTCGTCGATTTTGGCACACCAAAAAACCACCGTGATGCCAACGGTGGTCCTGAAAATTGATACGGGATCAAAAGTATTCGACACCCGGGCAGTGGTCGACCCGTGCTGCCCCTTAAGTCGAATCGACACGTCACTGGCTACGGCTATCGGCCTATCCGTCACCCGTGTCGGTTCTGAGGGGGCATGCACGGCAATTCTAAAGTCACGTTGCTCCGACTTCCAGAAGGCAGTCATCCTCCAGGTGGTTCCTACCAACCGCACACCGTGCCACGCGTCTCCACGCAAGTCCCAGACCGCTGGTTTCGCCGCATGGCTGCATGTGCTGGCACGCCCCACCCCGCCGAACTCCTGTGTCCCGTGCACTGTTTTTGGCTGGGTGCTGTCAGGATCCTGCAGCCATTAATGAATTCTTTTTTTATATTGCAATACTGTAAGGGGGGCAGTATGTTCATGCCTAAAAGAAGGCAGAATCAAACATGAACTGCCGCTCTTACTTCCGCGGCTCTCCATGCAATGCTAGCAACTCCTGCAACATTTGTTTCATTTTCATTTATTTTTATGTTAAGAACTATGTTCCCTTTTTGCTTTACATATCACTTGAGAATATATACCTATCGTGCACACAAGTGTTTTTTTATTTCGCGCATCGAAAATATTAATGAAGCAACTTTTTACCACACCTCTACACATCAGAAGAAAGAAGCCAACCCACTACAACAATCTAATTTAATTTCCCATCTTCTTTTTTTCTTGAAACAACACTGCTCCATCCCCCGACGCACTTGCATCACAATGTAGCCCAATGTCACTTTTATAGTCATAAATTGATAGTACCTGTAATTGCACTAACAGCTCTTCCTTCAAAAAACAGAAAACGATTTAATCCCTCTCTTTCAAATTTCAAAAATCTTTGATAAAACCCTCCCAAAATATGAACACAATCCAAGAAAACGTTGTACTTCCTGGGGCTTAAACGGTGTGGGAAAATCCCTCACCTCATCTAAACCTTTGTCATCTGCCTTAATTCCTTTTTTTTTGATACCAGGAATCCTAAATATTCTACCTCATCCTGCAAAAAATTCACATTTGTCCAATCTCAACCTCTAACTTATTTTTCTACTAACCTCTTAAACACTTCCTTTAAAAATTCTAAAATTTTCTTTCATATTTTTACTTGCTATCACAGTATCAACCAATATTTATGAGTTTATTATATCTGACTTCGCGTCTGCAAATATGCTATTTATAAACCGTTTAAATGACCTGTGGGGCACTTTTCAGACCCACTTGGCATCCTTTTTTTTTAAAAACTCAAATTGACCAAGTGGAGTTACAAAAGAGGTGTATTTGATTGACTCTTTACGAACAAGTACATGAAAATAACCAGTGTTTAAAAAACTGCAAGAAGTTTCATTTATGTTGCAAGCTGCTTATGCTTCTGAGAACAAACGAAAGTCGCAGTCGAAGCAACAGCAGAAAGTGATCGCTGACGACAAGCAAGGCAGTGGTATGCAGTCGCTGTTGCTGCTGCTTCAACTTTCGTTTCTGATCGAAAGCAGCAGCAAAGCAAAATCGAAAATTCTTAAACGGCGACTGCTGCTGCTGCTTTGCTTGTCGTCGGCGTCGTCAAAGCAGTAATAAGTCGAAATTTGTAAGTTTTATGCTTCTTCGACTGAAGCATTTTAAACACTGTAAATAACCATTTTTAGATCAAGCTTTGTAAAACACTGATTTGCCAAATAACCTATCTAGTAAATCATCAACTTAAGGTAATGGGTAATTATCCTCAACTGCGACTTTATTAAGTCTTCTTAAATCAATGCACATTTTAAGATCACCCGACTTTTCTTGACCTAACACAATGGGTGATGCGTAACTAGAACGACTTGGTTGAATAATACGGTCTTTGAGATATTCATATAACATCACTTGCAATTTTTCTTTTTCTGCATATGATAACCGCCTTGAGGAACAGCTAAATAACTTGGCATTTTCTACTAAAATATCCATTTCGCACTTTATCTTCATTTCATTCATTTGGTTCATTTGGTTTTTTTGCATTTACATATATGCTTTCTAATAAATGTATGAATTTAATATGCCAATAACATTCTACCTCACTTCCAATGTTGTAAATCATTTCGTTTCCACTTGCCTCTAAAATATTTATTCTCAACATAGATTGTTCAAAGTCATCTACGAATATTCTTTGATTGTTTTTAAAACAATTTTTCTTGAGGTACTATCTAAATTCTCACTCATCTAACAATTTATCACTATCTAAAATTTTTCCAGAATCCAACAATATATCTTTATCTAAAAATTTTTCATAATCTACAACAATTTTTCTTCCTCCAACAGTTTTTCACTGTCTATCATTTTTCTTTTTATTCTTTGTTATCTAAAATATTATTCTGCTCTAAAACATTATCATTTAATAATAATTTAATATTTCTTTCCGCTAACCCCTTTATTCTCTAGCTTTTTGCTATCTAAAACTCTATTTTTCTACCATTTGGATCCTCAGCATACTCATCTGATACCATTTTTTCAAAGCATAAGTGATCAATATCACAAACTTGCATAAAATATCTTCCTAGCATAACGTTCCACCTCATAGACTGCATATAAATCAAAATATACTTTATTCATTTCCTTGCATACATAACATTTTATTTTTCCAAAATATTTAACTGGCTTTCATTTAGCCCAAAATACTGAATGTTTTGCTTATGTAGTTCCACTCCAAAGGAGCATATGCATATTTAATACAAGTAATAGGGCTTCCTGTGTCTATGAGGCATTCTGAAATAATTGATCTTCTGTAAACCATACCAAAATATATCTTAACATTTCTTACTATTTATTTTTTCCCCATGTCATTTTGCTCTGAACATTGAGCCACCAAGTGATCGCCCAAACCACAGCCGTAGCACGTACCTTTCTCCCTCTTTGGCTTACGACAGTCTTTTGCCCAATGCCCTTTAAAGTTGCAATCAAAACAACGCGAAAACATGTCGCTATTCCAGCTTGTCCAGCTTTGCCTTTCGCTGGTAGACCACTTCCTGCGAATGCCTTGAGCATACTTTTGGACTGTCGAAGCACTGGAGTCTGGCTTGAATACGTAAGCTTTCCATTGGTATGCCATCATTAACCCATCGTCGTCCATGTCGACATCCCGAGCCAACCAAGCCTTATTCTCATAGTAGCTTGTGTCTTTTTCATCTGTAATCCAACGGCGTGCCTCAAATTTACGCCGCCATTCCATTTTTGACAACTTCTCGCCAAACGCCGAGACTAATTTTCCCAGCAGTTCATCTGTTCGCATGACTTTACGATGAGGGTCGGCATGCATCCACTCTCTGGCATTTCCTTTGAGTTTAGCTTACCAATAACATTTGGCGTTGCGCCCTCGGTGAGCTGATGCAACTGATAAACATTTTCAAATTGCATGATCTATTGTCGAAATGTAGCTTGGCCAGGGAAGTCCAGTAAACTTTCTTTTGGCAGTTGAAATGCGCCAGATGTCTACATCACGTGACCATAAGATTCCGGCTTTGGCAAAATTTCACTCTGCTCATCAGGCCCTTTATTTTCGCGCTTTTTTGCGCTCTTATTCACCGCCGCTTACCGACTGCACGCTGTAGTCGTCTTCTTCTAGCACTCGCTGCTGCTCAGAGTTTGCAATCATGTCTTCTTGTTGCTTACCGCCGTTGTCGCTTTGCCGCCGTTGTCGCCCGCTGCCGTTGTTGCTTTACCGCCGTTGTCGCTTGGCAATTTCGTTTGTTCAAACTGCTTTTGCGCTTGCTGAACTCGTCCGCGCAAGCTTTCCAATACTTTCTCATTCTCAGAAATTTCAATCTGCTGCGGCAAAGCCGTACCTCGTCGTCCTGCTGATCTTAATTTGTTGGATCCATATATGGCTCATCGTCGCAATCCACCATTGGTATCGCGCAAATACGTGCAAGGAGCTCAGCCTTGGAGCCGTTCCGCAGGCAATCCCAATACTCTAAGCCAATTTTTTAATTGACTCACGGAAGAATCATTTATATTTATATCCACGGTGTCTTTATACTACTTCTGAATCATTGTAGCCGGTTCTTTAATATATTTTAATATTTTATTCTCTTTTTTCCGAACTGCTCGTGTTAAGGCTCGTTCTAAAAAAGGAACTATTAGGATAGTTCGGAGGGGGCTTAGCTGAGGTCACCAGGCAGGTCGCGAGTTGCGGATAGCAAAAATACCCTTTATGAGGTTAGCTATGAATAAGCGAGAATCCTTGCAAATAAGCAGTCCCTGGACAAACAGCGGGTACGGTACCGTTCATCGTACCGATAAGACGCTTGTGTCGCCGTCTTCAAAGCATAGCCTCACACACTCCCAACTCCCTCACACGTACCCATCTTCATCCCTTTCCCAATATCTCAC
>JAEIGR010000111.1:0-382428 GCA_018904305.1 Scaptomyza montana
GTGTATGTAAGCCTGTGTGTGTGTGTGTGTGTAAGCCTGGGTGTGTGTCTGTAGATGCCGGTGTGTGCGTGTGTAGATGCCTGTGTGTGTGTGCGTAAGCCTGGGTGTGTGTGCCTGTGTGTGTGTTTTTTTTTTTCTCATGGAACGCCATGAAGGGTGTGAATCTTTCAAAGATACTGGTGGCCCGTACCACCAAGCATGCACGATTTCCACGTACTAAACACACCCTACACAACAACGCGCCTCATCCCCAAGGGATCACGATTAAGTATTACTTCTCGGGGATGGGATGCCTTAAAAGGCCGTCTTCTTATTCATCCAGTTCTCGGACCATCCTTCTCTCTGCATAAGTATCGCTCAGTGCTCCGCGGCGCTCTCTTTCGCACCTACGGAGATCCTTCTGGATGCAAACGATCCTCTGGAGTACCGCATTCCAGTTCGAGTCGGATTCCAACATGTACGACACCAGCTCTTCCACTGATGGTAGAGGTGTTGCTCCTGCTAGATATCTCGGGCAGTGGTTAAGGACATGCTCAGGGTCTTCCGCGCAGCCCAGACAGACCGGACATTGCGGCGTCTCCTCGTGTCTGTACTTAAACAAGTATTTCCTATACCCTCCGTGGCCGGTAAGGAACTGCGTCAGATGGAAGTTAGTAGATCCTCCTCGTCGTTCTATCCACTCCTGGATTCTTGGGATGAGCCTATGCGTCCATCTACCTTTGGTTGAGAAAGTCCACCTGGCCTGCCACATGGCCAGGGAAGCCTGTCTCTCCGACCTCCTAACAGATTCGGGCGGTGCGATGCCTCCCATAGACTTCCGCCAGGCGTGAATTTCCGTCATCTCGCGGGCTAGTAGGTCCACAGGCACAAGTGCTGCGTCATCCGAAACCGTACGGAATCCCGAGATCATATTTCCGTCCAGGGCTGCCGCCCAAATCGGTGCAGCATACAAAGCAACTGACGCCACTACTTTTCCAAGAAGTAGTCGCCTTCCACCCTTGGGTCCTCCTAGGTTTGGCAGCATCCGAGAGAGAGCTGCCTGTTATTTTGCTGCCTTCATACCAACATACTCGATGTGAAGCCGGTAACCCAGCCTGTTATCCAGTATAACTCCTAGGTACTTGATGTATGGCTTGGATTTGATGGTAAAATTACCAATAATACCATAAATTCAGTCTTTTTCCTGCTCTTTATCAGAACTGCCTCTGTCTTGTGCTCTGCTAGTTCCAGGCTTCCAGCCCGCATAAATGATGCTATTATCTTAATAGCTTCATTAGCTGCTTCTTCTACTTCTCGTATGTGTTTTTCCACAACTACGAGGGCCAGGTCATCTGCGAATCCAATAAGCTTACATCCCTGTGGCAGGCGCAGTCTGAGTACTTCGTCGTACATCACGTTCCACAGGAGGGGTCCCAATACTGAGCTCTGTGGAACACCTGCAGTGACGTTAAATCGCTTAATTCCATCCTCTGTGTCGTATTCCAAAGTCCTGTCTGAAAGATAACTCGTTAGAATTCTCATTAGATAGGGCGGTATTCCAATTCTTCTAAGGGCATTTAGGATGCGCGTCCAGCTCGCCGAGTTGAACGCGTTCCGAATATCCAGCGTAACTACTGCGCAATATTCCTTGTCGCCCCAACTCCATCGTGTCCCTTCTATCGCTTTTGTTTCGATGTCGACCACCGCCTTGATCGCGTCCACCGTTGACCGTGCCTTGCGGAATCCGAATTGGGACTCCGAAAGTGCATGTCTGGCGTCCAGTATCGTTAGCAGTCTTGCGTAGATAATTTTCTCCAGAATCTTTCCCGCCGTGTCAAGCAGACAAATCGGTCTAAAGCCCGAGGGTTCTTCGACTGGTTTGTTTCCTTTTGGCAGCAGGATGAGTCGCTGGACTTTCCATACTCTTGGGAATACTCCCTCCTGTAAGCAGTGAGTGTAGGTGTCTGCAAATTCCTGGGACTTCGCGGCGATTGCAAGCTTTAGCACTTTGTTTGGTATACCATCGGGCTCTGGAGTCTTTCGGTCACCAATCTGTCTAACTGCCGCGGTCACCTCGTCGGTCGTCACTGGACTTATGTGCTCCGAGTCAAGTGTGGGGTTTTCCGTTTGCACCCGGGGGTGCTGTGGAAACAAGGCCACTACGATTTTCCGTAGCTCCACTGGGCATGTGGTCCTTAGCGTGGTTTGGCTCTTTACTTTCTTGGTTACCACCTTATAGGCCGTTCCCCAGGGGTTGATGTCGGCCTCTTCACATATCTGGCGAAAGCAGTTGGCTTTACTGCGCTTGATGCTATGCTTCAAATCCCGCTTAGCCCTCCGGAAGTCCTCGGCTCTGCGGTCAAAGTCCGGGCGATCTCTGGCTCTTTGGAAGAGTCGCCTTGCACGTATGCACTTTTTCCTCAGCTGGCTAATCTCGTCATTCCACCAGTAGCAAGGTGATCCACGCCTGCTTTGTTTCCGCCTAGGCATGGATGCGTCGCAAGCATCAGCTACGTTTTTTCCTAGTTGGTTTGCCATAACCTCTGCAGGGCCACTTTCCCATTCCAGATAGTTTAGCAGGTCCACAAAAGTTTGCTCGTCCAGACAGCTATCTTTCCACTTCGGTCCTGTTAGCTTGGGTGGCATCTTTGCCGAGCTTCTGCGCAGTTCATAGTAAATGGCCTGGTGGTCACTGAAGGTGAACTCTTCACTTACTTTCCATTTGACCCGAGCAGCTAATCAGGGTTAGGTCAATTATAGAGCCACAACCGGCTTTTCAGTAAGTAAGTGATTTCCCATCTGTTCATGCCTAAAAGTAGGCAAAATCAAACATGAACTGCCGCTCTCACTTTCCGCGGCTCTCAATGCAACTCCTGCAACATTTTATACATGTTTCATTCCACATTTTATACATTGTTACAACCAGCAACATGTTCTTGAATTTAATACCAAATATACTCTGAAACGAAGAACAAGTGTTTTTTTTTCTTTCGCATCATCACATTGTTCAAAGGAATAATTTCTATAACACGTACTCAGTACAAAAGGAAAATCAGTAGCGCCACCCCACCACAACATTTGGTCCTTCGAGCCGGATACTTCTAGAGGAATTTTCAAGGAAATTCAGGATTTCATCCCCCCAACTCCGCTCGCCCCAGCTTGCACCGCTGACTGCTACGGGATCAAGGTCCAACGTGAAAAAAAGTTAAGTTAATTTTTTCTTATTTTTTAAGAAAATCAAAAGCAGACAGTCCGCTTTCAAACATTTCTAAACATATAAAAGCATACAGTCCGCTATTTCTCCAAGACGAATAGTCAATTTCCATATATTAAAATTGCAAGTGCAGTGGCTGTCCTCCATATTTGTATGTAAGCATAAATGTACATATGTACTTTCATCAGCGTTGTCCAAAGTTTGAAAAGGCAGCCACGCGTGGTTGGCAAGAAAAATTCTGCCGGCGTAGCAGCCGACACATGTATAGGGAGAGAGAATATGTGTGTTCTATAAATAGAACGCTCGGCAGCTTGTTCTCTTACGATGCGCGTGTTCGGCTGCATTTGCTCTCTCGACTCATGTGTTCGGCTGAAGCTCAAAAGTCAAACGCGCAGTCATTCGCTATGCTGCATTGCAAAAAAATGTTTTACGTTGCCTTCGTGTTTCGCTGCTTCGCACACAAGCGCAACTCTTTCATTGTGTGAGTTTGGACATCACTGACTTACATACATATGTATGTACGCACATATAAAACATAAAGCGCAGCTTCAAGTCCGCCATATTTTTTCCAACCAAATGCACTTCTAAGAAAATTGTCCACATAAATTATTAACAAAATAATAAGAAACAAAAGCATATCCACACGACGCTTTTTTATTTTACAATTAATGCATTTATTTGCTACACATATTTTTATCCATTTTATGTTTGACACTTACACTAACCTACATATATTCCAACTACACATTTAATTTACACTTATCCGCAACATATACTACATATGTATATATATTGTGTTTAATAAAAAAAATAATAAATCCTACAACAAGCGCAAAGTGCATAAGCAGGTTGAATCCACATGAGAATAAAATAAATAAAGTTGTTAAAATAATCCACAAAAATATATATATTTAAATAAACTTACACTTATTCCAATTGTTGTGTTTGGCGTTATTTAGCAGCCGGCCAGTGGCTGCATTTGCTGGTCATTCGCCCAGCTGTTTTTTTTGCCTATGTTCCAACTAAAAAGAAAAAGATAAATATATATATTTGCACTACACACCATATTTTGTTCAATATTTATTAATAATTGTACTTACTTTTGTCAAATGTAAGCACATACACAGCCGGTAGCAATTAGTGACGGGCCGCCACATTCTATCGATTAATCAAATAAACTTAAGACGTTTTCACCATCAAACACATTTGTCGCGTTATCCAAATAAATGCAAACATCGCAATTTCATATATTAAGAGAACTTTTCGATTTCATTATTATTTATATTTATTAAATATAAAATAACAACATTTAATTCTGTCCATCCGATACGTGCATTATTATTATTATTGATTTTATTTTTTGGTTTTGAATTTTAATGTGTATTGTAAAAAAGTTCTCTCGTCCGATAACGATTATTTATTACATTTTAAACAAAAAACATCAATACAAATTTCCAATATTTCTTTGCTATACATGACAAGGACATTTTTATCAAAAAATAATATTCGTCTATTTTTGTCATCCGATCACACGACGTCTCCGCTCCACATCCGAGAGCATTACCAATAACCTATCTTTTTTTTTACTGTCTAATATGTTGGGTATATGAAACCGGTTGGGAAATCAATTGATAAGAATTCACCAGCCGTGCCGAAGCGAGTTTCCGACCCCTCTGTCAACGCTTCGGGAAGACTTATGCTGCATTTACACTAGTTGATAAACAAGTCAACGTTGATAACAACTTTATCAATCCTAGTGTGAACAGCTATCAACTTGATCAACTTTTGCGTTGACAGTAGATTGACAATGCGAAAATCATCAATTGTTGCTCTGAGTGTAAACATAGTGTAAACACTTTGTGTCAACAGTTGAAGTCACAATCGGCGCGTTGACAACACAAAATTAAGTTGAGCTCATGTTCATTCTTTTGCTTTGTGTTGACAAACTTTATGTACATATTATAGGTGGCAGCACTTCGCTTCGCCACCCGTTTTTATTAATGTTGTCTGCTTTTTCAACTGTGCAGTCTATAAAAAACAATAAATAGTAATAAAAAGCTATTTAAAAATAAAATTTTATTTATTTTTATGCATATTTATTGAACCATATTTTAATATCGAAAGTAGACCTGCTTCAGTTGCTAGAATCAAAACCACTGCTGCCGCTATTTTCATCTTCTTCGCTGTTGCCATTGTTTTGATTTTATTCTAAAGTAAACAAATTGCTTATCAATTAGTTTTAAGTTACATATGCATTAGTACTTACCACTTTTTTACTTTTTCAATTAACAAAACAACACAATATCGATTACAATCAGTTTCGATACATTCACAATATCGACGTCAACGAAAAAATGCTTAGCAACGTGAATGTCAAAGAATGTGGATATCAACTGGTGTAAATTACTCTCAACTTCAATATCAACGCGTTGGCATCTTGCGCGTTGCTCAACTCGAAAATTAGTTGGCAACCCGATTTTTTTGTCAACTCAGTCAACTAATGTAAACACAACAAATGCGTTGACGTTGGATATCAATTGTTGATAGAGCTAGAATTGACGCTGCATCAACTAGTGTAAATGCACCATTACTCCAGCAGCTTCCTCCTCCAAATCCAAAAAGGAGTCGACTACAGTCGAAAACAAGGGGGCAATCCGACGCACAAGCCCGCGTTTCCCAACAAAAGTAAATAGTCCGTGCAATCCAAAGCCATCCAAGCAAAAGCCCCAATTCCCAATTCCCAATTCCAAAAAGGAATCGACTACAGTCGAAAGCAAGGGGGCAATCCGACGCACAAGCCCGCGTTCCCCAACAAAAGTAAATAGTCCGTGCAATCCAAAGCCATCCAAGCAAAAGCCCCAAATTCAGATTCATCCAGTCGACATGGCTTTAAATGATTTTATTTCAGTCACTGACAGACTAAGTCACTTCAAAGCCAGAATCTCTACACCGTCCGAGACAATTCCATCCCTACAGACCTTAAAAATCCGCCTTGAGCAAATACGATTGTTGTGGGATAAAGTCGAGTCTGAATATGAAAATTGCTCACGAACCATAAGCCGAGCTGAGAGTGCCGATGAAGCAGTCATTCTGCGGTCAAAGTATGACTATTGTTACTCAGTGTATGAGACTTGCGCTGCTCAATTGAGTGAACAAATAGAACAAGCCTCCTCGGCAAATATCCAACCCATTCCACAAGCTAGCACAGTATCCAGAGGTTGTAGGCTTCCATCCGTGGACACAGAAGTCTTTTATGGTGACTACTTAAAGTGGCCGACGTTCCGAGATCTGTTCACAGCTATTTATATAAATAATTCCAGTATAACCCCAGTGGAAAAATTATTCCACCTTAATTCCAAGACTGGCGGTGAGGCCAAAGCAATAGTCAGTAAATCCCCACTCACAAATGATGGGTTTGCTTCCGCTTGGGAAGCCCTTTACGAGCGTTTCCAAAACAAGCGGCTCCTAGTAAAAAGTCAATTAAAAATCCTATTTAATTTGCCAGTTATTAGTACTGAATCAGGTGCGTCTTTAAAGGATATCCAGAGCACCATCCAAAGTTGCTTAACGGGACTTGAGCATTCTCAGATATCCACCGAAAATTGGGATTGTTTGCTTGTGTTCTTGTGCTCATCAAAGTTACCAAAGCTCACATTGTCATTATGGGAACAATCCCTTTCCGACAAGTCAGCCATTCCGACTTGGCAAGAGCTAAATTCTTTCCTAAGCGAACGCTACCGCACCCTAGAAGCGATAGAAGACGTGAAGCCAAACACAAGTCAAGCCCATCCAAGACCCAACCGCAACGATGCGGCTCCAAAAAGGGTGAACACTTTTGAAAGCAATATAATAGCAAAATCTCAATCTTGTCGACTATGTTCAAAAGAAAATCACCCAATTCGCCTATGTCCGCGATTTCTTCAAATGTCTGTAAAGGACAGATGTTCGCAAATAAAGCTCCAGAAATTATGTTTGAATTGCTTCGCTAGAGGCCATCTCCCTAAAGACTGCACCAGTGCACACAGTTGCTTCACGTGCAAAGGTCGCCATCACACACTCCTTCACCGAAGCGACCCCCAGTCTCAAGCGCCACATGCGACAGCCTCCAATCCATCCACTTCGTCAAACATAACATCCAATGTCCAAAGCTACTTCTCTGCAAACACACAAGGTGTTTTGCTCGGCACTGCCCTTGTCAACATTTGCTATGCAGGTTCCACGTACAAGGCACGTGCACTGATTGATTCAGGATCAGAAGCAACGTTTATTACGACCCGTATTTTCAATTTGATTAAACTTTCATTCCAGCCCATTCATGCCCAAATAAGTGGGTTAAATCAAACAGTTTCAGCCAAGCCTCAGAAGTTGTGCCACTTCTTAATAGGCTCCCCAACAAAGCCGAGAATTCAAATTGAATCCTCGGCGTATGTAATTCCTCATCTGGCAGGTAACCTTCCCTCCTATACAGTTCCCCAAAGCATCTTGAAGGACCTGCCAAATATCCAATTGGCTGACCCCACGTTCGATAGGAGCTCGCAGATAGATGTGCTTCTGGGCGCAGATATCCTCCCGTCCATATTATTAGGCGGCTCCCAATCCAACATTTGCGGAACTCTATTAGGGCAAGAGTCTATCTTTGGCTGGATTCTCACAGGCCCAATAGCCAAAAGTATTGGCTCATCTATTCGCGCGTTCACAGCCAAGGTTTCCGTCGATCCTGACCTCCAATTAGATAAGCTTCTAACAAAGTTTTGGGAGGTGGAGGATCTTCCTCTAAGTCCGATAAAAGACTCGGATTCCAAGTGTGAAAGCAATTTCGTCCGCACCACAATCAGAAATAAAAATGGAAGATATGTAGTCACACTCCCCTTTCGAAACCCTGATCACATCCAGTTAGGACATTCAAGATCCATTGCGTTTGCTCAGTTTCTGAAGAACGAAAGCCGTTTGAAGCGAAACATTCCTCAAAAAGAGCAGTACGACGCCGTGATTCAGGAGTACATAGACTTAGGTCACATGAGACAAGTCCCTCCAAGTGTTGACTGCAACCATTTTTATCTGCCTCATCATGCTGTCCTCAAGCCAGACAGCATTACTACCAAGGTTCGCGTTGTGTTTAACGCATCCAGTGTGTCAACCAACGGCAAAAGTTTGAATGACGTCCTTTACCCGGGACCAGTCCTACAATCCGATCTGACCGTACAGATCCTCAAGTGGCGTTATTTTCGCTACGTTTTCAACGCGGACATCACCAAGATGTACAGCCAGATAATGGTGCATTCCAAGCACACTCCCTATCAGCGGATTCTGTTCCGAAACAAAAATAATGAATTGTGCGATTACGAACTTGAGACAGTCACTTTCGGTGTCAATTGCGCTCCCTTCTTGGCCATCCGAGTGCTGCAGCAGCTTGCACTAGATGTTAAGGAAGAATTGCCTCTCGCTAGTATCATTATTTCCGAGCACATGTATGTGATGATGTACTAGCGGAGCCCACTCCAAGGAGCATGCAACTCACAAGATCCGAGAACTCCGTAAGGCTCTAGCGAGTGCTGGGTTTCCATTACGGAAGTGGACATCGAATAAGAAATTTGTTTTGAAAGAAATTCCAAAAGATCACTTGCTTTGAGATGATTTCTTAGTAATTGAAGAAGCCAGTATCGCCAAGACGTTAGGAATAAGATGGCAAGCCGACTCCGATGAGTTTTTCTTCTCCCGTTCCGCGTTAATTATAATTTTTTATAATTTGGCGACATCAAAAACCACCGTGATGCCAACGGTGGTCTTGAGGTGTGACACGAGCTCAAAATTATTCGACACGCCGGGCAGTGGTCGACCCGTGCTGCCCCTTAAGCCGAATCGACACGTCACTGGCAAGGGCTTTTGGCCTTTCCGTCACCCGTGTCGGTTCTGAGGGGCATGCACGGCAAAGCTCGAGTCGCGGTGCTCCGAGTTTCAAAAGGAAGTCATCCTACAAGTGGTGCCTACAATGATCCGCACACCGAGTGAACCAATCGCCGAACGTTTTCGCACCTAACACCAACAATGTGGTGCTTGCGGATGACCGCTGGTTTCAGCCAGGCACGACAAGCATAGTGCTGGGAGCGGATCTCTACCCGGAAATCATCCTTCCCGGCGTAATCTCCAGCCAAGGAGGAGCACCTGTGGCCCAGAGCACTGTTTTTGGCTGGGTTCTGTCAGGATCCTGCAGCCATTAAGAAATCCTGTGTTTTATATTGCAATACTGCAAGGGGGGCGGTATGTTCATGCCTAAAAGTAGGCAAAATCAAACATGAACTGCCGCTCTCACTTTCCGCGGCTCTCAATGCAACTCCTGCAACATTTTATACATGTTTCATTCCACATTTTATACATTGTTACAACCAGCAACATGTTCTTGAATTTAATACCAAATATACTCTGAAACGAAGAACAAGTGTTTTTTTCTTTCGCATCATTGTCGCAAATCACATTGTTCAAAGGAATAATTTGTTTAACACGTACTCAGTACAAAGGAAAATTGGTAGCGCCACCCCACCACAACAGTGCCGAAAACTTCAAAAATGCTTAGAGAGATAAGAAAATGAACGGTAAATTCATATCGGTAATTTCATTGATTCTTGATGCATTTTTCAAGTTTTTCAAAGTTGTGGGCGTTATGACACTAACACCGAAATTTACATATGTTCATAGTGACCCCGGCAACGAGTGCCCCCCGCACCACAAGCCAAAAGCCGGTGGAAAATGGTCGGCCGGTGGAAACATGGTCGGCTGTCGTCAAAAGTCGAGATGCCAATATGTCGGGCAAACAAATTGCCGACAAGATCTTGAAGGAGGTGGCACCCTCGCTTGGTGTCCGAGTGCACGAGGTACGCGAATTAAAACGAGGTGGTGCAGTAATTCGTACGCCGTCAGCCAGCGAGTTGAAGAGGGTCATGACCAACGCCAAATTTACAGAGGTTGGACTTAGCATCGAGAAGAGCAAAGGAATCCGCCGAAAGGTGATCATCAAGGACGTGGACACGTCCATTTCGCCGGAGGTGTTCATGGAGGAGCTTTACACAAACAATTTCAAGGAGAGCCTCAGCCCCGCTGCCTTCAAAAAAGCAGTACACCTGGAGACAAAGCCGTGGTCCGTCACCGATGGCAACAGGATCAACCTGACGCTTGAGGTGGATGACGGTGCGGAAGCTATACTTGACAAGGCCGGACGGGTATACGTCAAATGGTTTGCTTTCCGCTGCCGGTCACTCACCTACACCTATGCCTGTCATAGGTGTATCGGATTTGACCATAAGGTTGCACACTGCCACTACAAAAGTGAGGTCTGCCGCCAGTGCGGCCAGTCTGGTCACCCCGCAAGGAAATGCACCAGCCCGGTGGACTGTCGGAATTGCCGCTTCAGGGGGCTACCTTCGGGGCACTACATGCTCTCGGAGAGGTGCCCAATATACGGTGCAGTGCTAGCGAGGGTGCAAGCTAGACATTAATGTCTAGCTTCATCCAAGCGAACTGTGGCCGTGGCCGAGCTGCCAACATCGAGCTCGGAGCCCGCATGCGGGAATCTGGTCACGGATACGCACTTGTCCAGGAGCCCTTCTCAGATTTGGCTGGCAGGATCACGGGATTCCCCGCGGGAATGCGAGTTTTCGCCGACAATCGCAGAAAGGCAGCAGTCGTCGTTGACGACCCAGACGCCATTTGCATGCCCATAGAGCCGCTTATCACCGAATTTGGCGTATGCGTGAGTGTCACTGGAAAATTTGGCTCGTTTTTCCTGACCTCCGTATACTGCCAATTCAACACCGAACTGGAGCCGTACCTTAGGTACCTTGATGCGGTGCTACTGAAGGCCAGTAGCATTCCTGTCATCTTCGGACTCGACGCAAACGCAGTGTCCCCCTTATGGTTCAGCAAACTCTCTGAGTTTAGTCGGAGGCACGTGAACCATGAGCGCGGTGAGCTGCTGGAGGACTGGATTCTTGGAAGTCGAGCCGGGGTACTTAACGTGGCCAGTAATGTGTACACGTTCGATAATCGCAGAGCGCAAAGCGATATCGACGTGACAATTGTCAGTGCAGCAGCGTCTATGTGGGCTACATATGACTGGAGAGTGGACGAATGAGACGTTCTTGATCACAACATTATTACTGTTGTGATTACTCGTGACCCCGAGAACGCAGTTGACAGCTTTGCTCCTCTGTCGTCCTGGAATCTTGCGAATGCACGCTGGCGATTGTTTGGTGATGAAGTGGCAAGGCTTGCAGCCGAATTGCCAGAGGATCATGGAACGACGCCGTTGGATTCCCAAGTGTCCACACTGCGCACGCTAGTGCAAGATGTGTGTGACAGTGTGCTTGGACGCAGATCTCCAAGAGCCCTGCGGAAGTTGGTCTGGTGGAATGCCGACCTTAGTACCAAACGCCAAGAGGTCAGGAGGCTGAGGCGAAGGCTCCAGAATGCTCGTCGACGTGGCCACGTTGATGATGCCGAGCAACTCGCGACTGAGCTGCGGATATCCGCTGGTCAGTACAAGAAGCTAATTCTGTCGGAGAAGGAAAAAGATTGGCGCCGCTTCGTGGGAGAGCACAGAGGTGATCCATGGGGGCACGTCTACAGGATTTGCCGAGCACGCAAGAAGAACACCGAGTTTGGGTGTCTCCGGTCGAATGGCGAGCTGGTCACAACATGGCACGAATGCGCGGGAGTGCTGCTTCGCAACTTTTTTCCTGTTGCGGAGTCGACTGCATCCTTGGCCATACCGGATGTCTCACCGCCACCGCTTGTGGCCTCCGAGGTGGATGCATGTATCGCCAGGTTGAGGAGCAGGCGCTCTCCCGGCATGGATGGCATCACCGGGAACGATATGTAAGGAGTTGTGGCGTGCTATCCCTCAGCACCTAACAGCGTTGTATTCCCGCTGTATGGAACAAGGCTACTTTCCCAAAGAGTGGAAACGCCCGCGAGTGGTTGCGTTGCTCAAGGGGCCCGATAAGGATAGGAGCGATCCGAGTTCTTATCGTGGCATATGCCTGCTGCCAGTTCTTGGCAAGGTGCTGGAGGGACTCATGGTGAACCGGATTAAAGATGTGCTACCGGCCGGCAACAGATGGCAATTCGGATTTCGACCAGGACTCTGCGTTGAGGACGCCTGGAGGCACGTTAAAAACACCGTCTACGCCAGCAGATCGAAGTACGTGCTTGGAATCTTTGTTGATTTCAAGGGCGCCTTTGATCATGTTGAGTGGAACGCGGTGCTGAGACGACTGGATGACGTAGGATGCCAAGAAGCCAGCTTGTGGAGAAGCTTCTTCTCTGGCAGGAGCGCAAGTATCGTCAGCAGGCATGGAGAACACACTGTTCCGGTGACACGAGGTTGCCCACAGGGCTCCATCAGTGGTCCATTTATATGGAACCTCATGATGGATGTGCTTCTCCAGCGCTTGGAGCCACATTGCCCGCTCAGCGCGTATGCAGACGATTTGTTGCTTCTCGTCGAGGGAGATTCCCGCAGAGTCTTGGAAGAAAAAGGAGCAGAACTGATGTCCATCGTAGGAGCTTGGGGGAACGAGGTCGGAGTTGCTGTCTCCATCAGCAAATCGGCCTCTATCCTATTGAAAGGCATTCTGTCGCAAAATAGGCCGCCGGTGGTACGGTTTGGTCAAACAAGCCTGCCATATGTCAAGAAATACCGGTACCTGGGCATCACAGTCAGCGAGCGGTTGAATTTCAACCTGCATATCGCGTCTTTACGTGATCGGCTGACTGGAGTCGTTATGGCTTTGGCACGCGTACTGCGGGTCGACTGGGGTGTCAGTCCCCGCGACAAGCGGACCATATATGCCGGACTCATGGTGCCTTGTGCACTATTTGGTGCCTCAGTGTGGTATGACGTGGTGATGAGCCAAGTGACAGCCAAAAGCAAGTTGATGTCGTGCCAGCGGATGATCCTGTATGGATCTCTGCCGATCTGCCGCACAGTATCCACTGTTGCGATGCAGATACTTGCTGGAGCTCCCCCGCTTGACCTTGCTGCCATGCGCTTGGCAATAAGGTTCAAACTTAAGCGAAACTACCCGTTGAAGGATGGCGATTGGCTGTTCGGTCGGGACTTGGCAGGTCTCGACTGGAAGCAGAAGATGGCGCTGCTGGACGAACGCTTGCTGCGAGAGTGGCAGCTCAGGTGGGATGGTGCCAGTAACGGACGAGTTACACACCAATTTTTCCCGGACGCAAGCTTCGTTTTCAGCCGGCGAGACTTTGGCTTTAGCCTACGCGCTGGATTCCTGCTGACTGGCCATGGGTCGCTGAACGCATATCTGCATGCGAGGAGTATCAGTGCCACGCCTGCATGTATATGCGGCGCGGTGCTTGAAGACTGGCTACACGTGCTATGTGTATGCCCGCTTTATGCAGATTTGCGGAACCTTGATGGACTTGGTGTTTACCTGGATAATGGCGTCTGGAAGGTGTCTGGAGTGACGGATTCCCTGGAGAGGATGGAGCGGCTAAAGCTGTTTGCAGATGCTGCGTTCGCAAGACGTTTGCAACAGCTAGGTGAGGCGTAGGGTTTCCAGTCCCGGGCTAAAAGGCCAAAACTGGTATCACCCGAGTGGTCGGCGGGCACGAGAATATCCACCACAGTATGTCACTGCTTGTCGTACGAGGCGACTTAAAGAGACACTTGGGCTTCCAGTCCCGGGCTTTTAGCCAAAACTGGTACCACCCGTGTGGTTGGCGGGCAGAAGAATATCCACCACAGTATGTCACTGCTTGTCGTATGAGACGACTAAAAGTGACACCATTCCAGGTGCCCTAAATCCGAGTCTGTCGGGACTAAAATAGGGAGGCCACCCGAGTCCTTCAGTCGGTACCACGGGTTGAGTTGTCCTCCAAGGCAATTCATTGAGGTAGGCCCCCTTGTGGGAGTATCGTGGTGGTTGTGTTTTCACTGATAGTTCCAACCCTCACCAATTGGGATAATGCACACCCGAACAGTGTGTGTTTAAAAACTGGTACCTGAAAAGGGGCGTTAGTTGGCGCTTAAACCAGACTCGCTGTGCCATATCCTTGGATATATAGGCACCGTGGTTGTAATCCTTCACATGGAAAATGCCACGTTAAACAAACCCTATAGAGATATAGTCCGCTTGTCCCTATCTACTCAGTTTGACTTTGATTGCCGTCGCGAGCGGACGTGTTTTGTTTGCGCGCATTGAAAGTTGTTTTCGTATTCGTTTTCGTTATCTGTTTAACGGTGAACGGTTCTGTGTGCGTGTGTGCGTGTTCTCTGTGCACACGTGTTTTTTTTTCGTTGAGACTATTGTTCTTTTCGTTCTGACAAACTCATTAAACTGTGTTAAACTGTGTTAAACTGTGTGTTTACGTGCACGTGTTGTTATCGCAGACAGCGTTAACAAACGGGATTTTGTTTGTTTATTGTGCGCGTGCATTGCACACGTGCAAGCAAGTGCGGCCATCTGCCAACAGGTGCCAAGACTTCTGACTCTGCCCGGTAGGGTGCGCTATTCCGACGATCTACCCAACAGGTGGCGCCAGCGATTTACGTGAAAGGTAGTTGGCGCTCACGTTCAGTAGTGTGTGTTCTGAACGCAAGAGAGCGCCACTGCTAGAGCGCTATGGATGTGCAAGATTGCACCGGAAGCGCGATGAGTGAGACCAGCGAGGCTGGTGTTGCCCCATTGAAGTTGTCGCGGAAAGCGCTGAAGTCCGCGAGAGCGAGGAAAATGTCGACAGCCAGATGGAGCCGCAGCGAGTCTTCAGACGATAGACTTTCGACAAAATATGCGGCGATGGATGCCACTGCTGCCGTCACCGCCCCTAATGTTGCACTCGTCGCCACAGCCGGCCCCGCGCCCGGTCCCGCACCCGGTCCCGTAGCCGGTCCCGCACCCGGTCCCGTAGCCGGTCCCGCACCCGATCCCGTAGCCGGTCCCGCACCCGGTCCCGCACCCGGTCCCGCACCCGGTCCCGCTGTTTTCGCCGCCGGTACCGCCGTCGGTTCAACCGCCGTCCACGTCCCCGTTGCTGCCCCGACCCCGACGCCGCTTAGAGCAACGCTCACTGCGTTCCGTGCTGCCAACGCACGCAACTCGCGCCCACCAAACGCTGCCACAGAGACGGAGTCAACGCTCCTGGAGCTCGCAGCCATTCAGCGCGATGTAAAGGAGGCTGTGCTGCACGCAGGAATCGAGCCAGCTGCAGCCATGCTAATATTCGATGCTGCTGCAAAGTATGACGCGCTAATCGCCAAACTTGCGGTACGCAGCGCAATTCTGGAGGGAAAAATGGAGGCGATGAGTTTAGCTCCAGCCGTGCACACGCAGCCAACCACGGTCTTCACGAGCCCGGCCACGAGTGCCCTCGCACCACAAGCCAGAAAGCCGGTGGAAACATGGTCGGCTGTCGTTAAAAGTCGAGATGCCAATATGTCAGGCAAACAAATTGCCGACAAAATCTTGAAGGAGGTGGCACCCTCGCTTGGTGTCCGAGTGCACGAGGTACGCGAATTAAAGCGCGGTGGTGCAATAATTCGTACACCGTCAGCTAGCGAGTTGATGAGGGTCGTTGCCAACGCCAAATTTACAGAGGTTGGACTTAGTATCGAGAAGAACAAAGGAATCCGCCGAAAGGTGACCATCATGGACGTGGACACGTCCATCTCGCCGGAGGTGTTTATATAGGAGTTGTACACCAACAATTTCAAGGAGAGCCTCAGCCCCGCTGCCTTCAAAAAAGCGGTACACCTAGAGACAAAGCCGTGGTCCGTCACCGATGGCAAAAGGATCAACCTGACGCTTGAGGTGGATGACGGTGCGCAAGATACCCTTGACAAGGCTGGACGGGTATGCGTCAAATGGTTCGCTTTCCGCTGCCGGTCGCTCACCAACACCTATGCCTGTCATAGGTGTATCGGATTCGACCACAAGGTTGCCAACTGCCACTACAAAAGTGAGGTCTGCCGCCAGTGCGGCCAGTCTGGTCACCCAGCAAGAAAATGCACCAGCCCGGTGGACTGCCGGAATTGCCGTTTCAGGGGGCTACCTTCGGGGCATTACATGCTCTCGGAGAGGTGCCCGATATACGGTGCAGTGCTAGCGAAGGTGCAAGCTAGACATTAATGTCTAGCTTCATCCAAGCGAACTGTGGCCGTGGCCGAGCCGCCAACATCGAGCTCGGAGCCCGCATGCGGGAATCTGGTCACGGATACGCGCTTGTCCAGGAGCCCTTCTCAGATTTGGCTGGCAGGATCACGGGATTCCCCGCGGGAATGCGAGTTTTCGCCGACAAGCGCAGAAAGGCAGCAGTCGTCGTTGACGACCCAGACGCCATTTGCATGCCCTTAGAGCCGCTTATCACCGAATTTGGCGCATGCGTGAGTGTCACTGGAAAATTTGGCTCGTTTTTCCTGACCTCCGTATACTGCCAATTCAACACCGAACTGGAGCCGTACCTTAGGTACCTTGATGCGGTGCTACTGAAGGCCAGTAGCATTCCTGTCATCTTCGGACTCGACGCAAACGCAGTGTCCCCCTTATGGTTCAGCAAACTCTCTGAGCTTAGTTGGAGGCACGCGAACCATGAGCGCGGTGAGCTGCTGGAGGACTGGATTCTTGGAAGTCGAGCCGGGGTACTTAACGTGGCCAGTAATGTGTACACGTTCGATAATCGCAGAGCGCAAAGCGATATCGACGTGACAATTGTCAGTGCAGCAGCGTCTATGTGGGCCACATATGACTGGAGAGTGGACGAATGGGACGTTAGTGATCACAACATTATAACTGTTGTGATTACTCGCGACCCCGAGAACACAGTTGAGAGCTTTGCTCCTGTGCCGTCCTGGAATCTTGCGAATGCACGCTGGCGATTGTTCGGTGATGAAGTGGCAAGGCTTGCAGACGAATTGCCAGAGGATCATGGAACGACGCCGTTGGATTCCCAAGTGTCCACACTGCGCACGCTTGTGCAAGACGTGTGCGACAGAGTGCTTGGACGCAGATCTCCAAGAGCCCTGCGGAAGTTGGTCTGGTGGAATGCCGACCTTAGTACCAAACGCCAAGAGGTCAGGAGGCTGAGGCGAAGGCTCCAGAATGCTCGTCGACGTGGTCACGTTGACGATGCCGAGCAACTTGCGATTGAGCTGCGGATATCCGCTGAAAGATTTAGAATTAAAAAAATTTTTTTTGCTTATAATTAAAGCGTCGTCTGCATACATAAATAGTTTAACATTTTTATATTTAAGTACAATTTTGTTAATTTGCTCGAAAGCAATAATGAATAACACCACTGATAATGGCGATCCCTGAGGAATACCATTGTAAATATGGTGGTAGTTTGAGAGATTATTCTTAAATCTGGCTTTGAATGATCGATGGGTCATAAAAGCTTTCACCAAGTTGAAGACTTTTGGACCCACTCCCCAAGATAGAAGCTATTGAAGGATTGAATGGACACCGATGCGATCGAAAGCCTTTTCGAAATCAGTGGCCAAAGTGGTAACGTGATTTCTAGTGGAAAGGGCATCCGACACGAAGTATTGCACTTGCAACAGGGAGTCCATAGTGCTATGCTTCGGCTTTAAACCGGACTGGTTGTCGCTTAAAAGTCTGTTTTTGGCGATGAACCACATCAGTCTAGACGCTAGGATTTTTTTCAACAGTTTTGCCTATGCAGGACAGGATAGAAATCGGACGAAAGCTACTTAATTCGGACATGGGTTTATTTGGCTTTTGGATTGGAATGATAATGGCCGATCTCCAAGTATGGGGGTAGCAGCCATTTTCAAATATTTTATTGAATATGTCCAGAAGTTTGACGTTGGCACAGTAGGTAATATTTCTTAACATGTGATATGTTATGCGATCGCTTCCTGGAGTTTTCCCCTTGGATTTATGCAGGGCCACTTCGAGCTCCGCCATAGTGAGATCTGCGTCTTTAGATCTGGCTGAGCCAGACAAGAGATTGCCAGGGAATGGATTGTTAATGAATTTGTTTTTTAGTGAAATGTAGTTATCGTTGTAGTTTTCGTCCATGGAGTATTTGGACCAGGTTCTTGCAAATTCGTTTGCTATGTCTGAAGTGGCGGTTAATAATCCATGTTCTGACATAATAGCCGAGACTTGGGTCAGGGGTACACCAACTAGCATATTTATGTCTGCCCATATTTTTTTTGTGGTGGATGCTGGAGATATTCTAGATGTGAGAGTTCTAAAACTCTTTTGCTTGCTTCACGCGATACTTAAAATAAGCGTTAGCTTTTTTGTAACTTAACAGGGAGGACGGAGACATTTTACGTCTGTATTCTTGCCAAAGCCTTTGTTTGTTATTTCGAATGGCATTAAGTTCGCTGTTCCACCAACAGCTAGTTTTTTGGTGAACAAATGGTTTGGTTTGGGGTATTGCTAAATTAGAAGCTGTTCTTATGGCCCTTGTTAATTTGGCCACTTCTAATTGAATGTTTGAAGAACTCTGGTATTGTGTATGTTCTTAGCAAACTGCCTGAAACATTTCCCAGTTAGCCAGCTCTGATTTGTATTTTGGGGAAAAGTCAAAACCATGGGGTTTTGGGAGGTTTTTTATGAGGGTTTTTATGGGGAATTGGTCGCTTCCGTAAAGATCGGCGAGCACCGACCAAGTACAATGAGGTATAAGGGAGCTGGTCACAAATGTAAGGTCGACATGAGAGAATGTTCTGTGTGTAGAAAAATGAGTCGCAGTCCCATCATTTAAGAGGGCTAAATTTGATCTATTAATGGCTTCAACTATTTTTTTTCCTCTGGAGTTAGAAGAGCTTGAGCCCCACAGTGTATCCCAAGAGTTAAAGTCGCCAAGTATCAATAATGGTGGGCTACAATTCGTAATAATATTTGTGAGATCATTTGTGAAAAAGGTCCGGTGGGATATAAATATTGACGATTTGTAAGCGTTGATTGAAGTTGAGCTCCAGATTATTGTACAAAATATTTGAATAGTGAAGTGTTGTTAAATGAGTATGTGGTATGTGTCTTTTCACCAGAATAGCTACGCCTTGTTTGGCATTTGACGTACTGGGAAAGTTGGCAAAGTAGCCTATATATTTTTTTGGGGTAATTGGGTTTGAGCTTGAGGCCGGTATGTGCGTTTCTTGGAGACATATAACATCAGGATTTTTGATAGAGATCAATATTTCAAATTCATTATAATTATTATAATATCCATTTATGTTCCATTGGATAATAGAGAATTGTATGCAATTGGACTGAGTTATATGCTCTCAGAGAAGGATTGGGATTAAGGGGGTTGATTATCAATCCATTGACTCGTCCGAGATGGATGAGTCAGTGGTAATTGTTTTGGTTTTTTTGGTTGTTTTAAAACTATATTTTTAATTGAATCATCTGGGTCAGATGGAATCGTTTTTTTGTTGTTATGTGAGTTATTCGATGTTGAATTAGTTGTTGGTAATTTTTGCTGTATTTTGAACGCCAGTTGGCGTTTCATTTTGGTTTGGTGTTGAATTTTTGTTGTTGAGTTTGTTAACCCTGCTGTTTGCTCAAAAAAAACTTACGAACCACAGCTTAGCGGACCATTTGGTCCATACTGCATTTTTCATACAAAATAACAATTTAATCGAATATTTAAAATCTATTTTGATTCAATACTTCGTGTGAATATAAACAGGCAAACCCCGATAGTGTGAACCAAACGAAAATCAAAATTTTGAAATTTGTTCACACTATCGGGGTGTTCACACTATCGGGGGTTCACACTATCGGGGTTTGCCTGTATTCATAAATCATTGTGGAATATTACAACACAGCTGATGTAAAAATTAGTTGTGGGATTCCCCTTATTGAGTTTTGTTATGAAGACGCACTGCGTTGTTCAGTTTGTGTTTTGCTATGAAATAGATAAGGCGCTAGTTTATGTTACATACTGCGTGAAGAAATGGCGAGCCAACGTCGCTTGAACGAAAATGATATTCGTGATGTGCTCAATGCAGGAAGTGACTCCGAGTCTGCTTCGGATATTTCAGATTTAGACATTGACTTTAGTACGGAACATAGTGACACAAGTGATTCTGAAACAGGGAGTGAAACAGACGTGGATGCAGCTTGCTCCAATGATCCCTTGTTTATTGCTAAAAACAAAATGGTATGGAATGCCACTTCATTACATCAACCCATTGGAGCTACCGCTGAGAATATAATTTCAATGAAACCAGGACCAACTCGATTTGCAATATCCCGATGCAATGACATGGTGTCAGCTTTCTTGTTGTTTTTTCCGCCATCAATAGAAAAAATTGTCATCGAAAATACTAACAAGTATGGCAGAGTCAAATTTGTCGACAAATGGATCAATATTGATTCAGGATGTTTTTGGCTTCACGCATGGAGCATTTCTTATTTGTTTTTATTCTCAGCATCTCCTTTTGCTCTTTGAATGCGGGGCATTGTTTATCTGAGGCTGCATGATTGCCTGTGCAGTTTATGCATTTTGTGCGCGTACATTCGCTCTCATGAAGTTCGAGCCCGCATGTATTACAAACCGGGTTGTTTTTACAGTGCTTCAAAGTGTGTCCAAGAATTTGACAATTTTTGCACCTCATAGGGTTAGGAATATATTCATTAACTTTAGCTGAGTGCCAGCATACATCAATCTTTGACGGCAATTGATATAACTCGAAGGTCAATAGCATGAGACCACTAGGCTGTGGAGTGCCATCCTTTTGGGTGGTAAATTTGTAAATAGAAGTTACCTTTTGAGCACTGAGCTCTTTTACTATTTCCTCTTCGGGATCATTCTTGAGGTAGGGAGCATATATTGTTCCTTTAACATAGTTAAGGGATTCGTGAAAATTACACTCAATTTGGCAAATGCTGGGGAGATCCGTGGCCTTTAAGAATTTATTCGCATCTTGTTCGGAGTTAACGAGCATAAGTAGGTTACCATCTTTTAGGTCGGATATTGAGACATAGTTTTTGGTTATTAATTCAAGAGCTCTGTGTACAGCAAAGCATGAATATTCAGATAATTTTTTGACACTGTTTGTGGAAGAGATGGTTATATACTTGGGGCTGGGGGTATTGGAAGTGGGAAGGTCCGGGAATTCATTGTATAACGTAGTTAATTGCCGTTTACTTCTCTTAGGTCGAAATCGAACTGATAAGACTGCGATTGCGCGTAAGAAGTGGACGATTGCTCGCGATGAGTGTTAGTCGACAACTGTGTACATAACATATTTTTCGTAATATATGTTTATTGTTTTTAATTTTTGCTTTATAAACTGGCCCGATATTACTGCTTTTGCTGCGAGTTGTTAGTCATGATCAATGCATGGCATTTTGTATTTAATAAAATCACTTGCACTTGTTTATTGTTTTTGTTGTTTTATTTCTTTTATTTTATTTATTTCTGTTTTTAGACAGCAGACTGCTGTAGTTAGATCGCGTTCACGGTCCATCAGTTTGTAGTAGTTATTATTTATTATAACATTTTTAATTTATACTTTGCCGTTCGAAGTCACATGTCACGGTCACCATGTAGTTTGTATAAAGTTAAGTTCTGGTTTGTGCATCAGACATGCATATGAATAGACATCCGTATGGTTATTTGGTTCTTTATTGAATGAATTCGGTTTATGATTCTAAGTTTAAGGCTGGCCACTGCTTCGGCAGAGAAGTCAGTGCGAGAGCCGTACATAGTTTTTTATATAATATAAAGAGAGCGAGAGTATACACATATGTAGAGTAAATGGTCTAAGCGTGAGAACGCTGACGCGGCATCGTTGTGCGCGTTGCATTCTTACGCGATCATGTTACCAGCACTAGGTGCTTGGCTTATTGTTTATGCAACGACAAAGTGTCGTTGCTCGATTTTATGTTTAGACAACAACAAAGTGTTGCTGTTTATTATATTTGAATATATATGGATATATGTGTATACTACAGTAGAATAAATGGGAGATATAAGACTTCGGTTTGGTATCGACAATGAAATACCACTACTCTTATTGTTTCCTTACTTACTTGATTAAATTGAACGTGTATCATTTCCTAGCCATTATACGGATATATTTACTATATCTTATGGTATTGCGTTTTGATGCAAGCTTCTTGATCAAAGTATCACGAGTTTGTTATATAATCGCAAACAAATTCATTAATGAGAGAATGCATTTATGTGTTTTCAATTAAATAATTTGGTATAACTCCAATTACGCAAGTATGATCCAATTCAAGGATATTGCCGGGTAGGGAGTTTGACTGGAGCGGTACATCTCTCAAATAATAACGGAGGTGTCCTAAGGCCAGCTCAGTGCGGACAGAAACCACACATAGAGCAAAAGGGTAAATGCTGACTTGATCTCGGTGTTCAGTACACACAGGGACAGCAAAAGCTCGGCCTATCAAACCTTTTGGTTTAAAGAGTTTTTAACAAGAGGTGTCAGAAAAGTTACCATAGGGATAACTGGCTTGTGGCATGTGAGCTGGGTTAAGACCGTCGTGAAACAGGTTAGTTTCACCCTTCTAATGACAAAACGTTGTTGCGACAGCATTCCTGCGTAGTACGAGAGGAACCGCCGGTACGGACCAATGGCACAACACTGTAACGAATCTAAAGTTGTCACGAAGTATTTAGCTGAGCTTACTCTCACGGTGCTGAGGGAACGTGCCAACAAATTTATATTGTGGCGGCTACGACAATAATGACATAGATGGTTAAGATTTTAATATAATATCTCCTACTCTAAGGCTCTGCGTTCGCTTCACCTGTCCTTCGCCAGGCTCACTAAGTCTGTATTTGGTTTTGACTGCAGGTTGCTTTGCGAATGCAAATGCTTAATGCTCACACACACTTATATCCGCTATTACACTTTTAAAGGATAATTCATAAATTTCTTAGAAATATAAGTATTTCTGGCGTGTCCTTGCTTATGTTGAACCTTGTACTTTTTTGTTATTCCGCACTTTGTCGAGGACTTGTTATCCTTTTCGCACACGTAGTTAAAATCGCGTTCTTCTTTATGACGTTAACTTCCTTCACTTTTATATTTCCGACTCGAACTTACTTGCCGCGCTGTCAAAGGCGGCTCCTTTTATAGCCTGTCAGCGCTGCCAAAATCGCGCCAAGGGCAAAGGTGGCGTCATCGTTCCAGAAATATCTGCCTAGCATCAACGGTTCCTCGTTGTTGCCGATCACGCCTTCCGTTGGTTTGACGGTGATCACTGTACCCAGTAAGTGCACCACTCACACACCAACGGCACTTTTTCGCGACATTTAACGGTACGTGTTTTATGACTCCCTGTGTCAGACACGTACCTTAGCGCTGACAGCCTATATCAGAGCCAGACAGCATGCGAATTCGCCGCAACACAGGTCCGGTTGCGGCTGTCCCTTTGTGAGGCGCTATAACACAATATGGCTCCTCACAGGATGTATAAAGTTGTTTTATTGGTGTAGGGATCGTTAAACTCTTTCGACCACCGCTCGATGAAGCCTATGACATTAATGGCCTTATTGACCATAGACGAAATATGAGAGTCAAACTTTAATTTAGGATCAAGAATAATGCTTAAATCTTTAATTTCACACACGCGGTCAAGTGGTGAAGCATCAAGCAAGTAGTGAGCAGTATCAGGGGCTCTTCTACGAAAAGACATGACTTTACATTTAGAGCAATTTAAATTGAGTAAGTTGAAACGACCCAAATCCGACTGTAGCAAGTTGCAAAGAGAAGCATCATTATAGGTGAAACTTAGCTTCACATCATCAGCAAACATATATACACAGGAGTTAGTAATAACAGATGGAAGGTCGTTAATAAACAGATTAAATAGAAAAGGTGCAAGATGACTCCCCTGTGGAACACCGGAGGTAACAAAAATAGATTTAGATACAAATGATTTAAAAACAACTTTTTGTGTTGGGCCACACAAGTACTCCGAAAGCCACAATAAGAGTTTTGCTGGAAATCCAATTATATTACATTTTTGAAGCAACAGAGAATGACTTACAGAATCAAATGTAGTGATGTAAAAAAAACATCGATGCATCGAGCATCGATGATTTTTGGTCGATGTTTTTCGATGTTTTCCGATTTTTTGTG
Organism: Scaptomyza montana; assembly: GCA_018904305.1. NCBI lineage: Eukaryota > Metazoa > Arthropoda > Insecta > Diptera > Drosophilidae > Scaptomyza > Scaptomyza montana. The sequence continues at coordinate 24,306 of JAEIGR010000111.1, forward strand.
CCATACCGATGCTTATCGATGTATCGATGATTGACAAAACAACGGGCGTCAAGTTTCACAACATTGCAGAACATATGGTTTCAGTGCCACACGGACAAATTCGCGGTTTTTGTATAAATTTACCCTGTGTTTGCAATGCCAAAGTAAGTAAATTGTGGAAAATATATACTTATAAATATAGTTATTTGCAATTACAAATGTATTTATTCTAGAATAACAAGAAAGACAAGCTTTGGCTGGAGTTACTTCACTAATATTGATGGAAATAGCGCAAATGCAACATTTGCGCCAAAGTTCTGAAGACTGCGGGTTACACGACGAACATGAAGGACCACCTGCGTTACCTTCATAAAATGTATCAAAATGTTGAAGTGCCTGCAGTACCTGATTCTAGCGGTGTGGCACAAGTTTCTATTGCTGAAAGCTTTAGAAATATAGCGGAGTATGGCACCGACGGGAAAAAAACAAAAAAATCAGCGACGCCATTATATACATGATAACAAAAGATGTGCAACCAGGCTTCATATATTTGATGAATACGGTTGCACCACGCTACAAAATACCGTCGCGGTATATATTTACAAAATGGGTTTATGACAAGTTTTTGGAAATGAAGGAAATGTGGAAGAGATTGCTAAATGGGAAAACGCTAACACTAACAATGGATGTATGGAGCGACCAGATGTCAATGCGGAGTTACTTGGGCATTACTGCTCATTTTCAGCGTGAGCTTGAAATGACTTCTTTGACCATCGGAGTATTGGAGCGAGCGAGCGTCACACATCAGTATACCTCACTGAAATGCTGGACAGTTGCTGCAAAGATTGGCACATTGAAAAGGAATTAGTGACAGCCCTCGTCACCGACAATGGAGCAAATTTCGTCAAAGCCGTTGACCTAGGTTTTGGGCGAAAAAAGCAAATACCATGTTTTGCACACACCCTAAATCTAATTGCACGATCTGCTTTGCAAAGAGATTCAATAAGTGCATGCATTGCAAAGGTAAAGGAAATTGTAACTTTTTTTAAGCGTAGTTGCGTTGCCAGCGACAACTTAAGAAAAGTAACGTACAAGGTATTGATCCAAGATGTGAATACTAGATGGAATAGCACATACTTACCATATGATTGAGCGATTTTTGGAGCTTAAAAATTTCGTAAACGATATTGTGTTAAGTGTCCGCAACGATCTTGAGATCCTAAATGGAAATGAATTACAGTTGCTTAATAATATCATGCCAATGCTGCGCCCCCTTGAGGAAGCAACAAAAATAATAGGTGCAGATACGTATTGCACAGCCAGTATGGTTATCCCAATGGTTAATATCTTAAAAACAAAAGGCAAAAGAGGCAAAATTAAGGACTTCTTGTTGTTAGAAATTGATAAGCGTATGGGTTCAGTAGAGCAGGTATGCTTCAAATGTCATCATTAATTTATTCCGTAAAAAATTTTATTTTAAATGTATTGTTTCAGGTCTCAATTCTGGCAATGGCTACAGTACTTGATCCAAGATTTAAGAAACAGCATTTAAAAGACCCTCAGGCATGCTCTAACGCTATTCTAAAAATCAAGTCTATGGTAAAACCGATGGTCAAAGACAATAATAGTAATGATAACGTGACAAGCACAACTAAATCCAATTCTTTTTGGGACCACCATCACCAGCTGGCACAGTCTCATAAGCCTAATGGGGATATTGATGTGGAGATGATAGCGTACCTGCGAATGCCATTAGCGTCATTTGAAAGCAACCCTCTACAAGTATGGGAAGGTATGAAAAACACATATCCTAATTTACATAAAATGGCGCTGCAATTTTTACCGGTAGTAGGATCGTCAGTTCCTTCTGAACGGGTTTTTTCAGCGGCATCATATATTTTTAGCCAGAGAAGAAACAGGTTAATGCCACACCGACTCACGGCATTTTATTTTTACAAAGAATCGACAAAAAATACTATTTTGAAAAAAAGGAAGATTGCTTTGAAAGCATAACAAAAAGGCTGCTAAGGAAGCATTTATTGTTATATTATTATTTTATTATTTTTGATTCTCAATGTAATGAAAAAGACTGCTAAAGGAGCATTTATTGTTATATTATTATTTAATCACAAGACTACGAAAAAATCATGAATTGATATAATTTTAATCAATCAGCGTCATCGAAGTCATCCGATTAGATGCGCCTTCTCTTTAGCGGCGAACTAAGTAGTTCATCTTCAGTTGCAGCTGCTAAATCTCCTCGTGCCATCTGGACGGCTTTGATGGGTGAGGATGGCAGTAAGGAAAGCTCATTTGGTAGTAGTGGTGGCAACCGAGTCAGCCACTCAGACACCATTTCACAAATCTCACCACCTGGCTTCCGTATTGGCGCTCCAGTTGTAACATTGTCATCGTTTGTTTTCTGCAACAAGGGGAGCAGACATTTTCTTCAATTTGTGAAATTATTTGCCATCGTTTCCATTGTTGTTGATATTGGGTCCAGTTGTAGTTGTTGATTTTTTTCCACGTTGTCGTCGTTGGTATTGGTGTTATTCAAATTATTACTGTGCACTACGGAAATTTGCACTGCTTGCTGGTCTGCGTTTTTTGAGTGCAACTGTTAATGCTTTCGTGTTAGTTTGTAAGAGCCATTTGTCATTATTATACTCGTTACTGAAGGTCAAGAGTATATTGGTTATGTGCAATGTCCGTCATGGTGTCTGTCTGTCCGTCTGTCTGTCCGTCTGTCTGTCCGTCCGTATGGTTGCAAGTTTTTTCCACACCCTTCAAGCTAGAGACTTGAAACTTTCCAATTCTCTTTATCTATGGGATAGTAAATTAAAGAGTCAAGATTGGGGTTCTACGATAACTGGGGGGCTGGCAAATCGATAAATTCGATAACTCAAAACCTATAAATCCACATATTTCGCACATCCTTACAGCTAGAACTACCAAATTTGGTAAGAAGATAGCTACTAGCAACCCCAAAAAACTGCATCAAAATTTTGGAGCCATGCCCACCCATTCCGCCCCCAGCTCCCCCCCTCGCATTTTAAAGTCAAAAAGCCTCTATCTCCCACAGTTTTTGAGCTATAGCCACCAAATTGGGTGCCAAGATAGGTGATGAAGACCACCAAAAACTGCATCAAAAGTTTGGATGCCACGCCCACCAATAATGCCCTAGCCACCCCATCGCTTCGTCAACAACGGGAATGCATGTATCTTCCAGAGTTGTGGAGCTAGAGCCACCACATTTGGTAGGAAGATATCGCCCACGGTTTTCTAGCTATAGCCACCAAATTTGGTGCCAAGATAGGTAATGATAAGCCCCCAAAAACTGCATCAAAAGTTTGAATGCCACGCCCACCCATACCACACCAGCCACCTCTTTCTCCACCTTTTACAAACTTTGAGCTAGAGTCACCCAATTTGGTATTACGATAACAATTGACATTCCACAAAGATCTTGAACAAAAATTTGGATGCCACACCCACCCATTCCGCCTACAGCCCCCCTTTCTCCACCTTTTACAAACTTTGAGCTAGTGTCACCAAATTTGCAGTCAGGCCTTTTTTTAACGGTTTTATTACTGGTAACGAGTATACCGCAGTCGGTTGCGTCCGACTGCAACGTTTCCACTTTTTATACCCTTAACCCATAAAATGGGTAAATATGGGTATAATGGTTTTGTGCAAAAGTATGTAACAGGCAGAAGGAAGCATCTCCGACCCCATAAAGTATATATATTCTTGATCAGCATCAACAGTCGAGTCGATATAGCCATGTCCGTCTGTCCGTCCGTCTGTCCATCTGACCGTCTGTCCGTCTGTCCGTCTGAACGCGTGGATCTCAGTGACTACAAGAGATAGAGACTTCAGATTTTGGATATAAGTTCTCCTATACCATGAGCAGAACAAGTTTGCTTCAAATTATCGATAGCTATTCTGGTTTCCGATATACACATGGAATCGATAACAAAAAAATATCGAATTTGGAAAATGTAAAAATGAGGGTTCAAAGAATGGGTAACGATAGATCTTTTCTGAAAATTTTGTCCAAATCGGTTAAGAAACACCGGAGATATCGAGTTTAATCGATTGAAGTTAAGTCAGTATACCAAAGTCTTATATAAATTAAATATATTTGCTGCAACTGGGTTCAGGGTATCTTTTAGTCGGGCTCTCCCGACTAGAGCCTTCTTACTTGTTTTTCTTTGCGCTTGTGCTTGCACACCACTTGAGTTTGCTCAGACAATTGTTGCTTGGTTCCTCCCTTCTTGAATTATTTTCGTTTCAGCTTGCTGCTGCGACGAAATTAATGGCGGCAGTGTTGGTGGTGATTGTTTTTTCCCTTTGTCATTTGAGTGTTTTATTTGACTTGTGTTTCTGTCCCGTTTTAAGTTGTGTGGCTTTTTGTGTGGCCGTAACGGGACTCGGGGGACTTGTCACTTTTGTCGCTTACTTTTGCAGCTTTGTTGCCAGCCAGAAATTTTTTTCACGCACAATTAAAGGTGATATCAGACAAGTGGCGCCTGGTTTCCATCATAGTGACCTGCAAATCCTGCGCATCCCACGACGCCCCAGCTGCACGCTCGTCAACACCCTTCGAGTCAAACCAGGACTCAAACCCTGCAGCATGTGTTGAGCTGCTGCTCCGTCTGTCGTTTGCGCAAGCATAGGGCCTGGTTGAAATATCCGAATCGGAGCTAGAGATCAGCGACACATAATCGCACTAGTCCACAACAGGCCCACTCATCATACTCTTCGCAATCGCAACCATTTTGTCTATGCAGCAAAGTGCAGGCACATCTGTGGTACACTGCTGTTGACTAACTTTTTCTCTTTTCCCATTCTTGAGTGATTTTGCTTCGTTCATTTTGAATTTTCCTTTTGCAAAAAATTTTATTAAAATTTTTTGCGTGTCTGGTTTTTATTCACTTTTAATATGTGTTTTGTTTGTTAAAAAATTTTTAAAACCATTTCCACTTGCACAAACTATTAATTATTCGCTTTTATTTTTTATTTTTATTTAATTGACTTCACATTTTAAACTCGTTACCGAAGGTAAAGAGTATGTTGGTTTTGTGCAATGTCCGTCATGGTGTCTGTCCGTCTGTCCGTCCGTATGGTTGCAACTTTTTTCCACACCCTTCAAGCTAGAGACTTGAAAATTTCCAATTCTCTTTATCTATAAGATAGAAAATTAAAGTGTCAAGATTGGGGTTCTACGATAACAGGAGGGCTGGCAAATCGATAAATTGTATAACTCAAAACCGATAAATCCACATATTTCGCACATCCTTACAGCTAGAACTACCAAATTTGGTAAGAAGATAGCTACTAGCAACCCCAAAAAACTGCATCAAAATTTTGGAGCCATGCCCACCCATTCCGCCCCCAGCTCCCCCTCGCATTTTAAAGTCAAAAAGCCTCTATCTCCCACAGTTTTTGAGCTATAGCCACCAAATTGGGTGCCAAGATATGCGTTGATGACCCCCCAAAAACTGCAATAGCTGCATTGGATGCCATGCCCGCCAATAATGCCCTAGCCGCCGCCATCCGCCCCAACGCTTCGTCAAAAATGGGAATAAGTGTATCTTCCAGAGCTGTGGAGCTATAGCCACCAAATTTGGTAGGAAGATAGCTGGCAACGACCCCCAAAAATCTGCAACAAAGTTTTGGAGCCACGCCCACCCATTCCGCCCCAAGCCCCCCACATTTTGAAATCAGAAAAGCCTATATCTCCCACAGTTTTTGAGCTATAGTCACCAAATTTTGTGCCAAGATAGGTAATGATGACCCCCAAAAAAGTTTGGATGCCACGCCTACCAATACTGCCCTAGCCGCCCCCATCCGCCCCAACGCTTCATCCAAAACTGGAATTCGTGTATCTTCCAGAGTTGTAGAGCTAGAGCCACCAAATTTGGTATGAAGATAGGTGGCAACGACCCCCAAAAATGCCACGCCCACCTTTACCGCCCCCAGCCTCTCTTTCCACACCTTTTACAAACTTTGAGCTAGATTCACCAAATTTGGTGTGAAGATGTGGCGTTCACGATAGTTCATAGGCACATACTTATTGTAATCGATACTCTAGTTCGATTACACGAACTGAACTAGCTCAATGACGTTAACACACAACTCGAGCATTCAGAAGAACAAAACGCACCACGCGCCTTTTTCTATAAAAAACTAATTGTACCATTTAAGTTATTATTATTAATAAATGATTAAAGTGATGAACACTAACTAATCTCACATTGGTGACCCCAACGCTAGAATACACGCATTTCTGGCTCAAAAACATAATTGCTGAATTGGCTGACGCAATCAAGCAGATAATTGCGCACTCAGGCGAACAATTGTGAAATTCAGAAGTGCACTATAATAGGCGTAAAAAATGTCCACTCAAGAAGAACAGCAAGGTTGCGGAGGAGTCCTGGAAAACGCACAGCTAAATGCAGCACCAGCTCCAGCTCAGCCGCGACAACAAGAAATTTTTCGTGTGGGCGTCAAACCTCCAGCGTTCTGCAAGGAACAGCCGGACTTGTATTTCATACAAGCGGAGTCGCAGTTTGCATTGGCCGGCATTACAGCTGATGCAACGAGATTTCATCATGTTGTCGCGTCACTAGAACCGCAGTATCTGGTGCATATCGCTGACATCATGCGTGATCCACCTCTTGCCAATAATTACGAGGCAATCAAAGCGGCCCTAATAAGGGAGTTCACTGAATTGGACGAGCGCAAACTCAACAAGCTCATTCACGAATTACAACTTGGCGACCTCAGACCCTCACAGTTCCTGAAACGAATGAAGACACTAGCAGGCAACAGCATCACCGACAAGGTTCTCAAATCCCTTTGGTTACAGAAACTCCCAGACAACATCCGCGCAATTGTATGCGTCATCGACGGCGACTCGGCCAAAATGTCAACGCAAGCGGACATAATAATGGAGGGGCAAAGCAATCCCACGATAGCGGCGGCACAGACAGGCAACGACGACAAGGAGGCAGAAATCGACGCACTGCGCAAGGAAATTAAGAAGTTAAGGGCTAACGCTACTACATATAACAGCTCGCGAAACATCTCCAAGTCACCAACTCGTTCGCCATTCTGCTACTATCATGGCAGGTTTGGATCCAAGGCTAAAAATGCACAGAGCCTTGCGAGTTCGAGAAGCGCCAGGCAAAAAACTAAAACCCACTTTGGCACCCGCGGCCGACGAAGTGGGAAGTAATGAGAGCCGCAGGTTATTCGTTACCGATCAGACAACGAAAACGAGATTTTTAATAGACACAGGTGCGGATTTTTCGATCTTGCCGCCAACAGATCGCAACGCACAAACCACAAGCAAACTATATGCAGCAAATGGCACTCCAATTAAGACGTTTGGCACCAAAATCGCAGCACTCAATTTTGGCTTGCGCAAAAACATGAGCTGGCAATTCGTCATTGCTGACGTCACCAAGCTTATTATTGGAGCCGATTTTCTACACGCATTTGATCTAATAGTTGATCTTCGACGTAAACTCCTCATCGATAGTTCTACAAAGCTATTCGCTAGAGGATCAATCTGTAGCGTGGACGTCGAAAAGCTGCATACCGTTTCCCCAATAAACAACGACTGTTACGAAGCTCTTCTACGCGAATACAGCGATTTGGCCAAACCGTGCAGCTACAACACAAAGAGTACCAACATAACGGTGCAACACAATATCTTCACAAAAGATCAGCCGAGTAACAGCCCGAGTAGCAGCCAATGGGCCAGTCCACTGCACATGGCAGCCAAGAAAAATAAAAACGAGTGGAGGCCTTGTGGAGATTATAGACGCTTGAATCATTTTACTAAGCCTGAAAGATACCCACTACCTCACGTTCACAACTTCTCGTTCAAGCTGTTCGGCAAATCAATTTTTTCCACAATTGACCTGGAACGAGCGTACCACCAAATCCCAATTGCACCCGAGCACCGCGATAAAACGGCCATCATTACACCATTCGGATTCTACGAATTTAACGGAATGACCTTCGGCCTATGCAACGCGAGCCAAACATTTCAGCGATTTATGGATTTAGTTTTTCGGGACATGGACTACATAACTGTCTACATAGACGACATCTGCATAGCATCGCACAATTCTGAGCAACACTTGCAACACATCAGGAATGTCCTCAACAGGTTGCGTCAATACGGGCTACGCATAAACGCATCAAAATGCATTTTTGGCCAGCAACAAGTCAACTTCTTAGGATACCGAATCTCAAAAGAGGGCATCATTCCAACAAAAGATCGAATTCAGGCAATCACGGAATTCCAAAAGCCAAAGCTGGCACACGAGCTCAAAAGCTTTTTGGCAATGCTATACGTATACAGACGTTGCTTACCAAAAGCGGCTTACAAACAGGGTTTATTACAGAAGTTGATAAAGGGCATCAGAAAAAAGGATAAAACTCCGATCGTTTGGACTGAGGAGGCTAAATCCGCCAATGCAAAGCTTGTCCTGCACGTGGATGCCAGCAATTTTTGCGTAGGCGCAGCGCTAAACGAACTTCAAAACGGGCATCTCAGACCGCTCGGCTTCTACTCCAAGAGAATGTCAGACTCGCAAAAAAAGCAAAGCACGTATGATCGAGAGCTACTAGCAATCTTCATGGCTGTTAGATATTTCGCGCATATGGTCGAAGGGCGCAGCTGTACTATTCTCACCGATCACAAACCGCTCACATTTGCTTTCCAACAAAATCCGGAAAAAACATCACCCAAACAGACACGGCAGCTTAGCTTTATCAGCGAGTACACAACGGACATCCAGCATATTCCGGGAAAAAACAACATCGTTGCAGACGTACTATCCAGGGTAGAAGCTATTTTCAATGAGGATCAAATAGACTTCAAAAAGCTGGCCACAAGTCAATAAACAGACGAAGAACTGAAAGAGCAGCTCCAAAGCTCTGTCCTGCAATTCCGTATATTGCGATACATCACAAAACCGCATCCGCCCGTACGTGACTCTTGAATTTCGTAAGCAGATTTTCAATGCCATGCACAACTCGTCGCATCCAGGTAGGCGCGCGACCGTAAAGCTTATTACAGAACGTTTTGTATGGAAGGACATGAAAAGAGACATCGCATGTTGGGTTAGCAGCTGCGCCAGATGCCAGAAAGCTAAGATTAGTCGGCACAACAAGTCCGCCTTACAGAGATTCACCCTTCCGGACAAGCGATTCGATCACATAAACATCGATATTATCGGACCACTACCTATTTCCAACAACAACAGGTACTGCCTTACTTGCATCAACCGATTCACTCGCTGGCCGGCCGCGATACCAATAGCTGACATAACAGCCGAAACAATTGCAAAAGCGCTGCTCAACGGCTGGATAATACACTTTGGTATGCCACGCTTAATCACAACCGACCAAGGGAGACAATTTTAGTCCAGACTATTCAAAGAGCTCACAAATCTAACGGGATCTAAACATTTGCGCACAACAGCCTACCACCCGCAAGCAAATGGCCTAGTTGAAAGGATGCACAGGACCTTAAAGAGCGCAATCAAGTGTCACACCGACTCCAATTGGACGGACAGTCTCCCAATCGTACTCCTATGCATGCGAACAACCGTGAAAGAAAATATCAATACTTCTCCTGCGGAGATGGTATACGGAACCACTCTACGCCTGCCCGGAGAATTTTTCGATAAACCATCAAAAGAATACACCGAAAGCGAGTTTATCGGCCGCCTGCGACCAACCATGGCAAAGTTGAAGCCTGCCGAGACCTCACATCATTCCACTGACAAGGCATTTATCTAAAAGGAGCTAAAGACTTGCTCGCACGTTTTTCTGAGAGACGACACAGTCAAAGCTCCGCTCAAACCTCCATACGACGGGCCATATCAAGTTCTCGAGCGAAACGGGAAAACCTTTATCATCGACATCAATGGCAAGCGCACTACCGTCACCATAGATCGGGTCAAAGCAGCGTTCTTGGAAACATCAGAAACTTCTCCTGCCGCTAGCCAGCCAATGAGCGAGAACCAAGAGCCACCAAGAGTATTTACAACCCGTAGTGGACGTAAAATCAATCCACCACAGAGATACGTACATTTTGCTACCTAGCAGCAGCATCGGAGGGGGAGTACATGTAGCGGTCACGATAGTTCATAGGCACATACTTATTGTAATCGATACTTTAGTTCGACAACACGAACTGAACTAGCTCAATGACACAAACACACAACTCGAGCATTCAGAAGAACAAAACGCACCACGCGCCTTTTTCTATAAAAAACTAGTTGTACCATTTAAGTTATTATTATTAATAAATGATTAAAGTGATGAACACTAACTAATCTCACAAAGATATCAATTGACATGCCACAAAGATCTGCATCAAAAATTTTTATGCCCCGCCCACCCATACCGGCCGCAACCTCCCCTTTCTGCACCTTTAACAAACTTTGAGCTAGAGTCACCAAATTTTGTATGTTGGAGCAGAATAGATTTTTCATAGGCTCCCGAGCAGGGACTTCGGTTTATTCTTTCAAATCATTTGTTTGTTTGTTTCGCGTTGGTGGCTCAGGTTTCGCATGTGTTGAAAACTCAACCAAAAAACTTCTTTGGATTTGATGCCTTTGCCATTTTGGACTTTGCCGTTTTGGACGCTGCATTTTTTGGATTTTGCTGCTTTTGCCCCAGGTATTTTTTGCCAAAAATTGAGATTGAAAACATTCGCTCGTCGCTACAGTCGACAAAAATATCAAAAATTTGTGATACTTATATGTATGTACATACGTTCATACACGTAGAAACAGCTCAATTTCTGGAACTTTGTGTATAAAATTTAAATAGACAAAACGGCAACATATTTACATACATACATATGTATATAAAAATGAATAAATAACAAGTCACTACAAGAAACAAAATAAAGGTTTCAAACGGTGGTCTATTTATTGCATTTCATATATGTAGTTCGTGTGTTTGTGCAACTGCAAAGAGTTTTTTTTGGTTTTCGCTTCTCAACTAATCGCTACGTAACAATAAATGTATATACATTAGAACATATGTTTGCACTCGCACATACAAACAACTTTTGCTAAACATTTTTGTGCATTAACCTCTTACGCTCTTTGCTTGCGCTTGCGTTGGTTTTATACATTAGTTTGTCTATGCGTGCGCTCGCGCCAAATTTTTCCGCTTGTTCTTTTCATCCCCGCTTTGCTTGTGGGTCAAGCTTGGCATGATCGGCTGTTCGTTTTTGTGCGCGCGTTCGCTCCAAATTCTCTCTTTAAGGCCTGTACGCAGACGCCTGTACAGCTCCCGTACAGCAAAAACTTCATATAAAAAAAATGGTCTCGTACAGCTTCAGTACAGTACTTACATTTTAGGTCTGCAGTTCTGTTAGCTACTGCTGGTACGGTAGTGTTGAACAATGAAAATGTTAAAATGTTATGTAAAAATGTTACGGGCAGTAAATAGCTTTCAGCAGCTATTTACGGTTGTAAAAAATGCAACAACATGTCGGGCAAGAGCCGGCTTATACATTTTTCGGATAATATTAACAAAGTTGACCTAATTCAGGCTCCAATAGAGCCATACTTATTGTTTTGGCAGTCAATGCTGCACAAGAAGTAATGAATAAAAATATATTTATTAATTAATATGATACAATTTAAACAACATATAAACTGGATTGTACTGCAACTGATCTATTGCAGGATATAGATTATTAAGGTGAATTTGCTTTGAGTCTTTTGAGTGGTTTCAGTTATGTTTAGCATAATCTTTGGTAATCTCAGCTCTGCCCATCAAACATGGGTTCACTAAAATGCAACCGCCAAAAGCAGGGCGTTAGCTGTACTCAAACACAAAAGTAGCGCGCGAATCATTATTTTGAAATCAAGTGTACAAAACACAGTTGCATTTCCGATTTATTTATATTATTGGACGTAGATATACTAACGAACAGTACAGTCAAGTGGCCCAACGATACCAAGCACCGGCTTGTTAACGCGCGGACCCACGCACAAAGCGACCCACCTCCCGCCCATCCGACCGAGGGGCGCTCCGCTTATCGTGCGGTTACGATGATCGCGAACATGTAGACAAATGACACAAAACTAACTTTTTAATAGAGCAAGTAGGAGTGGCACTGTGTATTAAGTGGGAAAGATCGTTATAAATAGAACACAGAATACGAAAAGGGTTATGAAGAGCATAATTAGAATTACAAGTTTGAAGAGATATAGGTACAAAATTTCTAGTATTTCTAATAGGAACAGCAAAGTTAATTTGGTTAATTAATTCAGAAGAATCAATTTCACCATTAATTAATTTGTGAAAAAAGGAAAATGATAGCATTACTCTACGATCACTCAGAGAAGGAAGATCTATTAGTAAAAGTCTACTACGATAAGACGGCAAATTATTGTTAGTGTCCCAGTTGAGACCTCTAAGTGCGAAGAGCAGAAATTGTTTTTGTACCGATTCTATTTTATTCTGATGAATTTCGTATTTCGGAAACCATATACAAGATCCATATTCCAGAATCGGTCGAACAAGAGAAGTATACAGAGTTTTTGTTAAGTAGGGATCGTTAAACTCCTTCGACCAGCGCTTAATGAACCCCAAGACACCAGATGCTCGATTGGAAATTGAAGAAATATGCTTGTCAAACTTAAGCTTTGGGTCCATAACGATGCCCAAATCGTCAACCCATTCAATTCTATCTAGTGGTTTGTTGTCAAGAAAATATATATTAAAAAAGGGCAAATATCTAAAAAATGACATTACTTTACATTTACTGCAATTAAGATTTAAAAAATTTACTTTACACCACATTTGAAAGTTGTCTAAATCTCTTTGAAGCTGTTGAGCAGCAAGGGGAGTTGCAGCCGACGTGCATAATTTTACATCATCAGCGTACATCAAAACCCGAGAGAACTTTATAACTGATGGAAGATCGTTTATAAACAAAATAAATAACAAAGGACCAAGATGACTACCCTGTGGAACGCCTGAAGTGACCTGAACCGTCTTGGAAACGGACCCTTTAAATAAAACCCTCTGAGTTCTAAGAGTTAGGTAGTCTTTAATCCAAAGAACTAGAATATTTGAAAAGCCCAAGAGTTCTAGTTTATGTATAAGAAGACGATGATCTACAGAGTCTAAAGCCTTACTAAAATCAGTATAAATAACATCAGTCTGCAATTTGTCCTGAAAACCCTCGATAACAAATGAAGTAAATTCTAACAAGTTAGTGCTAGTAGATCTTTGTTTCATAAATCCGTGCTGGCACGGTGAAATAATAGATTTGCAAAGGTGTTGAAGATGGGAGGTTATTTACAAAAAACAATTAGCCTACCGCCACAATATGTGAATTTTTCAACACTTGTCGTTACAGCCGTAAAACTCATGTATACTGTACGGGAGCTGTACGGGGCTCATGCGTACAGGCCTTTACTTTGTTTAAACCCCCCGCACCCCGCATATTTTACAGCTGTACCCACAAAGTGGCTGCAGCAACCGTTTGACTTGCTTATTTTCGGTCGCTTGGACCGTTTTCGTTTGTTTGTTCACATACCGCCAAGAGTGCGTGTGTGTGTTCAGTAAGCAAGCTTGGCGTTTTGTCACATATTCGCAGTGCGTGCGTTAGGGTAGCTCACAAAGTGTGCCAAACTTTTTTCTGCGTTTTGCTTAAATATGTCTGAATCAGATAAACTGTCACTCGAAAAGCCAGCAGTATCAACGACCATTTAACATTATTCGTCTATGACTAATGTTAAGTTAACATTATGTTTGCAGAAGTTTGATAAAGTTAGTGCTGACATTGCTCGCATGCAAACAGCCTTTAAATTGTGAGGTAGCATTCTTGCTGGCAAAATGCTACCGCACAAAAGCTGCCAGACACGGGTCGCGATCACGACACAGCCATGGCCACCCGAGAATGGCAGCGCCACGCTTTGGCACAAGCCATGGCCACCCTAAAAAAGCGGCAACTTCACGCTTTTGACACAACGGTGGCCACCCGAAAAATGATTTGGCGAAAATTGGATGGCAGATCAGTTTTTCGGGAGATGCAAAGTGAAGCGGGACATATAAAAACGCAGTGACGAACAACCACAACAGGAGCAGCAAGGATTTGACCCCAAGCGTTCACACAGGCATACGCACACCACATATAAACACACGGCAGTGACACCAGCACGCACACAGGCATACGCACACCACATATATACAAGGCAGTGACACCAGCACGCAATAAGGCATACGCATACGACACACACCTACGGCATCGACCCCAACACACGCGTTCCCAAAAGCGCAGCCGGTGAGTGAAAGCGGGTCGAACGGGATTAGGTGATCACTTGGTAAGGCTTCCGGGTCTTACCCTTAGCCGAGCCAGGTGAATGCCTGCTCCCGATCCTCTTCGCGTCCCCGAAGTCGAAGGTTCTACGCCTGGTCGGTACTAAGGAGTGGTCTGAGGAGAGGGGTGGAAGGGTCTTCCGGGTGATCACCCTGGACTCCCTACTCCTCCCCTTAGCCCACTCCGACGATGTCGATCTGAGCGACCGTACCCCCCCCACACCCCTTTCTGTTTGCGCATTGGTGTTCGTCCTCGGTGCGGCTCACTCCAGGGTCCCAGCATTTGTTACAAATAATCTGTAGAAACACCCTGGACGCGATTGAGACGCCGACCTCGGCCTAGAAAACGTCCTTACAGATGGCGCCCGAGCAGGGACGTAACCAAGTACGTCCGGCGGTGTACCAAGTGCCAGATGTTCAAGGTAAGCCAACTCAAGCCGGCTGGGAAAATGTTAACGAGACAAGTAGCGGAACCATTTGCGACGGTCTGCGCGGACTTCGTAGGACCCCTACCTCGATCGAAGCACGGCAATACCATGCTACTGGTTTTCTTCGACCATTTCTCCAAGTGGGTGGAACTCGCCCCACTGCGCAAAGCCACGACGGCCGACCTGGAGAAAGCGTTCCGGGAGAGGATATTGTGCCGGTTCGGGACACCGCGCTGCTTCGTATGCGACAACGGAACACAGTTCACGAGCCGGTCGTTTACTCGTTACTGCAAGCAGCTGGGAATGGAGCTTCAACACACCGCCCCCTATAGCCCCCAGCAGAACCCAACCGAGAGGGCAAACCGGACAATAAAAACTATGCTGGCACAGTATGTGGATGGTCATCAAAATACGTGGGATGAACTCCTGCCAGAAATAATGCTGGCCATCAATACAAGCATCTCAGACACGACCACGTTTAGCCCAGCCTACTTGGTGCAAGGACGTGAGCCTAGGCTACCCAACGCCTTATACGACCAAGTCACCCCTGGAAGTGGTCGGCAGGAGGCAAACCCCGAGACACGAGCCACGGAGTTAAGAGGAGTATTTGACGCTGTACGAGGCAACATACAGCTGGCATCCCAGGACCAGGCCAAGGAGTATAATCTCCGCCGAATGGATTGGCGGCCTACGCTGGGCACCCGAGTGTTGGCAAAACACCACGTGCTGTCCAACGCGGCGGAAGGATTCGCGGCAAAATTAGCGCCGAAGTTTGACGGGCCATATCGAGTTTTGAAATTCGTCTCCCCAAACGTCGTCCGGATCCACCATGAGGCGACAAAACGACGCCGCGTTGCCAACCTCGCCGATCTAAAGCCATACCACGCTGATGACGACGAAGATGCCCACGACATTCCCCACGACCTAACTTCTGTTCCTCACCCAACCTCCTTACCTCATGTTGCCCAAGAAAATGCAATAATTACTGGTTTAGACGATAATCCCAAACTTGCCATCATTTCAGACGAAATGTCAGAAGCAGAAGGTCATATCCTCTTCGGCCTTGAGGGACACTGCCGCAGATACGTGGATCCCGAAGGGTACCACTCAGACGACAGCCGCGCCACGGACATCTACGTGCCGCCCGAAGACATCCCCGAAGCGCCTGAAGTCCCCGACTCAACCTCAGGTGTACCCTTACCCGAGATAGACCCCTGGAGGGACCTAAGGGTGGACCCTGGATGGCCGACCGACGACGCCATAGACGAGGTATTATCTACCCTAAACCTCGCGGATGACGTCGCGGGTCTCGAAGACCTGCCGCTCTACGCCATCGACTGGGCGATGGCCCCAGAGGAGTGGCGAGTAATTGGAACTGGAGGATTATTGCCGCAGGAAGTCCTGGAAAGCGTCCACCACGTCATCCGGCATAACACACACCTAGGGAGGAAATACCTGATGGAGGTGGACAGCCAGTTTTTCCAGGTGAAAGTGTCGGCAGCCGGTAAGGTCACAGTCCGTCATCGCCACCCGAAGTAAGGGGGGGGTGTGAGGTAGCATTCTTGCTGGCAAAATGCTACCGCACAAAAGCTGCCAGACACGGGTCGCGATCACGACACAGCCATGGCCACCCGAGAATGGCAGCGCCACGCTTTGGCACAAGCCATGGCCACCCTAAAAAGCGGCAACTTCACGCTTTTGACACAACGGTGGCCACCCGAAAAATGATTTGGCGAAAATTGGATGGCAGATCAGTTTTTCGGGAGATGCAAAGTGAAGCGGGACATATAAAAACGCAGTGACGAACAACCACAACAGGAGCAGCAAGGATTTGACCCCAAGCGTTCACACAGGCATACGCACACCACATATAAACACAGGGCAGTGACACCAGCACGCACACAGGCATACGCACACCACATATATACAAGGCAGTGACACCAGCACGCAATAAGGCATACGCATACGACACACACCTACGGCATCGACCCCATCACACGCGTTCCCAAAAGCGCGGCCGGTGAGTGAAAGCGGGTCGAACGGGATTAGGTGATCACTTGGTAAGGCTTCCGGGTCTTACCCTTAGCCGAGCCAGGTGAATGCCTGCTCCCGATCCTCTTCGCGTCCCCGAAGTCGAAGGTTCTACGCCTGGTCGGTACTAAAGAGTGGTCTGAGGAGAGGGGTGGAAGGGTCTTCCGGGTGATCACCCTGGACTCCCTACTCCTCCCCTTAGCCCACTCCGACGATGTCGATCTGAGCGACCGTACCCCCCCACACCCCTTTCTGTTTGCGCATTGGTGTTCGACCTCGGTGCGGCTCACTCCAGGGTCCCAGCATTTGTTACAAATAATCTGTAGAAACACCCTGGACGCGATTGAGACGCCGAACTCGGCCTAGAAAACGTCCTTACAAAATCAAACAAGTAAGAAGGCTCTAGTCGGGAGAGCCCGACTAGTAGATACCCTTAACCCAGTTGCAAAAAATAAATTAAATGTATATAAGACTTTGGAATACTGACTTAACTTCAACCTATTAAATTCGATATCTCCGGTGTTTCTTAACCAATGTGGACGAAATTTTCAGATAAGTTCTATCGTTACCCATTCTTTCAACCCTCATTTTTGCATTTTCCAAATTCGATAGTTTTTGTTATCGATTCCATGTGTATATCGGAAACCAGAATAGTTATCGATAATTTGAAGCAAACTTGTTCTGCTTATGGTATAGGAGAACTTATATACAAAATCTGAAGTCTCTAGATCTTGTAGTCTCTGAGATCCACGCGTTCATACAGACGGTCAGACGGACAGACGGACATGGCTATATCGTCTCGGCTGTTGATGCTGATCAAGAATATATATACTTTATGGGGTCGGAGATGCTTCCTTCTGCCTGTTACATACTTTTGCACAAAACCATTATACCCATATTTACCCATTTTATGGGTTAAGGGTATAAAAAAATCTCATCCGACAAAACAGAGTTAGCATGTCGATTAGAATTATTAGAAGGGTATGTTGAAAAAGGCAGAGCTGGACAGTTTAAATCAGCTAACGAAAGCAGAGGGCCGTTAGAGGATTTGTGTGTCGTAACAAAAGCATTGTTCATGAATGCGATTAAGCCACGATTCGACACACAGATACAACATGAATGCTCAATGAATTCGAGCCAGCGATCTCAGCTGCCTAAAATGCGTTTACCAAAATTTAGTGGTAAACATTCGGAGTTAAGGAATTTCATGTGCCTTTTCGAGAGTCTTGTGGATGACGATGCGTCATTAACAAACGTTGAAAAATTTAACCATTTAGTGTCTTGTCTGGCAGATGAAGCATTGGGTGTAGTTAAGCCGTATCAGCTAACAGATTGTAACTACCCTAAGGCCCTTGCTAGTCTCAAGTCAGTTTACGATAATAAGTGCCTTATATTTTTTTAAAAAAGTTGCCCAGTTATTCGATTTGCCAAGCATGACAAAACCATCTGCGTCGAGTTTGAGATCGATGGTAGATACAGTGTCTGCGATTTATGCATCGCTGTCGTCTTTGGGTGACGACAAAGACATTGCAAATGCAATGATTATTCATATGGTCATGGCTAAAGTAGACCATAAGACTAAGTCTTGTTTTGAGGAGCAGCTTGATTATGATAAGCTGCCATCTTGGGAAGATTGTGCTAAGCAGTTAAAAAGGAGGTACCAATATTTGGCTGCAGAAGAGTCAACTCGTGACAAATCAAAAGTGCGCAATGAAGTGAGAAAGCCTCAAAAAAAATCCTCATTTGCCTGTTCTAGCTCAGCGCATAGGTCGTCGTCTGCATGCACTTATTGCAAGTCTGCAGATCACAACATATATTCTTGTCCGTCATTCAGTGCTATTTCTGTTATGCAACGATTTGAGTACGTCAAAACTCAAAGGATGTGTCTGAACTGTTTGACCGTGGGACACATAGTTTCATAGTTTCAAAGCCTCATCACTCTTTGCTTCATAGGTATAACACACCAGTACAAAGTGAGGCAGCTGCACTTCAAGCCTCAACTTCAGAGGCATATGTTGGTCACATGCGTAATGCGGATCAAGTCGTTCTTGCTACCGCCGTCGTAAATATAAAAGATAGATTCGGACAGTTGCATCCAGCACGAGTGTTGCTGGACCAATAAAATTACATTCGTAGCTTCCCATAATGCAAAAAACATTGCTCGGCTGGATTGTAGCGGGCAAATATACTGAACAAGTGCCTCGGCAACAACATAGTAAGAGTTCAGCAGCTCAAGTTTCTTTTTCTTCTCTCGACTCTTTAGTTAATCGTTCTTGGAAATTGGATCAATGTCCAATCGAGTCGAAGGCTGGTCGCCAAACAGCTCAACAGCAGGCCTGTGAATTGCACTTCACAAAAACTGTGCAACGGTTAACTACCGGTCGCTTTCAAGTTAATCTTCCCTTTAAGACCGATCCCAAGGTTCTTGGCCTGTCCTTTCAAACTGCTGAAAGGCGTTTTTTGCAACTTGAGCGCAAACTGTCAAGGGATGAAACCCTTAAAAATATGTATCATGACTTCATGAAAGAGTATTTGGATTTGGGACATATGTCCATTCTGATGTCTGCTCCTCCAGAACAGCATTACTACATTCCTCATCAATGCGTTCTGCGACCTGAGAGTACCTCAACCAAACTTCGTGTGGTTTTTGATGCTTCCAGCAAAACATCAACAGCAGTTTCGCTCAACGAAACACTTATGGTGGGGCCAACGATTCAGAGGGAGTTGTATTCAACGTTGGTCAACTTGCGGTTGAACAAATATGCCGTAACTGCCGAAATTTCAAAAACGTATAGGCAGATAAATGTTTTTTAGGAAGACAGAGACTTTCAACTTGTCTTGTGGAGAGAAGCCACTTCTCAAAATTTACTGGCATACAGATTCAATACTGTTACATATGGTACAGCGTCAGCCCCCTTTTTGGGATGTGATTAAAAGTTGTTTTTATGTTGACGATATGCTGGCAGGTGCAGACAGTTTAAAAGAACTGGACATCAACCTGATCGGTGATATATTACACGCACAGGGATTTCCACCATCCAAGTGGGCTTCCAATTACCAGAATTGGTCTGGTGAAAGGGACGCCAGTGAAGAAATGTGTATAAAATTTAATGAGCAAAGCTCAGTTAAGACGTTTAGAATGCGTTGGGCACCTCAAGATGGTGTGTTTAAATCAACAAGAATGGAACTTATATAGAGTCGTCATGAGGCCAAATTCTGACTGCCAGTTGGAATATGGAATCGTGGCGACACCTCTCTCTTTCGCTGCTTTTTTCTCTGCCAGCGCATTTCGTGCCCGATTATCAAGCCACTCGGCTTGTCGACTGTGCTACGCTTATTTTCCCTCATAGCACAGCCAGCCAGCCATTCTCTGTGTATATGCCCATAGCCAGCGATTTTGCAGCGCGCAGTCGCTTCTTCGCTTGCTGTTCGCCCTTCTTTTCCTTGTATAAGCATATGAGCGTGTATACGTCACACGATCATATGTTATGTTTATTTCTTATCACTTTTTGCGACGTTGCTATAGTGAAGCTATGCACTATACCCACATACATATATGTTTGTAGTTTTGCTGGAATATATGTAGGCTTTCTACTAATTTTGCTATTTTTGTTTGGGCTGGCTAGTGTTAGTGTGTTAGTGATTTTGTATTTCTACATGACATATTTAATTGTATGCGTAGCATTTTTTAGGCAATTCATTGACCTTTCTCTACTATATTATCAATTCAATTTGGTGCAGAATTTGTATTTTGCCTACAAAAACTTAAAACCAAGACCTTCCAAGCAAGTAAAATATCATTTTTGCTGCTGGTCGAGCATTTGAGTAACAGGCGAACAGCAAAATGAACAAGCGTCAATGTAAGCTTATTCATATGAGCGTATTTCTTTATACGTCTTCATTTGTTTTTATTTTGCTTCTTTTTCGCTTTTGGTTGTCCTAGCTGTAAAATAACAAAACACTTGAACTTATCAATATCAACATACATATAAAAATATATAAGTATATATGAATATGCGTTCGCCTATGCTATGCCTATGCGAGAACGCCAGGAAAATATTAGCAAAGACTTCTCGCTTTGCTCAGCAGACGCTGTTGCTGCATAGCCGATCGCCATCGATCGCCACCGATCGTTACCGATCGCCATAGATCGCCATAGATCGCCATAGATCGCCATAGAACGCCAGCGTTCACCAGCGTTCGCCAGCGTTCGCCAAGAGACAAAATAAAGACTTCCAAAGACTTGCAGCAACAGGCGCACAGCAAAATAAAGAAGCGTCAAACAAAATTTGCTTGCCGATCAGCAGCAAAATGTAGAATAGACACTAAGTCTAGGTTTTTGGTGAACATTGGCGATAAGCAGCAAAATGATATGAGTGTATGCAGCAAAATGTATATACATATATGACTATGTAAATGTATGTGAAACATTGGCCGACCCTTTATTTTAGTTCTTAGTTTATTTTCTTTCATTCTTTATTTTCTTATATTCCGAGTTTTCGGCAAATGAAATGGACATATGCACAACTAAATACACTTTCGCAGTTTGTGCGCATCGCTACATAAGTGTATGGTAGTTGCGATGGCAAAATTGCTGAAAATGGTCATAGAGCTGAAAACATGATAGAGTATGAAAGATCAGCAATGCAAAACTGATATTTGCCTGCTTATTTTACAAGACGCTTGTTCATTTTGCTGTTCGCCTGTTACTCAACTGCTCGACCAGCAGCAAAAATGATATTTGACTTGCTTGGAAGGTCTTGGTTTTAAGTTTTTGTAGGCAAAATACAAATTCTGCACCAAATTGAATTGATAATATAGTAGAGAAAGGTCAATGAATTGCCTAAAAAATGCTACGCATACAATTAAATATGTCATGTAGAAATACAAAATCACTAACACACTAACACTAGCCAGCCCAAACAAAATAGCAAAATTAGTAGAAAGCCTACATATATTCCAGCAAAACTGCAAACATATATGTATGTGGGTATAGTGCATAGCTTCACTATAGCAACGTCGCAAAAATTGATAAGAAATAAACATAACATATGATCGTGTGACGTATACACGCTCATATGCTTATACAAGGAAAAGAAGGGCGAACAGCAAGAAAAGAAGCGACTGCGCGCTGCAAAATCGCTGGCTATGGGCATATACACAGAGAATGGCTGGCTGGCTGTGCTAGGAGAGAAAATAAGCGTAGCACAGTCGACAAGCCGAGTGACTTGAAACTCGGGCACGAAATGCGCTGGCAGAGAAACAGCGCTCCGAGAGAGAGGTGTCGCCACGATTCCATATTCCAACTGGCAGTCAGAATTTGGCCTCATGACGACTCTATATAAGTTCCATTCTTGTTGGTTTAAATATCATCTTGACGTGGATAGGCTGGCTTCCCTAAAACCAAAAAAGCGATATATCTTGTCCATAGCCTCTCGCTTGTTTGACTCTTGTTGTGTCCATTTGTCACTACGCCAAAAATGTTATTAACAAAGTCGTTAGTATTAGCTCCAATACTGCAATCGTTAAATCCATTTATCCACGAAGAAAATGGCATTAAATTTGAATTAGATCGAGTAGGAGGGCGTTTGCTACACGGCCCTATCTCACATGATGCTAAATTCAATTTGTTGCTACCAAAGAATTCTGAATTCGTCAGCATCTTCTTCAGGCATTTGCACCCAACAAGAATGGAACTGATATTTGCCTGCTTATTTTACAAGACGCTTGTTCATTTTGCTGTTCGCCTGTTACTCAAATGCTCGACCAGCAGCAAAAATGATATTTTACTTGCTTGGAAGGTCTTGGTTTTAAGTTTTTGTAGGCAAAATACAAATTCTGCACCAAATTGAATTGATAATATAGTAGAGAAAGGTCAATGAATTGCCTAAAAATGCTACGCATACAATTAAATATGTCATGTAGAAATACAAAATCACTAACACACTGGCTGGCTGTGCTATGAGGGAAAATAAGCGTAGCACAGTCGACAAGCCGAGTGGCTTGATAATCGGGCACGAAATGCGCTGGCAGAGAAAAAAGCAGCGAAAGAGAGAGGTGTCGCCACGATTCCATATTCCAACTGGCAGTCAGAATTTGGCCTCATGACGACTCTATATAAGTTCCATTCTCGTTGATCTCAACTGCCTAAAATGCGTCTACCGAAATTTAGTGGTAAACATTCGGAGTTTATAAACATTATGTGCATTTTCGAGAGTCTCGTGGATGACGATGCGTCATTAACAAACGTTGAAAAATTTAACCATTTAGTTTCTTGTTTGTCAGATAAAGCATTGGGTGTAGTTAAGCCATATCAGCTAACAGATTGTAACTACCCTAAGGCCCTTGCTTGTCTAAAGTCAGTTTACGACAATAAATGCCTTATATTTTTTGATACAGTTGCTCAATTGTTTGATTTGCCAATCATGACCAAACCATCTGCGTCGAGTTTAAGATCGATAATAGATACAGTGTCTGCTCTATATGCATCGCTGTCGTCTTTGGGTGACGACAAAGACATTGCAAATGCAATGATTATTCATATGGTCATGGCTAAAGTAGACCATAAGACTAAGTCTCGTTTTGAGGAGCAGCTTGATTATGATAAGCTGCCATCTTGGGAAGATTGTGCTAAGCAGTTAAATAGGAGGTACCAATATTTGGCTGCAGAAGAGTCAACTCGTGACAAATCAAAAGTACGCAATGAAGTGAGAAAGCCTCAACAAAAATCTTCATTTGCATGTGCTAGCTTAGCGCATAGGTCGTCGTCTGCATGCACTTATTGCAAGTCTGCAGATCACAATATATATTCTTGTCCGTCATTCAGTGCTATTTCTGTGATGCAAAGATTTGAGTACGTCGAAACTCAAAAGATGTGTCTGAAATGTTTGACCGTGGGACACATAGTTTCGAACTGCAAGGCGTCGAAGTGTCGTGTGTGTTCAAAGCCTCATCACTCTTTGCTTCATAGGTATGACATACCAGTACAAAGTGAGGCAGCTGGACTTCAAGCCTCAACTTCAGAGGCATATGTTGGTCACATGCGTAATGCGGATCAAGTCGTTCTTGCTACCGCCGTCGTAAATATAAAAGATAGATTCGGACAGTTGCATCCAGCACGAGTGTTGCTAGACAGTGGCTCGCAGATAAATTTGGTGTCTGAGAGCATGGCCCAGAGGCTACGACTTAAACGCGAGCCAACTTCCCTTGATATCTCAATGGTAGGTGGTGCAACCACTAATAGCAACAGTAAGGTTTGTGCATCAGTTCAATCTCAGCCTGGACAGGCTCTGTCCATATTGAACTGGAAAATACCAAAAATATTAAGTTGGCAGATCCCGATTTCTATAAGCCAGCGAAGGTAGATGTGCTATTGGGAGCGGAATTGTATTATGGATTATTGTGCGTTGGGCAAATAAAACTACATTCCGAGCTGCCCATCATGCAAAAAACATTGCTCGGCTGGATTGTAGCGGGCAAATATACTGAACAAGTGCCTCGGCAACAACATAGTAAGAGTTCAGCAGCTCAAGTTTCTTTTTCTTCTCTCGACTCTTTAGTTAATCGTTCTTGGAAATTGGATCAATGTCCAATCGAGTCGAAGGCTGGTCGCCAAACAGCTCAACAGCAGGCCTGTGAATTGCACTTCACAAAAACTGTGCAACGGTTAACTACCGGTCGCTTTCAAGTTAATCTTCCCTTTAAGACCGATCCCAAGGTTCTTGGCCTGTCCTTTCAAACTGCTGAAAGGCGGTTTTTGCAACTTGAGCGCAAACTGTCAAGGGATGAAACCCTTAAAAATATGTATCATGACTTCATGAAAGAGTATTTGGATTTGGGACATATGTCCATTCTGAAGTCTGCTCCTCCAGAACAGCATTACTACATTCCTCATCAATGCGTCTGCGACCTGAAAGTACCTCAACCAAGCTTCGAGTTGTTTTTGACGCGTCTAGCAAAACATCAACAGCAGTTTCGCTCAATGAAACACTTATGGTGGGGCCAACGATTCAGAGGGAGTTGTATTCAACGTTGGTCAACTTTCGGTTGAACAAATATGCCGTAACTGCCGACATTTCAAAAATGTATAAGCAGATAAATGTTTCTGAGCAAGACAGAAACTTTCAACTTGTCTTGTGGAGAGAAAATAAATCACAAGGTCTACAGGCATACAGGTTGAATACTGTTACATATGGTACAGCGTCAGCACCCTTTTTGGCTGTACGTTATTTGTTTGAATTGGCAAATATCGACACACAATCATACCCCATTGGCGCGGATGTGATTAAAAATTGTTTTTATGTTGACGGTATGCTGGCAGGTGCAGACAGTTTAAAAGAACTGGACACCATTTGCAGCCAGGCTAGTGACATATTGTCCGAAGGAGGATTTCCACTGGCCAAGTGGGCTTCCAATTACCAGAATCGGTCTGGTGACAGGAACGCAGTAGTAGGAGAATGGGGGTTCTAACTCAATTTATGACTTTTTATTTTTGACAGTTTTATTACCCACATCAAATTTTATGACCTTTTTTTTGACACTTTTATTACCCCCCAATACTATTATTTATGACCCTTTTTTTCCCATGATCGTGCCCGCGTTAATTAGACTAGGTATTAAGGACAAAGGCATGACATTCCTAGGCCGCATTGTTATGGTTGCGAGAATCAGTGATCATAGAATCTGGTGTCAAGTGTACATCTGTTTGCACGTGCGTTGTCTTTTACCCCCTGCAAGCAAGCCACGACATGCATTGTTATTGTCAAGAGCAACATCAACAACAGCATCCTTGAGAATCAGTGATCATAGGATCTGGTGTCAAGTGTGCTCCTGTTTTAAGTGCGTTGCCTTGAACACGTGCAAGCAAGCCACAGCATACATTGTTTTTGCCAACAACAACAACAACATTCATGTGGGTTTGTGAGCAAGGGATCGGGTGTCAAGTTGTGAAAATCAGTGTTCACACTATCAGTTTTGGCTATGTAACCAATATGTATTAGAGTCAAGTGTGCTCCTGTTTGACAAGCAGGCCATAAACATTGATTTTATGGTTGTAATAATGACAGGATCAGTTTTAGCTATTTAACCATTTAGTGCTAGAGTCAAGTGTGCTTCAGTTTTAAATACGTTGCTCTGCACACATGCATTGTAATTGTCAAGAGCAACATCAACTAAAACCTTCGTAGGGGGTTATGTGTGCAAGGATGGGAATTTTCTGACGCAGCAGCAGCAGCAGCAAGATCTACACATTGTTTTTAAACAAGAGTATTGATTCTTCTAGATTAAGATTATAAAGAGTTAGAGGGAGAAAGTGATAGAGGGAGAAGGTGAAAGAGGGGGAGTGTTAGAGGGAGAAGGTGTTAGAGGGAGAAAGTGTTAAAAGACTTAGAGACAAGTTTGTGCATGCTTGAAGTGCGCTAGTCAAATGTCAAGTACATTAGTTGACTAATGTGTTATAGATATCACCGTCCGAAAGGATCAGTGAGCCAAGTACATTGCCTTTGAAACTATTAAGGTTTCTTAGCTTCAAGTTAGTAGATAAGAGAGAGAGAGTCAACTGTGCGCAGGTTTCTTAGCTACGAATAAGTAGATATGAGAGAGTCGAGAGGGCGCCTGTTTGACGTGGGTTGCCTTGCACACCTGCAGAAAAAACATAAACAATTAATGCTTATGGTTATGAGGAGCAGTGTGCAAAGGAAGAAAGGATAGAGAATAAAGAAAAGCGAGCGCTTGTTTGATGTACGTTGCATTGTTATGGTCAACAGCAACAACAACAACAAAATTCGTGGGGGGTTATGTAAGCAAGGGATGGAAATTTTCCTACGCAGCAACAGCAGCAGCAGCAAGATCAACACATTGTTTTTAAACAAGAGTATTGATACTTGTAGATTAAGATTAAAATATGTTAGAGGAGGAAAGGATAGAGGGAGAAGGTATTAGAGGGAGAAAGTGTTAGAGGCGGAAAGTGTTAGAGGGGGAAAGTGTTAGAAGACTTAGAGACAAGTTTGTGCATGCTTGAAGTGCGCTAGTCAAATGTCAAGTACATTAGTTGGCTAATATGTTATAGATATCACCGTCCGTGAGGATCAGTGAGCCAAGTACATTGCCTTTGGAACTATTAAGGTTTCTTAGCTACAAGTTAGTAGATAAGACAGAGAGAGTCAACTGTGCGCAGGTTTCTTAACTACGAATAAGTAGATAAGAGAGAGTCGAGAGGGCGCCTGTTTGAGGTGCGTTGCCTTGCACACCTGCAGGCAAAACATAAACAATGAATGTTTATGGTTGTGAAAACCAGTGATCCAAAGGATAAAAGGGTTGAGACAAGATTGTGCTTGTTTGAAGTACACTTGTCAAAGGGCAGTACATTCGTAGGCCGCATTCTTATGATCAAAAGCAACAACAACATTCGTGAGGGTTATGTAAGCAAGGGATGGGAATTATCCTACGCAGCAGCAGCAAGATCAAAACATTGTTTTTAAACAAGAGTATTGAGACTTGCAGATTTAGATTGGAATGTTATAGGGGGAAGGTGTAAGAGGGGGAAAGTGTTAGAGGGAGAAAGAGAGAGGGGGAAAGCGATCCTGCTTATATTATTATATTAAAACACGCTCCTTTATGCGATTCTGTACACGAGCGTCTATGAAATGCAGGTGGTATGTTAATTGAATGTCCCTCTTTCTAACGCATACCCAACTTGTTCGCTACTTACGTTTCTAACCTTTATTTGCATACATCTGTTTTGATTATTTCACTGACTTCTGTTACTTGTTTAGAGCTAATTAGTATAACTTTTTAATTTTTTTTACTTTGTTAGTAAACTATCAAATTATGTTTTTCTTATAGGTATGTTTTAATTTAATTTATTTAGTTTTTTTTTTCATAGATTTTTACAGTATGTTAAATTTGAGAATTATATTAAGCTTGTTCCGTTGAGGGATTAAGAAAACACAAACACCGAACATTTATATTAATGACATATAATTATAGCAGGTAGACCACACAAGTCATACTCCATGATTTTGTTTCGGCTTGATAAAAAGCTTTTTTAAGTCTATATTATAAGTCTAAGTTCTAGTACTCACGATATACATATCTAAGAATGCTTTTATGTATGTCACTATTTTGAAAGCTTAAAGAAGTTTATGTAGCTGGTATAATAAATCATGTTTCAACAAAATTATTTAGATCTTAATATTTATACTTCATCGTTTATTGAATTTATTATTATTTATTTATTTTTTTTTAATTTCCACATATTCGATTCTGTTGTACCTCAGTAATAATTTATTTTGCTTTTACATTCTTTAAATTCTTTAAAGTAATCTTTTAGGCTTAACAAATAATCTTTTCCTAAAAAAATTTTCGCTCGCTAAAAGATTTTCGTCAAATGACACTTTTCATATTTAAGATATCCGACAAACTATTTCTTATACTCGACTTAAATTATTTCATCAAACTCACATATCAATTAAATTTCTAAAATAAAGAAAATGAAAACAGTAAGATGTTCTAAGCAGAATGTGTTTTGTACTCATTTACTGACTTCAAAAATTCTTCTATTGATGTTGTCTGATACCCTATCTTAATTTGTGTAATACTTAATCGTTTTAGTATTCTTTTGATTTTTAAAAATTTTATGTTATGTTGTTAGCTATTTTGACTTATTTATTTTGACTTTATTGTCCTTAATACGTTAACTTAATTTTAACAGGGAAATCGATCGGACATTGATTTTTCACTTTATAATTGATTGCTTTAATATATTTTAACTGTCAACCTATATACCTTTCTACTTTTTTAGTGATTATGTAAGATTTTTATATTTCCAAACTCATTGCCTAAACTACGAAAATTTCGTTATTAATTTCTTTTAATTGATGGATGGGAATATTTTATTTCATTATTCTCCTCATTTTTATTACATTTAATAAGGAAGTGCATTGAACTAGCTTAACAGTTCGAGATATGAGTCTTACACTGTTTCGAAAAGTATGACTTCGTTAGCTGTTTTAATTTAAGGGTTAAGTATCTACTACTACTGTTCCTTAACTGTGATAGTTGCAGTTTTGTTACATCTCACTTCCATTTTTTTCTTTCTTTTATTTATTTATTTATTTAATTTTTATTTTTTTTGTAGGTGCTTTATTAATTTTAATAAGAACAAAGCCTTTTTGTTCTAGATGAAATGTGCTCTATTCTTCTTGAACCTTGCATTAATCTTGAATTTGGATGGCAAAATAAGGTTGTGATGTACTAAAGCTCGAGATGACGTAAAAGTCGGTATTTAACATAACGGGCATAAAATAATGTACGTTTACTATCACCGGATTGGTTTATACCCACTAAATATTGGTATTTTCAGTTGTTTTTTTTCTTTGTTTTAATCGTTTTATACACCCTAGCTCTTGATCTTGTGTTTTGATTTTAGATTAGGGTCTGATTTTATTGTATACTGTTTGTGGAGGAGGCTCCAAAGAATAAGATTTGATTTGGTAATTGTATGGTATGATTTGTTCTTCTTTTTTTTTTGTGGTTGTATTGTAGAGCTTTTCTTGTGTGTATGTTAAACTAATAAAAAGAGCGCAATCAAGTCATTTACAATAATTTTTACTAGCTTAGGATTCATGGTCTTAAGACCGTTTAGACTTCATGGTAAAAAGTTTTTGCTAGGCTATTTTCTATTATGATTCTTATGGGTTATAATTCGTACATTAAAAAAACGAGATAAAGTTGTTATTTTTTAGGTCCACAATCTATTTTCTTGGTCCATTTTCCTTGGCATATAATACAGCAGGGAGTAAGATTTAAAAGTAGTATGTCATTCCATTCTGGTAATATTATTATTTTGTTTTTATTATGTTGTTATGTCATTTTTAATTTTATTCTTTTATGTTATTTGACTTTATATATTGCCTTTAAATTTAAGGGTTTTGCCTCTCAATTTTTGAACCGAGACATAGTATTTTTATTTCTGTAATGCATAAACGTAAGCATCCTTGATCCCAGATAGTATGTTTATTCTTGATCAATATTTAGATCAGCACCGTAGGCTTCCTAGATCTGTGTGTCTGTATCTATGCAAACTATTTTGTCAGCTTTTAGGTATCGAGATTAAATTTTGCTCAGAATCTAATCGCATGCCTTAAACACATGAGTGTTACAACTTTCACACTTAAGGAGCATTAGATCTTTTCGTTTTAAAGAGTTTACTATTTGACGCTTTTAAGAACAATTTGCTTGCCTGAGCTTGGTAGGTTATACAGTTAAAACAATTAGTGGAAAGATGGAACTGTCTTATAGAATTTCTTATACATTATTCGTTGCTTCTTTCCTTATCGCTTTTTCTCACGCACTTTGAGATTATAACATTACTTAATGGAATGTGCTGTATGTTCCTGATAGTTTGCTGATTATTGTTGTTAATTATTATTTTGTTTATTTATTTCTTTTACATCTCATATAGTATTTTTCTCTTATGTTTCTTTTTTCGCTTCACTTCTATACTTACTTTAATAATTTATCATATGTTTCCTCTAATTTATATTCAATCGCCCTTTAATTGACAAAAACTGGGTGGCGGTAAGCTGTTAAGAACGGAAGGCAATTAATCTATAAAACTGATGGAACGGAACAGTTGTGATTATTTTTCATTTAAAAATAGAAGTAGGCTGTTAAAATAAATATTTACTTATATTAAATTAAAATTTGAATTGATTTTTAGTAAACTGGATTTTTTTTTCGAAAATGTAGCTTTTAAAAGAATATATTAAGCTCATATCATATTTATTTAGATTTTCACATTGAGGTAACATCAGCCCAAGTCCCTCGATAGTGAGCTGCCGTTTACAGACGGTGAAGTAAATGGGATGCCGCTTTGTCGTTTCTCATAATCACAATTAAGCTGCCCGACGATGAAAATGAGTTCCTTTACGATTTACGTACTGTCACTGTTTGATGCGGCCTGGCGTCCTCCAAAGAGTCAAACACTCATCATCATCATTTGCCCCCTACGGCGAAGCGATCCTCACCTGAACCATCACTCGTACACACATAAGTAAATTTTACCTAGATTAGGTACGGTTTGCGTCTAGTCGTCTTATTTGAATAGTTCTGTTCTACTCTACACCGATTTTGGATCCCCTGATTTCTATTATTCCCAGCTACTTTCCTAGGCTCACACCTTTAACTTCTAACACACCAGCCCACATAACATATTATTTGGATATAAAAACATTAGACAATGACTATCAAGTACCAAGAGCTATTAATAAAATTTATAAAGTATTCGGGGGAAATTTGATCGAACAATGCAACACAAAAACTGTTATTATGGCTTACATTAAATCGTGAAGTCGAGTCTACTACGTACTACACATTTTTCCATGAGTTGTTCCCATTTAAAGCACCTATCAATTTATCCGTTTTTTCTTATTATTATTTTTTCAACCAAGTGTGTGCGTACCTGTTTATACTCGATACCGAAGGTTAAGAGTATATTGGTTTTGTGCAATGTCCGTCATGGTGTCTGTCCGTCTGTCCGTCTGTCCGTCCGTATGGTTGCAAGTTTTTTCCACACCTTTCAAGCTAGAGACTTGAAACTTTCCAATTCTCTTTATCTATGGGATAGTAAATTAAAGTGTCAAGATGGGGGTTCTACGATAACTGGGGGGCTGGCAAATCGATAAATTCGATAACCCAAAACCGATAAATCCACATATTTCGCACATCCTTACAGCTAGAAGTACCAAATTTGGTAAGAAGATAGCTATTAGCAACCCCCAAAAAACTGCATCAATAATTTTGGAGCCACGCCCCCCCATTCCGCCCCCAGCCCCCCCGCATTTTAAAGTCAAAAAAGACTATATCTCCCACAGTTTTTGAGCTATAGCCACCAAATTTGGTGCCAAGATAGGTGATGATGACCCCCTAAAAACTGCACCAAAAGTTTGGATGCCACGCCCACCGATACTGCCCTAGCCGCCCCCATCCACCCCAACGCTTCGTCAAAAACGGGAATGCGTGTATCTTCCAGAGTTGTGGAGCTAGAGCCTCCAAATTTGGAGGGAAGATAGCTGCTAACGACCCCCAAAAAACTGCATCAAAGTTTTGGAGCCACGCCCACCCATTACGCCCCCAGCCCCCCCGCATTTTGAAATCAGAAATGGCTGTATCTCCCACATTTTTTGAGCTATAGCCACCAAATTTGGTGCCAAGATAGGTGATGATGACCCTCTAAAAACTGCACCAAAAGTTTGGATGCCACGCCCACCAATACGGCCCTAGCCGCCCCCATCCGCCCCAACGCTTCGTCAAAAACGGGAATGCGTGTATCTTCCAGAGTTGTGGAGCTAGAGACTCCAAATTTGGTGGGAAGATAGCTGTTAACGACCCCCAAAAAACTGCATCAAAGTTTTGGAGCCACGCCCCCATTTCGCCCCCCCTTTCCCCACTTTTTACAATTTTCGAGCTAGAGTCACCAAATTTGGTATGAAGATAGCAATTGACATTCCACAAAGATCTGCATCACAAATTTGGATGCCACGCCCACCCATACCGCCCCCAGCCCCCCTTGCCCCACTTTTTACAAACTTCGTGCCAGATTCACCAAATTTGGTATGTAGATAGCAATTGACATTCCACAAAGATCTGCATCACAAATTTGGATGCCACGCCCACCCATACCGCCCCCAGCCCCCCTTTCCCCAATTTTTACAAACTTTGAGCTAGATTCACCAAATTTGGTATGTAGATAGCAATTGACATTCCACATAGATCTGCATCAAAAATTTGGATGCCTCGCCCACCCATACCGCCCCCAGCCCCCTTTCCTACATTTTACAAACTTTGAGCTAGAGTCACCAAATTCGGAAGGAATATAGCTGGTGGCATCCCCATCTGCATCGGAGAATCTTTAAGGCAGCGTACACCCCTGCCGCATCCGTACCCCTTTGCAATCAGGCCTCTTTTTACCGGTTTTAATACTGGTATCGAGTATGCCGCAGTCGGTTGCGTCCGACTGCAACGTTTCCACTTGTTTTTTTTTCAATTTTCTCTTTCTAGAAAATGTCTTTAAGTTCGGCACCCTCATCGTCATTCAATATGTATGTTATAGGGATTTTTTTTTGTATTTCTATTATTGAAAAGTTTAAGTTTTCCGGTTTGGTAAGCAGCCCTTCTCATTAAAATATTATGTTTGCTTATACACACATAATCATTTGCAAATTCTAACTAAACAATTGATTGAATATTACCTCCATAATGTCTTTTAAACGTATCTTTGATTTAGTTTTCGATAATCACTACTTATTCAATTTTCTAGATCGTACCCGACTCACGTTAATATAGCAGGGTACGACAAAATAAGCACGCAAGCAAGGTTGAGGGCAGTGACACTCCTAAAAGGGTTTGAGCCGAAGTGTGACGTAGAAAAAAGCACAATAAGGTAGGAGCTAACGAAAAGCGAATGTCTTTAGTGAGAAGCGAGCTGAACGAAGACATCTGATCTCAGGCAAGACAAATGTTTATCGGGAGAGAGAATCCTCCTTTCACATTATAGCAGTATGCGTAGCCTTTACAAGGAAACGAAGTTTCTTTTCTTAGATCAACATATTAAAAGTATTAAAGGCTAAGAAACCCTCAACTCATCAAAAATACTTGCTCTCGTACAGTGTCCATGTCCGATGGAAGAGTTATAAAACTAGAAGGGGCACAACAGACCTCTCAGGTACCAAATCATTCATCGACGATGAAGGTTAATACAGGCAGGAGACATATTATTCTATTATTAATTCCCCTTTATATTTTTTTATTTAAAAAGAACATATCAATAAAGTTGTTACTTTTTAAGGACTTTTACTGATTTTTTATTAAATTTTCTATTATGTTGGCTCAAATTTAATTTCCGTTTTTTTTTTTTTCCTTACAAAGTAATTTACATCTGTCAGCAATGTCAATTCGTGATTTTTTTCGGAAAAATGTATGAGAACCGAATCTATTTTTTTAAAAGTGCTATAAATTTTATCTATTTTGTTTTTTCACCAAAAGCCAACGAATGTACTGACGCAATACTGCTGCGTTTCGTACTATAACTTTAATTTAACATCAAAATGAAAGAACAAGTCCTTAGTCGTGTCGATAAAAAACCGGGACTTAAAAGTACGCTATTGAATAGAGTTTAAATCTGTCAGCAATATCAATTCGTGATTTTTCGGTAGCCAACTGGCGTTCCCCAGGCAAATATTTTCTCTTTCAACTCCAATTCTAGAACCCATCCAATAATATTGAAAAGAGGTAAGCCAAGAAAACATTAGACAGAAAAAAAATAAACGGAAATTAAATTTGAGCCAACATAATAGAAAATTTAATAAAAAATCAGTAAAAGTCCTTAAAAAGTAACAACTTTATTGATATGTTCTTTTTAAATAAAAAAATATAAAGGGGAATTAATAATAGAATAATATGTCTCCTGCCTGTATTAACCTTCATCGTCGATGAATGATTTGGTACCTGAGAGGTCTGTTGTGCCCCTTCTAGTTTTATAACTCTTCCATCGGACATGGACACTGTACGAGAGCAAGTATTTTTGATGAGTTGAGGGTTTCTTAGCCTTTAATACTTTTGATATGTTGATCTAAGAAAAGAAACTTCGTTTCCTTGTAAAGGCTACGCATACTGCTATAATGTGAAAGGAGGATTCTCTCTCCCGATAAACATTTGTCTTGCCTGAGATCAGATGTCTTCGTTCAGCTCGCTTCTCACTAAAGACATTCGCTTTTCGTTAGCTCCTACCTTATTGTGCTTTTTCTACGTCACACTTCGGCTCAAACCCTTTTAGGAGTGTCACTGCCCTCAACCTTGCTTGCGTGCTTATTTTGTCGTACCCTGCTATATTAACGTGACTCGGGTACGATCTAGAAAATTGAATAAGTAGTGATTATCGAAAACTCAATCAAAGATACGTTTAAAAGACATTATGGAGGTAATATTCAATCAATTGTTTAGTTAGAACAATCAGCAATATAATAGGACAGAAAATTACATACATAAAAGTAAATCTTATAATTGTTAAAATGTTTTAAGACATTGTCTTTAGTCATATAAAAATCTTTGCAAATGATTATGTGTGTATAAGCAAACATAATACTTTAATGAGAAGGGCTGCTTACCAAACCGGAAAACTTAAACTTTTCAATAATAGAAATACAAAAAAAAATCCCTATAACATACATAATGAATGACGATGAGGGTGCCGAACTTAAAGACATTTTCTAGAAAGAGAAAATTGAAAAAAACCGGTACGCACACACTTGGTTGAAAAAATAATAATAAGAAAAAACGGATAAATTGATAGGTGCTTTAAATGGGAACAACTCATGGAAAAATGTGTAGTACGTAGTAGACTCGACTTCACGATTTAATGTAAGCCATAATAACAGTTTTTGGTGTTGCATTGTTCGATCAAATTTCCCCCGAATACTTTATAAATTTTTTTAATAGCTCTTGGTACCAGGGACTGCAAATAATGATTATTTATTTTTTTTTGAATAAATAAATCATTCACTTATGGTATCTTTGGGACAGCGAGAAATATACAAATATTAATCTTTAAGGCTCATTTATGCATTTTCACCATGATTTAAATTTTTTCAATTTTTATAGATTTACTCACAAAATATGGATTAATTTTGAGTTATACTTACAACTCAATCAATAATCATTATTTTTTATCAAAAAAATAAAGCTCATGAAATAATGATTATTCTTTGAGTTTTATTTTTTGCTCAAAAATAAAACTCAAGTTGTTATTTCGACCTTTTCTTAGGGAATAATCCTAAACATGATATATATTCCTAGTCAGTAAATCAAGACAAACCATAACAATCCATTTTTAAATTAAAAAAAAAATCTCATTTGCTCTTAAATATCACTGAAAAAAATTTGTATATACATTTGAATTTGAAGTTTGCACTTAAAGTTGTGTGCAAAGAACCATTTTGTCCACCTATCCATATTAAATTAACGATTTTAATATTAATCATTGCACTATGACCTGTACTCATTTTGTGTTGTGCGTAAAGTAATTAGGTCTGTTCGATAGCTGCACTAGTGTACACTAGGGTACACTAGTTCACAAAAAAGTGTTCGATAGCTGCCCTTTTTTACACTAAACTGTTCTGCCCTGTGTTTTTTAGTGTGCCCTGACTTACACTTTTCTGCACTTTTCTACACCACCAAAAATCAAGAGCAGAAAAGTGTAAAACAACAAAACAGCTGTTTTGAGTCAGTTATCGTTTTGGGACAATCAGTTTAACATTGCAAGTTGTTTAAAAATGTCAAATGAGGATGATTATTATATGGATGAGGAGTATTTGGAGTTTGCAATTGAAGGTTGTATTAAATTAATTGTTTATTTTTATAACTTTTTATAATTTTTTATATTTGTTTATACAATATGTAGAGCTTGCCGTTAATTCAGAGCAGGAAGCAGCAGCTGCCGCACCCAATGAACAATAACTAAAAATCTAAAAAAAAAAACAAAATAATTAAAAATAGTTATAGTGGTTGTTTTTTATTGATAAAAAGTTTACGAAAATTCATTTGATTTTTATTAAAATAATGTTGCAATAGTTTCAGCATCGCTGTCTTCATCAATTAACTCACTTAAAGTGAAATTTTCATTTATATTAAAACTCATGTTAAGGCCCAATCAAACGATGTATGCTTGCTTCACGGCTCGAAGTTGTCAGTCAGCTGTTGTTTGCTTCAATTGCCCTAACTTACACCTTTTTTGTTCGATAGCAGTTCTACACTTTTTTACACTTAAAATTTTCAGAGTTGTATTTTTCGTGTTCTGTTCTGCCCTGCACTACCCTGCACTTTCTACTATCAAACAGACCTATTGCCATACAAACATTTTCTTTTAGTGCAGTCATTGACCAACTAACAGTAAGACGGCATAACAGAACTGGTATGTTATGTTTGTTAACATTATGCGTGATGCAAGCATACAACTGGGGAAACGGCGAGAAGCCAGTATTTCCTATCACTTGTTTACCTACTTCACTCGCTACAATGCCAGCTGGTGCAAAGGCGGCCACCATTGTTTAGCTTTTTGTTGTGACTGCAAAGTGTGCGAAGCGCAAGCGCTGTTGCCGCACTTCAGTTCTCTTGTTGTTGTCACAAAATTTGAAATCGACAATTTTAGATTTTGGCTTCTATCTGCTTGCTGCTGCTCAACAAGAAAGGGTGGTATAGACTTCATATGAACTTTGTGCAATTAAATAGCTAAACGTTAGATACTTTAATATTATTTATATTTTATATGTTCATTTATATTATGACACTAAGTAAGAGCATTCATAACTGAAAAAAACAAGTTGCTTATAAATCAATTAATTAACACTAAAGTAAACGTATTATGTATTTATATACTGAAAATAAACTATCTGTATATTAAAATTATGTATTTGAGTTTTATTGACTTTAATTGAATATTGGGACAAAGGGTATTTTTACTTTATACAGATTGTGCGTCTCATCTAAGACAAGCCAGCGCGTTGCTTGGTTTGTTTCAGTTTTGCTTGCCTGTATACTAAAGGAGAGGCGGCGGGCCAGCGGAAAGCAAGAACGGTAAAAATGTGTTAGTGTGTGTATGCATGTGTGTTTGTTTCATTCTTGCTAGGCCTTCCGATTTGTCGGCAAATGCCATGGACAAGTGAACGACGGAATACACTTTCGGCATTTTTGTGCATCGCTGCATAACTGCATGGTAGTTGCGTTGGCAAAATTTATGGAAAGTGTCATAGAGCTAAAAACATGAAAGAGTATATATGACCAGCAATGCAAAACTGATATTTGCCTGCCTATTTTACTAGACTCTTGTTTCAAATGTATGTATGCGTGGTTACGACGAGCCAGCACGTGTTGTTGTTGTGTTTTGCCTATTATCAAATGGCACACGCACATGCATACACACAAAGATGAACTTGACCCACATTTTTTTATAAGTCAGCTGTTCCGTTTTGCCGTCGGCAAATTGAAAATGTTTGTTACATGTTAATATGCTATTATATATTTATTTATATTCAAAATTGAAATGTATAATCATTATATATCATTAATTACTTTTAAGAAATAATGCAAAAAAACATATTTAAGAAATTAAAGTTTTATTATGTCGATTTTCTTTTAATAAAAATAAAATAAATCGCTAAGTAAAACAAAACAAATCAAAAACACATGTAATTGACGTGCGTTTCAAAAGTGCGGCAAATGAAAACAACAACAAAAAATAGCTTCGCGCGCTTTTACATGGTTTGGCTCGCTTTTGTGCTAATGAGTCTAGCGATACGGTCGAGATTTATAAGCGTCTACAAAAGTGCGATTTTAATCAGTTTTTATTAATTGATATTAATATAATTTATTTTCTTTTTTATTGCGAGTGCATTGGCTTATATACATACGTTGGAAATGATTCATTTGTCATCTGGACATAGAAGGCGGGCTTTATTAAAACAGCATAAAAAAAGATAAGTTTTTTACTCATTTGTATACTTTATTAAGTATATAATACTAATGCGATTTTCTTGTATTTTCAGAAACATGCATCCAATTTTACGGCTGACAAGAAGCGACAAACTAAAGCTGCTTAATTTAATTACATTTTAAAATAATTGTATGTAATATGTATTATAATTTTATCTAAAATATAATATATATAAATAATTTAAATGAAGAAATTAGAACAAAATGATAAATTGCTTGTTACAGTTTGGCAATATAATATGCAAAAATGAATTGACTTAGTTGCCTTGTATTGAATACCAACAAGACAGCAGTGCAAAACATCAACAAAGCATATGAAACATGGCGGCATGTGTATTGTAAACAAAGAAGCAATAATCAAAGCAAGCGCAGCTGTTTGCCGCTAGGGGAAACCGACTTTTCTACTCGTTACTTCGTTCGCTTCGATCTTGCGTCCATTTCCAGGGCGCGTTAACATTACCAGTTCTGTTATGCCGTCTTACTGTTAGTTGGTCAATGAGTGCAGTCTCTTTTACAGAAAAACAACAAAATACATTGACTAGGAATATATATCATGTTTAGGATTATTCCCTAAGAAAAGGTCGAAATAACAACTTGAGTTTTATTTTTGAGCAAAAAATAAAACTCAAAGAATAATCATTATTTCATGAGCTTTATTTTTTTGATAAAAAATAATGATTATTGATTGAGTTGTAAGTATAACTCAAAATTAATCCATATTTTGTGAGTAAATGAATATAAATAAAACATAATCATTATTTAATAATTTTTAAAGTAAAACTTATAATGATTACGGTCCCTGCTTGGTACTTGATAGTCATTGTCTAATGTTTTTATATCCAAATAATATGTTATGTGGGCTGGTGTGTTAGAAGTTAAAGGTGTGAGCCTAGGAAAGTAGCTGGGAATAATGGAAATCAGGGGATCCAAAATCGGTGTAGAGTAGAACAGAACTATTCAAATAAGACGACTAGACGCAAACCGTATCTAATCTAGGTAAAATTTACTTATGTGTGTACGAGTGATGGTTCAGGTGAGGATCGCTTCGCCGTAGGGGGCAAATGATGATGATGAGTGTTTGACTCTTTGGAGGACGCCAGGCCGCATCAAACAGTGACAGTACGTAAATCGTAAAGGAACTCATTTTCATCGTCGGGCAGCTTAATTGTGATTATGAGAAACGACAAAGCGGCATCCCATTTACTTCACCGTCTGTAAACGGCAGCTCACTATCGAGGGACTTGGGCTGATGTTACCTCAATGTGAAAATCTAAATAAATATGATATGAGCTTAATATATTCTTTTAAAAGCTACATTTTCGAAAAAAAAATCCGGTTTACTAAAAATCAATTCAAATTTTAATTTAATATAAGTAAATATTTATTTTAACAGCCTACTTCTATTTTTAAATGAAAAATAATCATAACTGTTCCGTTCCATCAGTTTTATAGATTAATTGCCTTCCGTTCTTAACAGCTTACCGCCACCCAGTTTTTGTCAATTAAAGATTAAAATTTAATATAAATTAGAGGAAACATATGATAAATTATTAAAGTAAGTATAGAAGTGAAGCGAAAAAAGAAACATAAGAGAAAAATACTATATGAGATGTAAAAGAAATAAATAAACAAAATAATAATTAACAACAATAATCAGCAAACTATCAGGAACATACAGCACATTCCATTAAGTAATGTTATAATCTCAAAGTGCGTGAGAATAAGCGATAGGGAAAGAAGCAACGAATAATGTATAAGAAATTCTATAAGACAGTTCCATCTTTCCACTAATTGTTTTAACTGTATAACCTACCAAGCTCAGGCAAGCAAATTGTTCTTAAAAGCGTCAAATAGTAAACTCTTTAAAACGAAAAGATCTAATGCTCCTTAAGTGTGAAAGTTGTAACACTCATGTGTTTAAGGCATGCGATTAGATTCTGAGCAAAATTTAATCTCGATACCTAAAAGCTGACAAAATAGTTTGCATAGATACAGACACACAGATCTAGGAAGCCTACGGTGCTGATCTAAATATTGATCAAGAATAAACATACTATCTGGGATCAAGGATGCTTACGTTTATGCATTACAGAAATAAAAATACTATGTCTCGGTTCAAAAATTGAGAGGCAAAACCCTTAAATTTAAAGGCAATATATAAAGTCAAATAACATAAAAGAATAAAATTAAAAATGACATAACAACATAATAAAAACAAAATAATAATATTACCAGAATGGAATGAGATACTACTTTTAAATCTTACTCCCTGCTGTATTATATGCCAAGGAAAATGGACCAAGAAAATAGATTGTGGACCTAAAAAAAGAACAACTTTATCTCGTTCTTTTAATGTACGAATTATAACCCACAAGAATCATAATAGAAAATAGCCTATCAAAAACTTTTTACCATGAAGTCTAAACGGTCTTAAGACCATGAATCCTAAGCTAGTGAAAATTATTGTAAATGACTTAATTGCGCTCTTTTTATTAGTTTAACATACACACAAGAAGTGCTCTACAATACAGCCAAAAAAAAATAAGAAGAACAAATCATACCATACAATTACCAAATCAAATCTTATTCTTTGGAGCCTCCTCCACAAACAGTATACAATAAAATCAGACCCTAATCTAAAATCAAAACACAAGATCAAGAGCTAGGGTGTATAAAACGATTAAAACAAAGAAAAAAAAAAAATCTGAAAATACCAATATTTAGTGGGTATAAACCAATCCGGTGATAGTAAACGTACATTATTTTATGCCCGTTATGTTAAATACCGACTTTTACGTCATCTCGAGCTTTAGTACATCACAACCTTATTTTGCCATCCAAATTCAAGATTAATGCAAGGTTCAAGAAGAATAGAGCACATTTCAATGGTTTCATGAATTTACGAAATATATCAGATCAATGAAAAACAAATCCTTTAGCGACAATAAGTTTTGAGCACTAAAGAAAATGAATCTCTTTAAGAAATAATTATAATATTTAAATGAAAAAATAAGACCTAATAACATGGCATCTAGAACAAAAAGGCTTTGTTCTTATTAAAATTAATAAAGCACCTACAAAAAAAATAAAAATTAAATAAATAAATAAATAAAAGAAAGAAAAAATGGAAGTGAGATGTAACAAAACTGCAACTATCACAGTTAAGGAATAGTAGTAGTAGATACTTAACCCTTAAATTAAAACAGCTAACGAAGTCATACTTTTCGAAACAGTGTAAGACTCATATCTCGAACTGTTAAGCTAGTTCAATGCACTTCCTTATTAAATGTAATAAAAATGAGGAGAATAATGAAATAAAATATTCCCATCCATCAATTAAAAGAAATTAATAACGAAATTTTCTTAGTTTAGGCAATGAGTTTGGAAATATAAAAATCTTACATAATCACTAAAAAAGTAGAAAGGTATATAGGTTGACAGTTAAAATTTATTAAAGCAATCAATTATAAAGTGAAAAATCAATGTCCGATCGATTTCCCTGTTAAAATTAAGTTAACGTATTAAGGACAATAAAGTCAAAATAAATAAGTCAAAATAGCTAACAACATAACATAAAATTTTTAAAAATCAAAAGAATACTAAGTTGATGAAAACGATTAAGTATTACACAAATTAAGATAGGGTATCAGACAACATCAATAGAAGAATTTTTGAAGTCAGTAAATGAGTACAAAACACATTCTGCTTAGAACATCTTACTGTTTTCATTTTCTTTATTTTAGAAATTTAATTGATATGTGAGTTTGATGAAATAATTTAAGTCGAGTATAAGAAATAGTTTGTCGGATATCTTAAATATGAAAAGTGTCATTTGACGAAAATCTTTTAGCGAGCGAAAATTTTTTAAGGAAAAGATTATTTGTTAAGCCCAAAAGATTACCTTAAAGAATTTAAAGAATGTAAAAGCAAAATAAATTATTACTGAGGTAGAACAGAATCGAATATATGGGTATTAAAAAAAAATAAATAAATAATAATAAATTCAATAAACGATGAAGTATAAATATTAAGATCTAAATAATTTTGTTGAAACATGATTTATTATACCAGCTACATAAACTTCTTTAAGCTTTCAAAATAGTGACATACATAAAAGCATTCTTAGATATGTATATCGTGAGTACTAGAACTTAGACTTATAATATAGACTTAAAAAGCTTTTTATCAAGCCGAAACAAAATCATGGAGTATGACTTGTGTGGTCTACCTGCTATAATTATATGTCATTAATATAAATGTTCGGTGTTTGTGTTTGCTTAATCCCTCAACGGAACAAGCTTAATATAATTCTCAAATTTAACATACTGTAAAAATCTATGAAAAAAAAAAACTAAATAAATTAAATTAAAACATACCTATAAGAAAAACATAATTTGATAGTTTACTAACAAAGTAAAGAAAATTAAAAAGTTTTACTAATTAGCTCTAAACAAGTAACAGAAGTCAGTGAAATAATCAAAACAGATGTATGCAAATAAAGGTTAGAAACGTAAGTAGCGAACAAGTTGGGTATGCGTTAGAAAGAGGGACATTCAATTAACATACCACCTGCATTTCATAGACGCTCGTGTACAGAATCGCATAAAGGAGCGTGTTTTAATATAATAATATAAGCAGGATCGCTTTCCCCCTCTCTCTTTCTCCCTCTAACACTTTCCTCCTCTTACACCTTCCCCCTATAACATTCCAATCTAAATCTGCAAGTCTCAATACTCTTGTTTAAAAACAATGTTTTGATCTTGCTGCTGCTGCGTAGGATAATTCCCATCCCTTGCTTACATAACCCTCACGAATGTTGTTGTTGCTTTTGATCATAAGAATGCGGCCTACGAATGTACTGCCCTTTGACAAGTGTACTTCAAAC
Source organism: Scaptomyza montana (assembly GCA_018904305.1). NCBI lineage: Eukaryota > Metazoa > Arthropoda > Insecta > Diptera > Drosophilidae > Scaptomyza > Scaptomyza montana. The sequence continues at coordinate 67,551 of JAEIGR010000111.1, forward strand.
AAGCACAATCTTGTCTCAACCCTTTTATCCTTTGGATCACTGGTTTTCACAACCATAAACATTCATTGTTTATGTTTTGCCTGCAGGTGTGCAAGGCAACGCACCTCAAACAGGCGCCCTCTCGACTCTCTCTTATCTACTTATTCGTAGTTAAGAAACCTGCGCACAGTTGACTCTCTCTGTCTTATCTACTAACTTGTAGCTAAGAAACCTTAATAGTTCCAAAGGCAATGTACTTGGCTCACTGATCCTCACGGACGGTGATATCTATAACATATTAGCCAACTAATGTACTTGACATTTGACTAGCGCACTTCAAGCATGCACAAACTTGTCTCTAAGTCTTCTAACACTTTCCCCCTCTAACACTTTCCGCCTCTAACACTTTCTCCCTCTAACACCTTCTCCCTCTATCCTTTCCTCCTCTAACATATTTTAATCTTAATCTACAAGTATCAATACTCTTGTTTAAAAACAATGTGTTGATCTTGCTGCTGCTGCTGTTGCTGCGTAGGAAAATTTCCATCCCTTGCTTACATAACCCCCCACGAATTTTGTTGTTGTTGTTGCTGTTGACCATAACAATGCAACGTACATCGAACAAGCGCTCGCTTTTCTTTATTCTCTATCCTTTCTTCCTTTGCACACTGCTCCTCATAACCATAAGCATTAATTGTTTATGTTTTTTCTGCAGGTGTGCAAGGCAACCCACGTCAAACAGGCGCCCTCTCGACTCTCTCATATCTACTTATTCGTAGCTAAGAAACCTGCGCACAGTTGACTCTCTCTCTCTTATCTATTAACTTGTAGCTAAGAAACCTTAATAGTTCCAAAGGCAATGTACTTGGCTCACTGATCCTCACGGACGGTGATATCTATAACATATTAGCCAACTAATGTACTTGACATTTGACTAGCGCACTTCAAGCATGCACAAACTTGTCTCTAAGTCTTCTAACACTTTCCCCCTCTAACACTTTCCGCCTCTAACACTTTCTCCCTCTAACACCTTCTCCCTCTATCCTTTCCTCCTCTAACATATTTTAATCTTAATCTACAAGTATCAATACTCTTGTTTAAAAACAATGTGTTGATCTTGCTGCTGCTGCTGTTGCTGCGTAGGAAAATTTCCATCCCTTGCTTACATAACCCCCCACGAATTTTGTTGTTGTTGTTGCTGTTGACCATAACAATGCAACGTACATCGAACAAGCGCTCGCTTTTCTTTATTCTCTATCCTTTCTTCCTTTGCACACTGCTCCTCATAACCATAAGCATTAATTGTTTATGTTTTTTCTGCAGGTGTGCAAGGCAACCCACGTCAAACAGGCGCCCTCTCGACTCTCTCATATCTACTTATTCGTAGCTAAGAAACCTGCGCACAGTTGACTCTCTCTCTCTTATCTATTAACTTGAAGCTAAGAAACCTTAATAGTTTCAAAGGCAATGTACTTGGCTCACTGATCCTTTCGGACGGTGATATCTATAACACATTAGTCAACTAATGTACTTGACATTTGAGCGCACTTCAAGCATGCACAAACTTGTCTCTAAGTCTTCTAACACTTTCCCCCTCTAACACTTTCCGCCTCTAACACTTTCTCCCTCTAACACCTTCTCCCTCTATCCTTTCCTCCTCTAACATATTTTAATCTTAATCTAGAAGAATCAATACTCTTGTTTAAAAACAATGTGCAGATCTTGCTGCTGCTGCTGCTGCGTCAGAAAATTCCCATCCTTGCACACATAACCCCCCACGAAGGTTGTAGTTGATGTTGCTCTTGACAATTACAATGCATGTGTGCAGAGCAACGTATTTAAAACTGAAGCACACTTGACTCTAGCACTAAATGGTTAAATAGCTAAAACTGATCCTGTCATTATCACAACCATAAAATCAATGTTTATGGCCTGCTTGTCAAACAGGAGCACACTTGACTCTAATACATATTGGTTACATAGCCAAAACTGATAGTGTGAACACTGATTTTCACAACTTGACACCCGATCCCTTGCTCACAAACCCACATGAATGTTGTTGTTGTTGTTGTTGTTGGCAAAAACAATGTATGCTGTGGCTTGCTTGCACGTGTTCAAGGCAACGCACTTAAAACAGGAGCACACTTGACACCAGATCCTATGATCACTGATTCTCAAGGATGCTGTTGTTGATGTTGCTCTTGACAATAACAATGCATGTCGTGGCTTGCTTGCAGGGGGTAAAAGACAACGCACGTGCAAACAGATGTACACTTGACACCAGATTCTATGATCACTGATTCTCGCAACCATAACAATGCGGCCTAGGAATGTCATGCCTTTTTCCTTAATACCTAGTCTAATTAAAGCGGGCACGATCATGGGAAAAAAAGGGTCATAAATTATAGTATTGGGGGGTAATAAAACTGTCAAAAAAAGGGTCATAAAATTTGATGGGGGTAATAAAACTGTCAAAAATAAAAAGTCATAAATTGAGTTAGAACCCCCATTCTCCTACTTCTGAACGCCAGTGGAGAAATTTGTATAAAAATTGATGAGCAAAGCTCGGTGAAGACGCTTGGAATGCGTTGGGCACCTCAAGAGGATGTTTTTAAATATCATCTTGAAGTGGATAGTTTTGCTTCCCTAAAACCAAAAAAGCGTTATATCTTGTTCATAGCCTCTCGCTTGTTTGACTCTCTAGGCTTGTTGTGTCCATTTGTCACTACGGCAAAAATGCTGTTGACAAAGTTAAATCGTTAAATCCATTTATCCACGAAGTTGAGGAAAATGGTATTAAATTTGAATTATATCGAGTAGGAGGGCGTATGCTACACGGCCCTATCTCACATGATGCTAAATTTTCTTTGTTGCTACCAAAGAATTCTGAATTCTTCAGCATCTTCTTCAGGCATTTGCACCTTAGCCACTTCCATGCTGGTGCAAAAGTTCTGAATGGATTGTTGAGGCAGCCTTATTATGTAAGCTACAGAGTGAGAGGTAGACCACCTTTAAAAATGTACGTTGCCGTATTTGTTTGTTTCGCCTCAAAGGCGGTCTTGAAATTTGTGACTGACCTTTACACTGACGCCTTTCTTATTGTTTGTAAAAGGCTCATTGGAGCGAGCAACGTGCTGAAGGAGGTCCACGAAGCGCTTCACCTTCGCAAGGAGAAAGCTGTGCAATGGAGGTCTATCCCTCCGCGGACACCGCTTTTCGGCAGACTGTGGAAAGCAACAGTAGAGGCTGCCAAACAGAGGCTGGCGCGAGGGTCAGGCGACGCCATGCGTACGCTGGACACACGCAACTCCAGGCAGCTCGTGGCAGACAGCAGCGACCAGAACGATGGAGATGTGACGATGCCAGGGCATTTGCTCATTGGCCAGCCTTTGCTGGGGCTGCTCACAGGATCCAAGCCCGAGGAGCCTAACAACGAGCGCGTAGCCGCATACTGGAAGCGGTGGCGACAGTTGTTGGTGCACAAACTGCACTGTTGGCGCAAGTGGTCTAGGGATTACCGGCTCAACCTGCTGCAGCGAGCCCAGTGGAGCAAAGGCGTGGCCAACATGGGAGAAGGGGCGGTCGTGCTCGTCAACGACGACAACACCCCCCCTCAACGATGGATCATCGGGCGCGTCACACGCGTCGTAGCTTGGAAGGACGGCAAGGTGCGGGTGGCCGAGATAAGAACGCCGGCCGGCGTTATTAAACGGCCTTTACACAAGCTGGCACCAACACCGAACTGTTGAATTTGTTGAAGACCGGAGCTCGTCAACGGGGCCGGAATGTTGGAGCAGAACAATTATTTATAGTTTGTAGACATAGCTTAAGTTAGTTTAAGAGAAAGCATGAAGTCGCTCTTAAGCTATAGAAGCTTTAAGGCCGATCGGCAATCTGCCGACGGCGAATTTGTATTGCGTGTGGCCGTCTGTGGCCCACGCAATTGTATTAGGCTAAGCTACTTTTTAATCGTCATTTTATACTTGAAGCCACCACACGAATTATATTCGCTATTACCAGAAAAAACCGCGTCTCATTGTTTCGTTTTCGTTGTTTTATAAATCTAAAAACTATTAGATTTTTCAGTATCCAACATTCATCATTCGTCTAGTGCATTTCTGTTTTGCTTCTTTTGTGAATGCACACAAGCTCACACTTTTTATTATAGCTAAATTTAATTATTGCCAACCCATTATTCTCTGTTATAACTAAATATATTAATAATTGCCAACCCAGAAACCCTGCACCTAACAATAAATAAGCTTGTACGTAAAAGTATTTTCTTTTGTGGTTGTTTGTGGGCATCGCATAAACAGCAGAACCGCGTGACTCGACCGTCTCAGTCGGCTGCTTCTCTGAAACTAAGTACAAACAAAACAAAGCGAATGCAAAGCAACAGACACAGCGTTCGTTAATTCACGAGCGAGAGTTATGGCAGCAGGGTATGCATGTGAGTAACGGCAGAGAAGTTTGATAGTGTGTGACTTCTAATAGTTACGCTACCACGCGTATAGATGTTTACACTGTAGTGTACTGATAGACTGTGATTTCTATTCTGGTTCTTTATTTTTGAGTTTGGAAAGACTTAGCCTAAGCAGCGTGGCTGCGCTGCGGGTTGCGCTAGCAGCGGAGCGGCTGCGTTACATATTTCTTATGTGTAACTTATGTATAGCTTAGGTATAGCTTAGGGAGTAGGAATGCTATGTAGGCGCCTAATGTATTCAGTCTTTGGTCAGCGTGAGAACGCCGACAAAGCATTTATGCATTGTTCACTGCAAGCGGGTGATCATGTTACCCTTGCACTTGAACTAGACTGTTTATGTTAACTGCAACAATATGTTTGTACTTATTGTTGCAGTGTTTTGGGTCAATGTCTTGTAAAATATTTCATTGTATTTTAATGTATTTCAATGTACTTGAGTAGAGTGAATTATCAATAAGTGCGCATACCACATCTCCCTCCTTAAAAAAATTAATGTAACACAGTGAAATTAATTTGAAAATAAAATTTTTTATATTATTTTTTTTGCTTATTTTAGTAATTATTGTTTTAATTAATTAGTTTAATAAAATTTTTCTTATTATTATTCTTAATAATTAATTTATTTTTTTTTTAAATCAATCATGAACAAATATTTTTAATCTATTTTTATGTACTATTTGCTTTTTGTACTTTTATACTCGTTACCGAAGGTACAGAGTATATTGGTTTTGTGCAATGTCCGTTATGGTGTCTATCCGTCCGTATGATTGCAAGTTTTTTCCACACCCTTCAAGCTAGAGACTCGAAACTTTCCAATTCTCTTTATCTATGGGATAGTAAATTAAAGAGTCATGATTGGGGTTCTACGATAACTGGGGGGCTGGCAAATCGAAAAATTCGATAGCTCAAAACCGAGAAGTCCACATATCTCACACATCCTTACAGCTAGAACTACCAAATTTGGTAAGAAGATAGCTACTAGCAGCCCCCACAAAACTGCACCAAAAATTTTGGAGCCACTCTCACCCATTCCGCCCCCAGCCCTACCGCAATTTAAAGTCAAAAAGCCTATATCTCCCACAGTTTTTGAGCTATAGCCACTAAATTTGGTGCCAAGATAAGTGATGACGACCACCCAAAAACTGCATCAAAATTTTGAATGCCACGCCCACCCATTCCGCCCTCCTTCCCCCTATGTTATGTTAGTTTACATTCTGCGTGGTGCAAGCGGATGTTAAATGGTCGTTGAGATTATAATAATGTGTCTCGTTTACACGATGCATGATATTGCTTCTTCGCTGAACGACAATGTCTCGCGATTTAGTTGGATCGCCAACAATAATTGCAGCAACATCATTTACGGTGGGTGCATTTAATCTTCGCACATGTTCACCTGTTGGGGTACAATCCGCTCTTATGACAAATTTGTGCGTATCCGATGGCATTCGTTCCAATGCTGTTTTGAACATAATAACCACAACATTATTTGCGTGAAAAAATGCTTGCAACTGTTCAATAATTCGTCTCTTTAACTGTTGTGTTCCCTGTATATTGCACCGCACATTCAGCTGATCCACCATCGACGAAGTGAAATATATTTGCAGAAATTGATGCGGTTCATCTGGTGTTGGCACCATTGAACCATGCAAATGATATATTAGTCCTTGTATCTGTAATTGAAAACAATAATTTGTTGAAGAATACGGGGTAACTTCTGATCGTGTGATGGTGTAGTGTGTGGTGTATATGTAGTTGTTATGTGTTGCAATTCATTGTGTTGGTGTGAGTGATTGGTTATGTGTGTTGTATCTTTTACCTTGCATGTCGGCATGAAGCCGCCTTCTCGAAAAATATTAGCTCCAAAGGAAGTCATGCGAAAGCAGTTATTGTATTCAAGGATGTGTTGAACAAAATGGATGGAATCGGGATCACTTCCATCGAACAATGGTTACAGTGGCTGTGGTGGTGTAAGTAATGGATCCAGTTTGACTTTTCCACTTGCGCAGCACAATCCAGCTGTTTCTCTTTTGAACTTTAACGCATTGCAATATCGGCATATAGTCGTCATTGGTCCAATATTTAAATTTTCATCATCACTTTAGTTCGCAGTGGGATCATATTGGAATGCCAAGCGATTGTATGATGCCGATGATCTTCGTGTGCTCACGCGTTGTCTCAATCGGTCATTTTCTCTTATTATATTTTGTCTTTCTTCGCTTAATCAATGAGCTTGCTTTGCATCAACAATTTAAAAAGCTTCCAGAAGAAAGAAAAAAACTCGCAGCAAAAAATTGGTAGTTGATAAAAACTTCCAAAATGTTCTATATTTTACTTAATTTAGTTATTTTAACTATTTTTAATGTAAATTAAATTTGATTTCATTTTAATGTCAGCTGCTCTTAGCTGACAATAAATAAATAACAAGATATTGCGATTGTTAAGAAAAGGCTTTACAGTTATTTCGTCTCAGGGTTCCGCTCACAGAAATAAATTGTGTAATGAGTTTGAAGGAGCGCGATAGCGTTTTTGTTTCAGTTGCCCTTGCACTCAGCGGCCCGTCAAGTGTACGACAAGCGGCAGGCCAGCGGCAACCAAGAACGGTAAATATTTGTCACTGTATATGTGCGTATGTTTCGCTTTTTGCTGGGCTGCTTGTCTAGAATTTTGCTATTTTTCATATTTTGGAACTTTCTGTGTCGGCAAATGACATTGACAAGACTACTGAAAACACTTTCGAAATTTGTGTGCATCGCAGCATAAATTGTGATGGCATAATTTGTGTCTAGTGTCATAGAATTAAAAAACGGAAAGAGTATGAATGACCAGCAATTGCTAAACTGAAATTAGACTGTTTGTGTACATCTAATACCCAATTCACACTAGGGCACATCTAACATCTAACATCAAACATCAATGATGTTACGTATGAAGTACCCGTGCCAAATTTTCTCTAAATATTCCAACATCCTCTGGAAATGTTCCTGTTCCAAGTGTTTTTATTTAGTTAGTTTCGATATTTTTGATTCCACCACTAAAAAAATGTCATTCACAACGAAAATGTAAGTATGTCTACGCAAATGAATGGCAAATAAATCATGGCGGGCAACGAAAACGGTAAGTCAAATGCAAATTATTTACGTTATTTTTTAATAATATGTCTGAATTTAGTAAGAAAAAACACAGCTAATAGGACACTTTGGCCGCCCGAAAAGAGGCAGTCCTGGTTGACTTGTGGGGCGAGAGTATTGATGATTTGCGTGGTCAGCGCAAAAATGCCCACGTTTATTAGGAGATGGCCGAACAGTTGAAGGCGCTGGATGGCAGCATCCAGTGGACTGACGTCCGCGCAAAAATTGACAATTTGACGCGGAAATATAGGTATAATGTTTTAATGTCATTAAAAAAAAAAAAACAGTGATTTAAGTCAATTTTTTCAGAAAGGAGAAGGAAATAATTGGCCCAAGTGGAGGTGCCTCTTCGACCTGGCCACTTTTTTGGCAAAATAAATGAGTTTTTTGGGCACATTTGCAATAAATAACGTGCAGGAGCGGCAGATGCAATCTACCACAACAAATGTTATTGAACTCGACCCGGAAGAAATGCAACCTGTGGATGAGGCGACACCTGCAAAGCGGCAGAAGCAGGACAAGCAAGAAATAATTGAACTGCTCAGGGAGCGGAATGCAACACACAAAAAATACAGGAAAGCATTGCAAAATTTACAGAAAACAGCATTGCTTTCCAAAACAGAATGTTAGAGTTAATGGAGAGTAATGGTAGTAGTAGAAAATAATAGTAATAATAGTTAAATAATAAATAAGTTAGTTAGTAATGTTAGTATTGTTAGTTTTAGTGTTGTTAGTTTTATAAAATAAATAGTCAAAAATTTGAAATTGGTATTGGTTTTTATTTTTTAATTTATTTTTTGTTTTTAATTGTCAGTCATTGATCTAGCAATGGCTGATCTAATTTGCTCCGGAGGTGATTCGAAGTCGGAGGCAAGGTTGGTTTGATCCGGCTGAATTCGGCTATTAATATTTGCAGCATCGTGCCAATTTGCATTTATTTCGCTGTTGTGAGTGTTTAAAATATTATGCAAAATGCAGCAGCACATTATTAAAACTGAATTGTGTCTTGGTCGGCTGTCTAGCCCTTTGCCGATGCGACGAAATCTTGCCTTAAATGCCCAAATGCATTTTCAACAACGCGCCTGGACTTTGACAAATGATAATTAAATGTATTTTGCGACTCCAAGGCTGCTGTTGAAAACGCATACGGTTTCATAACCGTCCGTGAAAACTTAAAGGCTGAATCACCAATTAGAAGCAGAGGAACATTGGTGCCGCATATTACTCTTGATTTGCTTTCAATTAAGGGTGACGACTCTACAGTTTGTTTTAAGTCCGAGGTTCTATATATTGTTGAATCGCTGCAGCGTCCCGGACTTCCAACGTTCACGTACACAAATCTGTAACTTAGCTCAATTTCAGAATTAATAATTAATGAAAAATATAAATATATATTACCGATAATCCACACATGCAAACAAAATAATTGAGTACCACCCTTTGTAGTTATAGTGGTCTGTGGCCTCTTCAGCTGCTGGCTTCACCTCTATATGGCATCCATCTTAATAGTAAAGAATATTGTAAAAACAAGTGGAAACGTTGCAGTCGGACGCAACCGACTGCGGCATACTCGATACCAGTATTAAAACCGGTAAAAAGAGGCCTGATTGCAAAGGGGTACGAATGCGGCAGGGGTGTACGCTGCCTTAAAGATTCTCCGATGCAGATGGGGATGCCACCAGCTATATTCCTTCCGAATTTGGTGACTCTAGCTCAAAGTTTGTAAAATGTAGAGAAAGGGGGGCTGGGGCGGTATGGGTGGGCGAGGCATCCAAATTTTTGATGCAGATCTATGTGGAATGTCAATTGCTATCTACATACCAAATTTGGTGAATCTAGCTCAAAGTTTGTAAAAATTGGGGAAAGGGGGCTGGGGGCGGTATGGGTGGGCGTGGCATCCAAATTTGTGATGCAGATCTTTGTGGAATGTCAATTGCTATCTTCATACCAAATTTGGTGACTCTAGCTCGAAAATTGTAAAAAAGTGGGGAAAGGGGGGCGAAATGGGGGCGTGGCTCCAAAACTTTGATGCAGTTTTTTGGGGGTCGTTAACAGCTATCTTCCCACCAAATTTGGAGTATCTAGCTCCACAACTCTGGAAGATACACGCATTCCCGTTTTTGACGAAGCGTTGGGGCGGATGGGGGCGGCTAGGGCCGTATTGGTGGGCGTGGCATCCAAACTTTTGGTGCAGTTTTTAGAGGGTCATCATCACCTATCTTGGCACCAAATTTGGTGGCTATAGCTCAAAAAATGTGGGAGATATAGCCATTTCTGATTTCAAAATGCGGGGGGCTGGGGGCGTAATGGGTGGGCGTGGCTCCAAAACTTTGATGCAGTTTTTGGGGGTCGTTAGCAGCTATCTTCCCTCCAAATTTGGAGGCTCTAGCTCCACAACTCTGGAAGATACACGCATTCCCGTTTTTGACGAAGCGATGGGGTGGATGGGGGCGGCTAGGGCAGTATCGGTGGGCGTGGCATCCAAACTTTTGGTGCAGTTTTTAGGGGGTCATCATCACCTATCTTGGCACCAAATTTGGTGGCTATAGCTCAAAAACTGTGGGAGATATAGTCTTTTTTGACTTTAAAATGCGGGGGGCTGGGGGCGGAATGGGGGGCGTGGCTCCAAAATTATTGATGCAGTTTTTTTGGGGGTTGCTAATAGCTATCTTCTTACCAAATTTGGTACTTCTAGCTGTAAGGATGTGCGAAATATGTGGATTTATCGGTTTTGGGTTATCGAATTTATCGATTTGCCAGCCCCCCAGTTATCGTAGAACCCCCATCTTGACACTTTAATTTACTATCTCATAGATAAAGAGAATTGGAAAGTTTCAAGTCTCTAGCTTGAAGGGTGTGGAAAAAACTTGCAACCATACGGACGGACAGACGGACAGACACCATGACGGACATTGCACAAAACCAATATACTCTTTACCTTCGGTATCGAGTATAAAAAACATTGACTACTCAAAAACTATGGTTACCAATTGATCCAATGCACTGCGGAAATCCAAGGGCTTCAAACCCAGCGACGCATTCATCCACCATACATTCTGTCAAAAATTCTTTTTGCAGATAATCGTCCGCAAATTCCGCAACAACTGCTCGGCAAAACTCATGCAGGATATTGCAAACACTATTTGGCGAAACACCAAACAGCCTTGCCACAGTCCGATATTCGGCTGCACTCCCCAAAGCGTACAGAGCGATGTCTATGCGCTTTTTGTACTCAATTGCATATCGGAACGGCGTGTTTTTATACTCGATACCGAAGGTAAAGAGTATATTGGTTTTGTGCAATGTCCGTCATGGTGTCTGTCCGTCTGTCCGTCTGTCCGTCCGTATGGTTGCAAGTTTTTTCCACACCCTTCAAGCTAGAGACTTGAAACTTTCCAATGCTCTTTATCTATGGGATAGTAAATTAAAGTGTCAAGATGGGGGTTCTACGATAACTGGGGGGCTGGCAAATCGATAAATTCGATAACCCAAAACCGATAAATCCACATATTTCGCACATCCTTACAGCTAGAAGTACCAAATTTGGTAAGAAGATAGCTATTAGCAACCCCCAAAAAACTGCATCAATAATTTTGGAGCCACGCCCCCCATTCCGCCCCCCAGCCCCCCGCATTTTAAAGTCAAAAAGACTATATCTCCCACAGTTTTTGAGCTATAGCCACCAAATTTGGTGCCAAGATAGGTGATGATGACCCCCTAAAAACTGCACCAAAAGTTTGGATGCCACGCCCACCGATACTGCCCTAGCCGCCCCCATCCACCCCAACGCTTCGTCAAAAACGGGAATGCGTGTATCTTCCAGAGTTGTGGAGCTAGAGCCTCCAAATTTGGAGGGAAGATAGCTGCTAACGACCCCCAAAAAACTGCATCAAAGTTTTGGAGCCACGCCCACCCATTACGCCCCCAGCCCCCCCGCATTTTGAAATCAGAAATGGCTATATCTCCCACATTTTTTTAGCTATAGCCACCAAATTTGGTGCCAAGATAGGTGATCATGACCCTCTAAAAACTGCACCAAAATTTTGGATGCCACGCCCACCAATACGGCCCTAGCCGCCCCCATCCGCCCCAACGCTTCGTCAAAAACGGGAATGCGTGTATCTTCCAGAGTTGTGGAGCTAGAGACTCCAAATTTGGTGGGAAGATAGCTGTTAACGACCCCCAAAAAACTGCATCAAAGTTTTGGAGCCACGCCCCCATTTCGCCCCCCTTTCCCCACTTTTTACAATTTTCGAGCTAGAGTCACCAAATTTGGTATGAAGATAGCAATTGACATTCCACAAAGATCTGCATCACAAATTTGGATGCCACGCCCACCCATACCGCCCCCAGCCCCCTTGCCCCACTTTTTACAAACTTCGTGCCAGATTCACCAAATTTGGTATGTAGATAGCAATTGACATTCCACAAAGATCTGCATCACAAATTTGGATGACACGCCCACCCATACCGCCCCCAGCCCCCCTTTCCCCAATTTTTACAAACTTTGAGCTAGATTCACCAAATTTGGTATGTAGATAGCAATTGACATTCCACATAGATCTGCATCAAAAATTTGGATGCCTCGCCCACCCATACCGCCCCCAGCCCCCCTTTCTCTACATTTTACAAACTTTGAGCTAGAGTCACCAAATTCGGAAGGAATATAGCTGGTGGCATCCCCATCTGCATCGGAGAATCTTTAAGGCAGCGTACACCCCTGCCGCATCCGTACCCCTTTGCAATCAGGCCTCTTTTTACCGGTTTTAATACTGGTATCGAGTATGCCGCAGTCGGTTGCGTCCGACTGCAACGTTTCCACTTGTTTTTCCTCAAAACTCCCAACCTCTGCACCAGTAACGAGAATGACGCCCTTTCCATACGAAAACTTTCTTTAAAGAAGGCTTCATTATTTTCAGGAATATCATTTTCCCAAAACTGTCCAAACCGCTTCTAAAAGTTTTCGATTATTTCCTTTTTATTCTTTATTAATATTTATTTTCACTCACATGAGCCCAAATCCTCCGAGGCATTGCAACAAGTGCATCAAGTTGCTCAGCTTCGAAATCATCATCAGTAGTAGGGAATTGCCGGTTCTAACTCAATTTATGACTTTTTATTTTTGACAGTTTTATTAACCCCCATCAAATTTTATGACCCTTTTTTTGACAGTTTTATTACCCCCCAATACTATAATTTATGACCCTTTTTTTCCCATGATCGTGCCCGCTTTAATTAGACTAGGTATTAAGGAAAAAGGCATGACATTCATAGGCCGCATTGTTATGGTTGCGAGAATCAGTGATCATAGAATCTGGTGTCAAGTGTACATCTGTTTGCACGTGCGGTGTCTTTTACCCCCTGCAAGCAAGCCACGACATGCATTGTTATTGTCAAGAGCAACATCAACAACAGCATCCTTGAGAATCAGTGATCATAGGATCGGGTGTCAAGTGTGCTCCTAATTTAAGTGCGTTGCCTGGAACACGTGCAAGCAAGCCACAGCATACATTGTTTTTGCCAACAACAACAACAACAACATTCATGTGGGTTTGTGAGCAAGGGATCGGGTGTCAAGTTGTGAAAATCAGTTTTCACACTATCAGTTTTGGCTATGTAACCAATTTGTATTAGAGTCAAGTGTGCTCCTGTTTGACAAGCAGGTCATAAACATTGATCTTTATGGCTGTGATAATGACAGGATCAGTTTTAACTATTTAACCAATTATTGTTAGAGTCAAGTGTGCTCCTGTTTTTAAATACGTTGCTCTGCACACGTGCATTGTTATTGTCAACAACATCAACTACCACTTTCGTGGGGGGTTATGTAAGCAAGGGATGGAAATTTTCCTACGCAGCAACAGCAGCAGCAGCAAGATCATCACATTGTTTTTAAACAAGAGTATTGATACTTGTAGATTAAGATTAAAATATGTTAGAGGAGGAAAGGATAGAGGGAGAAGGTGTTAGAGGGAGAAAGTGTTAGAGGCGGAAAGTGTTAGAGGGGGAAAGTGTTAGAAGACTTAGAGACAAGTTTGTGCATGCTTGAAGTGCGCTAGTCAAATGTCAAGTACATTAGTTGACTAATGTGTTATAGATATCACCGTCCGAAAGGATCAGTGAGCCAAGTACATTGCCTTTGAAACTATTAAGGTTTCTTAGCTTCAAGTTAATAGATAAGAGAGAGAGAGTCAACTGTGCGCAGGTTTCTTAGCTACGAATAAGTAGATATGAGAGAGTCGAGAGGGCGCCTGTTTGACGTGGGTTGCCTTGCACACCTGCAGAAAAAACATAAACAATTAATGCTTATGGTTATGAGGAGCAGTGTGCAAAGGAAGAAAGGATAGAGAATAAAGAAAAGCGAGCGCTTGTTCGATGTACGTTGCATTGTTATGGTCAACAGCAACAACAACAACAAAATTCGTGGGGGGTTATGTAAGCAAGGGATGGAAATTTTCCTACGCAGCAACAGCAGCAGCAGCAAGATCAACACATTGTTTTTAAACAAGAGTATTGATACTTGTAGATTAAGATTAAAATATGTTAGAGGAGGAAAGAGTTAGAGGGGGAAAGTGTTAGAAGGAGTATGTGTGTAAGAGGGAGAAAGAGTTAGAGGGGGAAAGTGTTAGAGGGAGGAAGACTTAGAGACAAGCTTGTGCATGCTTGAAGTGCACTAGTCAAAGGTCAAGTACATTAGTTGGCTAATATGTTATAGATATCACCGTCCGTGAGGATCAGTGAGCCAAGTACATTGCCTTTGGAACTATTAAGGTTTCTTAGCTACAAGTTAGTAGATAAGACAGAGAGAGTCAACTGTGCGCAGGTTTCTTAACTACGAATAAGTAGATAAGAGAGAGTCGAGAGGGCGCCTGTTTGAGGTGCGTTGCCTTGCACACCTGCAGGCAAAACATAAACAATGAATGTTTATGGTTGTGAAAACCAGTGATCCAAAGGATAAAAGGGTTGAGACAAGATTGTGCTTGTTTGAAGTACACTTGTCAAAGGGCAGTACATTCGTAGGCCGCATTCTTATGATCAAAAGCAACAACAACATTCGTGAGGGTTATGTAAGCAAGGGATGGGAATTATCCTACGCAGCAGCAGCAAGATCAAAACATTGTTTTTAAACAAGAGTATTGAGACTTGCAGATTTAGATTGGAATGTTATAGGGGGAAGGTGTAAGAGGGGGAAAGTGTTAGAGGGAGAAAAAGAGAGGGGGAAAGCGATCCTGCTTATATTATTATATTAAAACACGCTCCTTTATGCGATTCTGTACACGAGCGTCTATGAAATGCAGGTGGTATGTTAATTGAATGTCCCTCTTTCTAACGCATACCCAACTTGTTCGCTACTTACGTTTCTAACCTTTATTTGCATACATCTGTTTTGATTATTTCACTGACTTCTGTTACTTGTTTAGAGCTAATTAGTAAAACTTTTTAATTTTCTTTACTTTGTTAGTAAACTATCAAATTATGTTTTTCTTATAGGTATGTTTTAATTTAATTTATTTAGTTTTTTTTTTTTCATAGATTTTTACAGTATGTTAAATTTGAGAATTATATTAAGCTTGTTCCGTTGAGGGATTAAGCAAACACAAACACCGAACATTTATATTAATGACATATAATTATAGCAGGTAGACCACACAAGTCATACTCCATGATTTTGTTTCGGCTTGATAAAAAGCTTTTTAAGTCTATATTATAAGTCTAAGTTCTAGTACTCATGATATACATATCTAAGAATGCTTTTATGTATGTCACTATTTTGAAAGCTTAAAGAAGTTTATGTAGCTGGTATAATAAATCATGTTTCAACAAAATTATTTAGATCTTAATATTTATACTTCATCGTTTATTGAATTTATTATTATTTATTTATTTTTTTTTTAATACCCATATATTCGATTCTGTTCTACCTCAGTAATAATTTATTTTGCTTTTACATTCTTTAAATTCTTTAAGGTAATCTTTTGGGCTTAACAAATAATCTTTTCCTTAAAAAATTTTCGCTCGCTAAAAGATTTTCGTCAAATGACACTTTTCATATTTAAGATATCCGACAAACTATTTCTTATACTCGACTTAAATTATTTCATCAAACTCACATATCAATTAAATTTCTAAAATAAAGAAAATGAAAACAGTAAGATGTTCTAAGCAGAATGTGTTTTGTACTCATTTACTGACTTCAAAAATTCTTCTATTGATGTTGTCTGATACCCTATCTTAATTTGTGTAATACTTAATCGTTTTCATCAACTTAGTATTCTTTTGATTTTTAAAAATTTTATGTTATGTTGTTAGCTATTTTGACTTATTTATTTTGACTTTATTGTCCTTAATACGTTAACTTAATTTTAACAGGGAAATCGATCGGACATTGATTTTTCACTTTATAATTGATTGCTTTAATATATTTTAACTGTCAACCTATATACCTTTCTACTTTTTTAGTGATTATGTAAGATTTTTATATTTCCAAACTCATTGCCTAAACTAAGAAAATTTCGTTATTAATTTCTTTTAATTGATGGATGGGAATATTTTATTTCATTATTCTCCTCATTTTTATTACATTTAATAAGGAAGTGCATTGAACTAGCTTAACAGTTCGAGATATGAGTCTTACACTGTTTCGAAAAGTATGACTTCGTTAGCTGTTTTAATTTAAGGGTTAAGTATCTACTACTACTGTTCCTTAACTGTTATAGTTGCAGTTTTGTTACATCTCACTTCCATTTTTTTCTTTCTTTTATTTATTTATTTATTTAATTTTTATTTTTTTGTAGGTGCTTTATTAATTTTAATAAGAACAAAGCCTTTTTGTTCTAGATGCCATGTTATTAGGTCTTATTTTTTCATTTAAATATTATAATTATTTCTTAAAGAGATTCATTTTCTTTAGTGCTCAAAACTTATTGTCGCTAAAGGATTTGTTTTTCATTGATCTGAGATATTTCGTAAATTCATGAAACCATTGAAATGTGCTCTATTCTTCTTGAACCTTGCATTAATCTTGAATTTGAATGGCAAAATAAGGTTGTGATGTACTAAAGCTCGAGATGACGTAAAAGTCGGTATTTAACATAACGGGCATAAAATAATGTACGTTTACTATCACCGGATTGGTTTATACCCACTAAATATTGGTATTTTCAGTTGTTTTTTTTTCTTTCTTTGTTTTAATCGTTTTATACACCCTAGCTCTTGATCTTGTGTTTTGATTTTAGATTAGGGTCTGATTTTATTGTATACTGTTTGTGGAGGAGGCTCCAAACAATAAGATTTGATTTGGTAATTGTATGGTATGATTTGTTCTTCTTTTTTTTTTTGTGGTTGTATTGTAGAGCACTTCTTGTGTGTATGTTAAACTAATAAAAGAGCGCAATCAAGTCATTTACAATAATTTTCACTAGCTTAGGATTCATGGTCTTAAGACCGTTTAGACTTCATGGTAAAAAGTTTTTGCTAGGCTATTTTCTATTATGATTCTTGTGGGTTATAATTCGTACATTAAAAGAACGAGATAAAGTTGTTCTTTTTTAGGTCCACAATCTATTTTCTTGGTCCATTTTCCTTGGCATATAATACAGCAGGGAGTAAGATTTAAAAGTAGTATGTCATTCCATTCTGGTAATATTATTATTTTGTTTTTATTATGTTGTTATGTCATTTTTAATTTTATTCTTTTATGTTATTTGACTTTATATATTGCCTTTAAATTTAAGGGTTTTGCCTCTCAATTTTTGAACCGAGACATAGTATTTTTATACTCGATACCGAAGGTAAAGAGTATATTGGTTTTGTGCAATGTCCGTCATGGTGTCTGTCCGTCTGTCCGTCCGTATGTATGCAAGTTTTTTCCACACCCTTCAAGCTAGAGACTTGAAACTTTCCAATTCTCTTTATCTATGGGATAGTAAATTAAAGTGTCAAGATGGGGGTTCTACGATAACTGGGGGGCTGGCAAATCGATAAATTCGATAACCCAATACCGATAAATCCACATATTTCGCACATCCTTACAGCTAGAAGTACCAAATTTGGTAAGAAGATAGCTATTAGCAACCCCCAAAAAACTG
The DNA here is from genome assembly GCA_018904305.1 of Scaptomyza montana. NCBI lineage: Eukaryota > Metazoa > Arthropoda > Insecta > Diptera > Drosophilidae > Scaptomyza > Scaptomyza montana. The sequence continues at coordinate 85,229 of JAEIGR010000111.1, forward strand.
CATCAAAAATTTTGGAGCCACGCCCCCCATTCCGCCCCCAGCCCCCCGCATTTTAAAGTCAAAAAGACTATATCTCCCACAGTTTTTGAGCTATAGCCACCAAATTTGGTGCCAAGATAGGTGATGATGACCCCCTAAAAACTGCACCAAAAGTTTGGATGCCACGCCCACCGATACTGCCCTAGCCGCCCCCATCCACCCCAACGCTTCGTCAAAAACGGGAATGCGTGTATCTTCCAGAGTTGTGGAGCTAGAGCCTCCAAATTTGGTGGGAAGATAGCTGTTAACGACCCCCAAAAACTGCATCAAAGTTTTGGAGCCACGCCCACCCATTACGCCCCCCAGCCCCCCAGCATTTTGAAATCAGAAATGGCTATATCTCCCACAGTTTTTGAGCTATAGCCACCAAATTTGGTGCCAAGATAGGTGATGATGACTCCCTAAAAGCTGCCTCAAAAGTTTGGATGCCACGCCCACCAATACTGCCCTAGCCGCCCCCATCCACCCCAACGCTTCGTCAAAAACGGGAATGCGTGTATCTTCCAGAGTTGTGGAGCTAGAGCCACCAAATTTGGTAGGAAGATAGCTGGCAACGACCCCCAAAAATCTGCATCAAAGTTTTGGAGCCACGCCCTCCATTTCGCCCCCCTTTCCCCACTTTTTACAATTTTCGAGCTAGAGTCACCAAATTTGGTATGAAGATAGCAATTGACATTCCACAAAGATCTGCATCACAAATTTGGATGCCACGCCCACCCATACCGCCCCAAGCCCCCCTTTCCCCACTTTTTACAAATTTCGAGCTAGAGTCACCAAATTTGGTATGAAGATAGCAGTTGATATTTCACAAAGATCTGCATCAAAAATTTGGAGGTCACGCCCACCCATACCGCCCCCAGCCCCCCTTTCCCCACTTATTACAAACTTCGAGCTAGAGTCACCAAATTTGGTATGTAGATAGCAATTGACATTCCACATAGATCTGCATCAAAATTTGGATGCCTCGCCCACCCATACCGCCCCCAGCCCCCTTTCCCCACTTATTACAAATTTCGAGCTAGAGACACCAAATTTGGTATGAAGATAGCAATTGACATTTCACAAAGATATGCAACAAAAATTTTGATGCCACAACTACCCATACCGCCCCCAGCCCCCCCCTCCTTTCCTTACATTTTACAAACTTTGAGCTAGAGTCACCAAATTTAGAAGGAATATAGCTGGTGGCATCCCCATCTGCATCGGAGAATCTTTAAGGCAGCGTTAACCCCTGCCGCATCCGTACCCCTTTGCAATCAGGCCTCTTTTTACCGGTTTTAATACTGGTATCGAGTATGCCGCAGTCGGTTGCGTCCGACTGCAACGTTTCCACTTGTTATTTCTGTAATGCATAAACGTAAGCATCCTTGATCCCAGATAGTATGTTTATTCTTGATCAATATTTAGATCAGCACCGTAGGCTTCCTAGATCTGTGTGTCTGTATCTATGCAAACTATTTTGTCAGCTTTTAGGTATCGAGATTAAATTTTGCTCAGAATCTAATCGCATGCCTTAAACACATGAGTGTTACAACTTTCACACTTAAGGAGCATTAGATCTTTTCGTTTTAAAGAGTTTACTATTTGACGCTTTTAAGAACAATTTGCTTGCCTGAGCTTGGTAGGTTATACAGTTAAAACAATTAGTGGAAAGATGGAACTGTCTTATAGAATTTCTTATACATTATTCGTTGCTTCTTTCCCTATCGCTTATTCTCACGCACTTTGAGATTATAACATTACTTAATGGAATGTGCTGTATGTTCCTGATAGTTTGCTGATTATTGTTGTTAATTATTATTTTGTTTATTTATTTCTTTTACATCTCATTGTAAAGTAGTGAATTATGCCGAAGTACAGATCTCAGTCTGGCCAAGGCCCGCGTTACAAGTAATTTATAAATTGCCGAAACTCGTTAGCTATCTTAGAGGCGAGTTTCAATGAAACGATACAACCCCGGGGTGCGTGGCCAAAAGGGTGAAGGGGGGGCGTCAGGGGTTGACGTACTCTTGCGCAGTCTCCGCTGACTCCACCAATGCCGCTCCGTACGAATCGGGGCTCGATCCACCGATTAGTAGGAATGCGGGGGAGGAAAGGGGAAACGCGTCGAAGGACAGGGGATGTCAGGGTTTGACGTACATTCGTACAGTCTCCACCAACTCCGCTAATGTTGCTCCATACAAATCGGGGCTTGATCCGCCGATCAGTAGGAATGCTGGGGAAAGAAAGAGGGAGAACGTATCGCGAGTTGACGCCGTGCGCGTGCATATATATATGATCGCATATATATATGTATGCGGCGATTCTCGCTCGTCTTACACGAAAACTAATATGACACGTGGGATTTCGTTTCAGTTTTAGATTGCTTTTTTATTCCCTCTTCATCGGGCTCACTTATACTTACTAATTCCTTTTAAACAATATACTGGGTTTTTGTTCTAATAATTCGTACAATGTCTCTTTCACTAAAAAATCGCTTCATCCGTTTCCTTTCACTTTGCGCAAAACTTCTCGACCGTTCTCGGCAACTACGCGTCCGTCTGCTTGTCACGCTACTGGGCAACTACTTTGCCGGTCTCGCGCTCGACCTGAGCTTGCCCTTTTGCCGCTGCCTTCGTCGCTTGTGGATCGCGACATTTGAGGTTGTGGGTCGCGAGAGCGGGCACGACCTATGTTCTCTTTCTACTGATCTGGTCGCTCGGCCCTTCTGTTAATTCTGTTATAATGTTATATTTGTAGCTTATGTTTACTTATACAGTGAGTAATATTCTGTCTCCTTGACTCTTAACAGTAATCCGTTATGTTATTAATACTCTTAATATTAAGATGCGCCGCATTCGAATGTGGGGAGGCCCGTGGGCGGCCTACCTCACACCCCCCCCTTTCCTCGAGACTGTGACCTTCCCGTCGGGGTGTTTTGTCAGTTGTAGACTTGCTGTCCCGCTTTTATACTCGCCCTCTCTCGTCTTCCTGGGCCTTTCCCGATGAGCCATCTTTCGACCGTCCATATTGCTACTAGTGGCAGCTCTTCGCCCGCCGGTAGTACCTGCCAAGTGTGTGGCGGCTGGGGATCCGGTGTTTCCGCTGTTTAACGGGATTCGGGCTTTATTTTCCCACTATTGGCGTTTGCGGTGTTTGTTTCCGCGGCCTGTGGCTTTGCGCACTCTTCGGTTATTGTAACCCAGCCGGGTTTGCGGGGGTTTATTATGTAATGCTGTCCTCCCGCGGTTAACTTGAACCATCCGTGCTTGCCCCTCCTTCTTCGGCTTTCTAATTCCCGCGTGATGGCTGGTATCGCCATAGCCGACAGGATGTTCTCATTTGGGAGAACTTCCCACTCGTCCGGGAATTCCCACCTGATTACGGGGCACACATTTCGTGGGCGTGAATTATGGCTGCTGGACGGCGTGTTGTCTGTCTCGACTTCTGCCTCTAATCCCTCCTCCCATCCGCACACTCCTTCGAAAAGTTCCTCTGACCGGTCCGTGTCGCTCCGCATGCGTTTCCCGTTGTTGGGCGTCGGGCTGTCTATTGTGCTGGGTGTCGCCAGGTTCTCGGTGTATGCGTTCCTGTCTTCGATCGCCTGGGGTCGCTCTGGTGATGCCGGCTCTTCTACCTATGGAGATGGTGCCTTTGCGTGCGGCGCCGTGATGATGACCGTTGTTGTTTTTGTCATCTCTAGGATGACCGCACCGTCAACCCTGTACGCAACTACCTCTTCGTTCTCGTACATCGTGTGTAAGAAGGTGGGAGGCGAGTTTTCTCTATTATTTTGTTGATATCTCGGGTGATTTCTGCGTGGATCTCGCGAACGCTGGTATGCGCTCGGGTCGTCGCTTTCGGCTTCGCTATCCTCTTCATCCTCCTCCGCACGGACGTTGTGTCCGTGGCCACCCGTTTTAGCTTCTCGCCGATCCGTGGTATCCGACTCCTCGTCGGTGACGTCTTCCACACGGGCGTCTTGCTCGTGGGTTCTTGTGTCGTCGTCTGTCGTCGACTCCTCTCCGCTCTCCGCACGTGACTCTCGTCCGTGGGCGCCCGTTTCGTCGACACGCTCGACTGTCGTGTCCGACTCTTCTCCGCTCTCCGCACGTGACTTTCGTCCGTGGGTACCCGTTTCGCCGACACGCTCGACTGTAGTGTCCGACTCTTCTCCTTCCTCGTCGTCATCCGTACGTGACTGTCGTCCGTAGGCATCCGTTTCGTCGACATGCTCGACTGTCGTGTCCGACTCTTCTCCGCTACTAATCGATATGATGTTGTCCATCTTTATCTGAAATGTTGATGAAATTGTTACAAATTTTATACATTTGGCAAGATTAGTTGTTAGTGACTTTTTTTTTTTTTTTTTGATATAGAAAAAAAAAATCGGGAAAGCGACGAGAAAAAAAAACCCGCTACTGACGATTTTCGTAGTGTTTTTAGGTCGTTGAGTGGCTTTCGCCTGATTCCTTCTCTTGTTGTTGACTCGTTTCGAAGTCGTCGCTTTCTCGGTGGAAGGGTTTTAGTTGTGAGATGCTGGCAGTTTTCCTCTTGCGTTCTCCGACTTTTGCGAGACGTACAACGTTGGGTGACACGAATTTCTTCACGATGAAGGGTCCGTCGTATTTCGCGGCCAATTTCGCTGCGAATCCATCACTAGCTTTGGACAACTGGTGTGTTCTCAACAATACCAGCTCGTTAAGGACAGGGCGCCATTCTCTCCTCCTTAGGTTATAACTCCTACCCTGGTCTTTTGATGCTCGCTGCTGGTTACTTCGCGCTATGTCGAACACTTCCTTCAGCCTATTTGCTTTCTCCTCCGGCGTTTGCGGCGTATTTCCTGTGCCTGGTGTCTTTTCCTCATATAATGTGGCTGGCAGACGCGGTTCCCTTCCTTGCATCAAAAATGCTGGGGAGAATCCAGTCGAATCCGCAATGCTTGAGTTGACGGCTAGTGAGATTTCTGGAATTAACTGATCCCACGAACTTTGATTTCCAGATATGTATTGGGCAATCATCGTCTTTACCGTCCTGTTAGTCCTCTCAGTCGGGTTTTCCTGCGGGCAGTACGGGGCGGTATGTTCCATCTCCACTCCCAGCGAACTCAAAAATTCTTTGAAATTCCGACTTGCGAACTGCACTCCGTTGTCGCAGACAAACTTTTTGGGTACCCCGAACCGGCATAAAATGCGCTCGCGAAAGGCCTTTTGCAACGTGGCCGCTGTCGCCCGTCTCAGGGGAACCAATTCTACCCACTTCGTAAACGCGTCGTGAAACACCAACAACATCGTGTTGCCTTGTTTTGATCGCGGTAGGGGGCCCACAAAATCCGCGCACAGAATGGCCATTGGTTCTGCCACCTGGCGGGTCAGCATGTATCCGGCTGGCTTCCTCTGCTCCGTCTTGAATTTCTGACATGTCTCGCAGCATTTGACGTATTTGGCTGCGTCCCGAAACATACCCGGCCAGTAGTAACGCTGCGATAGCCTCATTATCGTCTTGCGGATCCCTTGGTGTCCTGCCGTCGGTGCATCGTGGCATTCGTTTAACACTCTTTTCCTTTGTTCTTCGTCGACGCACAACTTCCATGGGATGTAGTCCTCATCGTCCGCGCGGTGGCCCAGGTGTCGGTACAGCTGTCCATTCTCCTCGACGTAATCTGCATACTTAGCTGGTTCCTTAGCGATTTTGTCCCTCATTCCTTGAATCCACTTCCCTGGGGATTGTTGGAATACGACTTGCTGGAGTTTTTCTAAGGGATCTCGCGACAATGCATCCGCTACCACGTTGAGCTTTCCTTTCCTGTACCGTACATCGAATTGGTACTGCTGAAGCTCTAACGCCCAGCGTGCGATTCTTCCCGACGGGCTCTCTATTGAATCCAACCACTTTAGTGCCATATGGTCCGTCACTACATCGAACCGATATCCTTCTAGATAGCATTTCAGCTTCCGAATCGACCAAACTATTGCCAAGCATTCCTTCTCGGTTGCCGAATAGTTTTCCTCGGCCTTGGATAACTTCCGGCTTGCATAGGCGATGACTCGCTCTTGCTGGTCGATGGTCTGCGTCAACACTGCTCCTAGGCCGTAGTCGCTGGCATCCGTTTGCAACGTAAACTTCTCGGAAAAATCGGGACATGCGAGAACGGGAGCGGTCGTTAGACAGTGTTTTAAGCTGTCTAATGCCGTTTGCTGTTCCGCATTCCACGACCATCTCTTAGCCTTCTTCAGCAGGAGTGTCATCGGCTGTACCACCGTCGTGAAGTTGGGCACGAAGCGCCTGTACCAGGACGCCATCCCTAGGCAACGTCTGAGCTCCTTTAAGTTCGTCGGGGCCTTCAGATTGCTTATTGCTTCGACCTTCGATGGATCCGTCTGAATCCCTTCGGCGCTTACCAAGTGCCCTAGGTAGACCAACTTCCTGCGGAAGAACGAGCACTTTTTCCTGTTCAGCTTCAAGTTTGCTGCCCTCAGCCGGCGAAAGACTTCCTTTAAATTCTCTAAATGTTGTTCCTTCGTTGCGCTTATCACTATGATATCGTCCAGGTAGGCGAACGCGTGAGGCTCCATCTCTGGGCCAATTACCGTATCCAATGCTCTCTGGAAAGTTGCACCGGCCGAGTGCAGTCCGAATGGCATGACTCGCCATTGGAATAGCCCTCGACCGGGCACCGTAAATGCCGTGCATTCTCGGCTGTCCGCCGCCATGGGGATCTGCCAATAACCGTGTTTCAAATCCAATGTTGAAATGTAACGGGCGTGTCTCAACTTTTCCAGGATGTGATTTATTCTTGGCACAGGGTACGCGTCTGGTATTGACTGTGCATTGAGCTGCCTATAATCCACGCACATCCTCCAGTCGTTCGTCTTCTTCCGGACGAGTACGATCGGGGCACTGTGCGGGCTCCTTGACGGCTCTATGGCTCCCGCTTCTATCAATTCATCCACTTGCTGGTCGATCACGCGCTGCATTGCGGGATTCTTGGGATAATACCTCTGTTTGATAGGTTTATTATCCTTCAAGATAATCCGATGCTCAGCCACGTGGGACACTCCTTTTAGCCCTTCGAAAAGCTGTAACTCCGCTTTCAAAAACTCCTGTGTGGCTGGCTCTAAATCCGCTGGCCACTCCGCTTCTTCCACGGTGGTGCCTTCTGACCGTGTTCCTGCCTTGGGGTTTCCTTCTTGGGGTTCCTTGACTCCTATACCTCCCAACTGGCTCAGCGATGGCTCCTTGACGACTGTAACTGCGTCTCGGCCGCCCTCTCGCTTGGCTGGCGTGGCATTTTCCTTACGATATGTCCCCAGGACATTCCATCGTTTTCCGTCTCTCGTACCGCGTGTCTTTTCCCCCTCAGGCTTCACTTCGGCTCTGCAACTCGGCTCGGCCGGGGCGTCAACGCTTTGTAAGACTAATTTCGCCTCACCGCACTTTATGGTCGTACCCATCTTGCATAGAAAGTCCATCCCTAGGATCAAACTGTCTAACATGGATGGCATTACGAGCATGTCCATCAATATTTCTTCGCTAACTAGCCCCCCCTTCGTCCGCAATAACTTATCTACGACTACTTTCGAACCGTCCGCTAAGTGTGTGTTCGCGGTTATTGCCAACACTTCCCCCTTTGTCTCAATTTCTCTGAAAAATTTCTCACTCATGAAGCTTCTCGTGGCTCCGGTATCGACCGTCGCCCTCGCCATCCGATCGCCTATCCTCACCGCGGCGACTATGCGATTCTTTTCGACGCTGAGTGGGTATATCAATTCCGGGACTGACTCGCGCCGGCGCCCATCCGATCCCGTTCCGGATGACGCGGCTGTCCGTTTCCCGTCCTACTTCCACAACACGCCTCACTACTCACGCCCCGTATGCCACATCTCCTGCAGAACAACACTCTCGGGTTCGCGCATTCCCTAGCGAAATGTCCCCCTTGCGCGCAGTTATAACACACGCGACTCACTTCTGTCGACCTCATTTGTTCATGACCCACCATGTTGTTTGAGATGTCTTCACGCTCAGCGACTGGACAGCTACCCGGCTCGCTCCTCACCAGCGGAGCTTGAGCTGGCGGGGTCCGAAAAGGATTCGGTTGCCTTGCGGGATCAATTACGCTTCCTAGTCTGCCCGGGTGTCCGAAACTCATGGCCTGGCCACGTGTCGCTTCCCCGTGACCCTGACCCGGTATATTCTCAAACTCCGCGGCTATCTGTGTTAATTGGGCTAGGCTCGTAAAATCTCTCCTACGAATATACAAGCGGTACTCCCGCGCGAGGTTCTCGTACACCCTATTCAGCTCTTGTTCTGGACTATAATTGGCATGCCGCATTAGTCTTTTCAGGCTGACCAGATACTCTTTATAACCTTCCCCTACGCGTTGCCGCCGGGCCCTTATCTCGTCTTCTAGTTTGTCAAAATACTGGGGAGGTAGGAAGAAATCCAAAAAGTTTATCCTAAACACCCCCCAGGTTGCGTCTCTCAGGTCGCTCGTCGAAAACCAATCCGCCGCCATGCCGGTGAATGCTTCACTCATTGCTCTGGGGATGCGATCTAGTTCTATCTCGTACGTCCTCGCACGCTCCTCCAGTGATTCTACGAACACGAGCGGATCACCATACCCATCGAATTTTATTCCCCATTTCCTAACCTGCTCAGGAACTAACACGTAATGTCCACTAGGGTTGACGAACGCGTTATCGGTGCTCATACCGGGTCTATGGCTCGCTTGCTCCGCCTGGGTACTATTCACAGGTGAGTTAACAGGCAGCCCTATTCGTATGCCAGGGGCTGGTTCTTTACTGAACTTCTCGTCGCTGGCCGGCCTATATTTCCTGAGGCTGGGTGGCGAGAGAAATTCTCTGGATTGCCCCGATGGAGCTAGACAATCGGATTCCGATTTCTGCTGTGACGGGCGATTCCGGCCTTCTGGCGGATTTACGCTCCCAATCCCTCAGCAAGTTCCATATCAACGGACTATGATTCCCCTCCTTAATTGACGTACATACCCGCTTTCTTAACTCTTCTACCTTTCCGAATCTGTCCAGGCCGAGTTCTTGTGCGATGTCCTCCAATTCCTCTTTTCGGCAATAGTACACCCAGCGGGTGCCCACCCCTGGGTTGCCGCTCTCCTGTGTTCCGGTATCGTTAGTGTCATCCATTGTTGCTGCTTGCAGTTCCTCTGGTGTTTGGCGTTATTTTATTTTGTTTTTATATATATATATTATCTCTTTTATTTCCTTTTATTTTTATTATTCATTTAATGATTATTAATATTTTATTTTTATTTTATTTTTATTTATTATTTATTCAATTATTATTAAATTTTTATTTTATTATTATTTAATTATTATTAAATTTTTATTTTATTTTTATTTATTATTTATTTAATTATTATTAAATTTTTATTTCATTATTATTTAATTACTATTAAATTTTTATTTTATTTTTATTTATTATTTATTTAATTATTATTAAATTTTTATTTTATTATTATTTATTTAACTTTTGTCACTGTGTTTAATTATTGTTTCTTAATCGTGCTCGTCCCACTGTTCGTTCTCCACTTTTCGTGTGCACTTGTCCCACCGTACCCTGCCGATCACCACGCCCAAAACCAATTTCGCTTTGGTTCTGCGGCGCGTGCTGTCCTTTTCACTATTTTTCGCATACGCCGACGAACCGCCTTGCACGTGCGCAATTCCCGTTCCTTTTATCAGCTCGTCCCTTTCTACCGACACTTTCGTTGCGCCGCGACAACTCGAATCGTGCGCTCGCCTGGCCAGATCCCGTTTTATTAATCGTGGTATTTGCTTCTACCGTCACTTTCGTTGCGCCGAGACAACTCGAATTGTGCGCTCAGCTTAACTCGATCCCGTTACAAAAACCAAAACGTCGCGACACTTGCTTATTTTCGTGAGCGACAAATGACCATCTGGCGTGCGTTTTTTTTTTTTTTCTGGCACCGTTACCTTTTCGTCGATTTCGATGCGCGTGTTCAGAACAGGGTATGATGGGGTATATCGTTTTTTTTTTTTTGAAACTTTAAACTTTGGTAATATGTTCGGGGCTTTATTACCGATTTATATTACCTCTCTTTAGCTAACAGGTCCCTGCTCGGGCGCCACTTGTAAAGTAGTGAATTATGCCGAAGTACAGATCTCAGTCTGGCCAAGGCCCGCGTTACAAGTAATTTATAAATTGCCGAAACGCGTTAGCTATCTTAGAGGCGAGTTTCAATGAAACGATACAACCCCGGGGTGCGTGGCCAAAAGGGTGAAGGGGGGGCGTCAGGGGTTGACGTACTCTTGCGCAGTCTCCGCTGACTCCACCAATGCCGCTCCGTACGAATCGGGGCTCGATCCACCGATTAGTAGGAATGCGGGGGAGGAAAGGGGAAACGCGTCGAAGGACAGGGATGTCAGGGTTTGACGTACATTCGTACAGTCTCCACCAACTCCGCTAATGTTGCTCCATACAAATCGGGGCTTGATCCGCCGATCAGTAGGAATGCTGGGGAAAGAAAGAGGGAGAACGTATCGCGAGTTGACGCCGTGCGCGTGCATATATATATGATCGCATATATATATGTATGCGGCGATTCTCGCTCGTCTTACACAAAACTTATATGACACGTGGGATTTCGTTTCAGTTTTAGATTGCTTTTTTATTCCCTCTTCATCGGGCTCACTTATACTTACTAATTCCTCTGAAACAATATACTGGGTTTTTGTTCTAATAATTCGTACAATGTCTCTTTCACTAAAAAATCGCTTCATCCGTTTCCTTTCACTTTGCGCAAAACTTCTCGACCGTTCTCGGCAACTACGCGTCCGTCTGCTTGTCACGCTACTGGGCAACTACCTTGCCGGTCTCGCGCTCGACCTGAGCTTGCCTTCGTCGCTGCCTTCGTCGCTTGTGGATCGCGACATTTGAGGTTGTGGGTCGCGAGAGCGGGCACGACCTATGTTCTCTTTCTACTGATCTGGTCGCTCGGCCCTTCTGTTAATTCTGTCTTAATTATGTTACGAGTTAATGTTATATTTGTAGCTTATGTTTACTTATACAGTGAGTAATATTCTGTCTCCTTGACTCTTAACAGTAATCCGTTATGTTATTAATACTCTTAATATTAAGATGCGCCGCATTCGAATGTGGGGAGGCCCGTGGGCGGCCTACCTCACATCATATAGTATTTTTCTCTTATGTTTCTTTTTTCGCTTCACTTCTATACTTACTTTAATAATTTATCATATGGTTCCTCTAATTTATATTCAATCGCCCTTTAATTGACAAAAACTGGGTGGCGGTAAGCTGTTAAGAACGGAAGGCAATTAATCTATAAAACTGATGGAACGGAACAGTTGTGATTATTTTTCATTTAAAAATAGAAGTAGGCTGTTAAAATAAATATTTACTTATATTAAATTAAAATTTGAATGGATTTTTAGTAAACCGGATTTTTTTTTTTCGAAAATGTAGCTTTTAAAAGAATATATTAAGCTCATATCATATTTATTTAGATTTTCACATTGAGGTAACATCAGCCCAAGTCCCTCGATAGTAAGCTGCCGTTTACAGACGGTGAAGTAAATGGGATGCCGCTTTGTCGTTTCTCATAATCACAATTAAGCTGCCCGACGATGAAAATGAGTTCCTTTACGATTTACGTACTGTCACTGTTTGCAGCGGCCTGGCGTCCTCCAAAGAGTCAAACACTCATCATCATCATTTGCCCCCTACGGCGAAGCGATCCTCACCTGAACCATCACTCGTACACACATAAGTAAATTTTACCTAGATTAGATACGGTTTGCGTCTAGTCGTCTTATTTGAATAGTTCTGTTCTACTCTACACCGATTTTGGATCCCCTGATTTCCATTATTCCCAGCTACTTTCCTAGGCTCACACCTTTAACTTCTAACACACCAGCCCACATAACATATTATTTGGATATAAAAACATTAGACAATGACTATCAAAAACCAAGAGCTATTAAAAAAATTTATAAAGTATTCGGGGGAAATTTGATCGAACAATGCAACACCAAAAACTGTTATTATGGCTTACATTAAATCGTGAAGTCGAGTCTACTACGTACTACACATTTTTCCATGAGTTGTTCCCATTTAAAGCACCTATCAATTTATCCGTTTTTTCTTATTATTATTTTTTCAACCAAGTGTGTGCGTACCGGTTTTTTTTCAATTTTCTCTTTCTAGAAAATGTCTTTAAGTTCGGCACCCTCATCGTCATTCAATATGTATGTTATAGGGATTTTTTTTTGTATTTCTATTATTGAAAAGTTTAAGTTTTCCGGTTTGGTAAGCAGCCCTTCTCATTAAAATATTATGTTTGCTTATACACACATAATCATTTGCAAAGATTTTTATATGACTAAAGACAATGTCTTAAAACATTTTAACAATTATAAGATTTACTTTTATGTATGTAATTTTCTGTCCTATTATATTGCTGATTGTTCTAACTAAACAATTGATTGAATATTACCTCCATAATGTCTTTTAAACGTATCTTTGATTGAGTTTTCGATAATCACTACTTATTCAATTTTCTAGATCGTACCCGAGTCACGTTAATATAGCAGGGTACGACAAAATAAGCACGCAAGCAAGGTTGAGGGCAGTGACACTCCTAAAAGGGTTTGAGCCGAAGTGTGACGTAGAAAAAAGCACAATAAGGTAGGAGCTAACGAAAAGCGAATGTCTTTAGTGGGAAGCGAGCTGAACGAAGACATCTGATCTCAGGCAAGACAAATGTTTATCGGGAGAGAGAATCCTCCTTTCACATTATAACAGTATGCGTAGCCTTTACAAGGAAACGAAGTTTCTTTTCTTAGATCAACATATCAAAAGTATTAAAGGCTAAGAAACCCTCAACTCATCAAAAAATACTTGCTCTCGTACAGTGTCCATGTCCGATGGAAGAGTTATAAAACTAGAAGGGGCACAACAGACCTCTCAGGTACCAAATCATTCATCGACGATGAAGGTTAATACAGGCAGGAGACATATTATTCTATTATTAATTCCCCTTTATATTTTTTTATTTAAAAAGAACATATCAATAAAGTTGTTACTTTTTACGGACTTTTACTGATTTTTTATTAAATTTTCTATTATGTTGGCTCAAATATAATTTCCGTTTTTTTTTTTTTGTCTTATGTTTTCTTGGCTTACCTCTTTTCAATATTATTGGATGGGTTCTAGAATTGGAGTTGAAAGAGAAAATATTTGCCTGGGGAACGCCAGTTGGCTACCGAAAAATCACGAATTGATATTGCTGACAGATTTAAACTCTATTCAATAGCGTACTTTTAAGTCCCGGCTTTTTATCGACACGACTAAGGACTTGTTCTTTCATTTTGATGTTAAATTAAAGTTATAGTACGAAACGCAGCAGTATTGCGTCAGTACATTCGTTGGCTTTTAGTGAAAAAAAAATAGATAAAATTTATAGCACTTTTAAAAAAATAGATTCGGTTCTCATACATTTTTTAGAAAAAAATCACGAATTGACATTGCTGACAGATGTAAATTACTTTGTAAGGACAAAAAAAAACCGGAAATTAAATTTGAGCCAATATAATAGAAAATTTAATAAAAAATCAGTAAAAGTCCGTAAAAAGTAACAACTTTATTGATATGTTCTTTTTAAATAAAAAAAAATATAAAGGGGAATTAATAATAGAATAATATGTCTCCTGCCTGTATTAACCTTCATCGTCGATGAATGATTTGGTACCTGAGAGGTCTGTTGTGCCCTTTCTAGTTTTATAACTCTTCCATCGGACATGGACACTGTACGAGAGCAAGTATTTTTTGATGAGTTGAGGGTTTCTTAGCCTTTAATACTTTTGATATGTTTATCTAAGAAAAGAAACTTCGTTTCCTTGTAAAGGCTACGCATACTGCTATAATGTGAAAGGAGGATTCTCTCTCCCGATAAACATTTGTCTTGCCTGAGATCAGATGTCTTCGTTCAGCTCGCTTCTCACTAAAGACATTCGCTTTTCGTTAGCTCCTACCTTATTGTGCTTTTTTCTACGTCACACTTCGGCTCAAACCCTTTTAGGAGTGTCACTGCCCTCAACCTTGCTTGCGTGCTTATTTTGTCGTACCCTGCTATATTAACGTGACTCGGGTACGATCTAGAAAATTGAATAAGTAGTGATTATCGAAAACTCAATCAAAGATACGCTTAAAAGACATTATGGAGATAATATTCAATCAATTGTTTAGTTAGAACAATCAGCAATATAATAGGACAGCTAAAATTACATACATAAAAGTAAATCTTATAATTGTTAAAATGTTTTAAGACATTGTCTTTAGTCATATAAAAATCTTTGCAAATGATTATGTGTGTATAAGCAAACATAATATTTTAATGAGAAGGGCTGCTTACCAAACCGGAAAACTTAAACTTTTCAATAATAGAAATACAAAAAAAAAACCCCTTTAACATACATATTGAATGACGATGAGGGTGCCGAACTTAAAGACATTTTCTAGAAAGAGAAAATTGAAAAAAACCGGTACGCACACACTTGGTTGAAAAAATAATAATAAGAAAAAACGGATAAATTGATAGGTGCTTTAAATGGGAACAACTCATGGAAAAATGTGTAGTACGTAGTAGACTCGACTTCACGATTTAATGTAAGCCATAATAACAGTTTTTGGTGTTACATTGTTCGATCAAATTTCCCCCGAATACTTTATAAATTTTTTTAATAGCTCTTGGTACTTGATAGTCATTGTCTAATGTTTTTTATATCCAAATAATATGTTATGTGGGCTGGTGTGTTAGAAGTTAAAGGTGTGAGCCTAGGAAAGTAGCTGGGAATAATAGAAATCAGGGGATCCAAAATCGGTGTAGAGTAGAACAGAACTATTCAAATAAGACGACTAGACGCAAACCGTACCTAATCTAGGTAAAATTTACTTATGTGTGTACGAGTGATGGTTCAGGTGAGGATCGCTTCGCCGTAGGGGGCAAATGATGATGATGAGTGTTTGACTCTTTGGAGGACGCCAGGCCGCATCAAACAGTGACAGTACGTAAATCGTAAAGGAACTCATTTTCATCGTCGGGCAGCTTAATTGTGATTATGAGAAACGACAAAGCGGCATCCCATTTACTTCACCGTCTGTAAACGGCAGCTCACTATCGAGGGACTTGGGCTGATGTTACCTCAATGTGAAAATCTAAATAAATATGATATGAGCTTAATATATTCTTTTAAAAGCTACATTTTCGAAAAAAAAAATCCGGTTTACTAAAAATCAATTCAAATTTTAATTTAATATAAGTAAATATTTATTTTAACAGCCTACTTCTATTTTTAAATGAAAAATAACCACAACTGTTCCGTTCCATCAGTTTTATAGATTAATTGCCTTCCGTTCTTAACAGCTTACCGCCACCCAGTTTTTGTCAATTAAAGGGCGATTGAATATAAATTAGAGGAAACATATGATAAATTATTAAAGTAAGTATAGAAGTGAAGCGAAAAAAGAAACATAAGAGAAAAATACTATATGAGATGTAAAAGAAATAAATAAACAAAATAATAATTAACAACAATAATCAGCAAACTATCAGGAACATACAGCACATTCCATTAAGTAATGTTATAATCTCAAAGTGCGTGAGAATAAGCGATAGGGAAAGAAGGAACGAATAATGTATAAGAAATTCTATAAGACAGTTCCATCTTTCCACTAATTGTTTTAACTGTATAACCTACCAAGCTCAGGCAAGCAAATTGTTCTTAAAAGCGTCAAATAGTAAACTCTTTAAAACGAAAAGATCTAATGCTCCTTAAGTGTGAAAGTTGTAACACTCATGTGTTTAAGGCATGCGATTAGATTCTGAGCAAAATTTAATCTCGATACCTAAAAGCTGACAAAATAGTTTGCATAGATACAGACACACAGATCTAGGAAGCCTACGGTGCTGATCTAAATATTGATCAAGAATAAACATACTATCTGGGATCAAGGATGCTTACGTTTATGCATTACAGAAATAAAAATACTATGTCTCGGTTCAAAAATTGAGAGGCAAAACCCTTAAATTTAAAGGCAATATATAAAGTCAAATAACATAAAAGAATAAAATTAAAAATGACATAACAACATAATAAAAACAAAATAATAATATTACCAGAATGGAATGAGATACTACTTTTAAATCTTACTCCCTGCTGTATTATATGCCAAGGAAAATGGACCAAGAAAATAGATTGTGGACCTAAAAAGAACAACTTTATCTCGTTCTTTTAATGTACGAATTATAACCCACAAGAATCATAATAGAAAATAGCCTAGCAAAAACTTTTTACCATGAAGTCTAAACGGTCTTAAGACCATGAATCCTAAGCTAGTGAAAATTATTGTAAATGACTTAATTGCGCTCTTTTTATTAGTTTAACATACACACAAGAAGTGCTCTACAATACAACCACAAAAAAAAAAGAAGAACAAATCATACCATACAATTACCAAATCAAATCTTATTCTTTGGAGCCTCCTCCACAAACAGTATACAATAAAATCAGACCCTAATCTAAAATCAAAACACAAGATCAAGAGCTAGGGTGTATAAAAGATTAAAACAAAGAAAGAAAAAAAAAAACTGAAAATACCAATATTTAGTGCGTATAAACCAATCCGGTGATAGTAAACGTACATTATTTTATGCCCGTTATGTTAAATACCGACTTTTACGTCATCTCGAGCTTTAGTACATCACAACCTTATTTTGCCATCCAAATTTAAGATTAATGCAAGGTTCAAGAAGAATAGAGCACATTTCAATGGTTTCATGAATTTACGAAATATCTCAGATCAATGAAAAACAAATCCTTTAGCGACAATAAGTTTTGAGCACTAAAGAAAATGAATCTCTTTAAGAAATAATTATAATATTTAAATGAAAAAATAAGACCTAATAACATGGCATCTAGAACAAAAAGGCTTTGTTCTTATTAAAATTAATAAAGCACCTACAAAAAAAATAAAAATTAAATAAATAAATAAATAAAAAAGAAAGAAAAAAATGGAAGTGAGATGTAACAAAACTGCAACTATCACAGTTAAGGAACAGTAGTAGTAGATACTTAACCCTTAAATTAAAACAGCTAACGAAGTCATACTTTTCGAAACAGTGTAAGACTCATATCTCGAACTGTTAAGCTAGTTCAATGCACTTCCTTATTAAATGTAATAAAAATGAGGAGAATAATGAAATAAAATATTCCCATCCATCAATTAAAAGAAATTAATAACGAAATTTTCTTAGTTTAGGCAATGAGTTTGGAAATATAAAAATCTTACATAATCACTAAAAAAGTAGAAAGGTATATAGGTTGACAGTTAAAATATATTAAAGCAATCAATTATAAAGTGAAAAATCAATGTCCGATCGATTTCCCTGTTAAAATTAAGTTAACGTATTAAGGACAATAAAGTCAAAATAAATAAGTCAAAATAGCTAACAACATAACATAAAATTTTTAAAAATCAAAAGAATACTAAGTTGATGAAAACGATTAAGTATTACACAAATTAAGATAGGGTATCAGACAACATCAATAGAAGAATTTTTGAAGTCAGTAAATGAGTACAAAACACATTCTGCTTAGAACATCTTACTGTTTTCATTTTCTTTATTTTAGAAATTTAATTGATATGTGAGTTTGATGAAATAATTTAAGTCGAGTATGTTTGTGCCAAACAGCTGCGTTCCTGCTAACTGCGCAGCACTGCTGCCGCGACTAGAAAACTCACCTCAAGCCGACGGCAACCTTGCTTCGCTTAAGCTTAAGCAGCGGGGGTTAGTTCCTAATTACAAGTGTAACACAGAGGTTCATTAAAGTTCACAGATAATAAATTCCTATTTAAATATTATAACCTCAAGTGTTTTTAATCCGACGATTAACCAAACAAGAAGTCCCTCAACTCTTAATTCTACTGCGAAGCCCCCCTACATGTTCATGGTCCTTCGACCCGGATATTTAAGGAATTCAATATAGTTTTCGGCAACAGTAGAAAACCAAAAGTTAAGTATAACACACACAAGTACATAACCATACAATCCGCCATATATGTTCTGTCCGCCAAAGTTTTTTTGTCAAATGAAAAGGAAAAGCATTCCTTTTGTGTTCCGCTGTCTTCGTTAGACCGCATAAAACAATATTCCGAGCGGCTGAACAAAATAGGCAAAAGTCTGTCTGCGCTATTTAAATAATTTCCTATATGTATGTACATACGTACATACATACCTGCGCGCAGCTGAGATCCGTTCTGCTTTATACATTTATGCATCCGACATACACACATACATATTTACAAAAAAAAAAAAAAGCCAGCAGTTGATCGGCAGTTTTAAGCGCGCAAGCGTACGTGCATGTATATGTGTATGTACATAAATTCATACAGAACACATAGCATTTCTACATAAATTTCTTTATTACATATATTCCGCACCCACATATATATTCCATAGATATGTTCCACATTACATATGCAAACATAACACACAATAATTAAATATACAAATTAAGTCTTCCGTCGTTCCCTTAGGTGTCCTGCGACGATCCGTAGCTAGCAGAACGAGGTTGACCTATTATTCCTTTTATGGATGGTGATGAGTCCGGCTGGTGAGTGCTGGAACAATGAAGATTATGGTGCGGGAACTTTCCCAGTAGCCCGTCTTGGACGTGGTCTACTATTGATAATAACACAAGTTATATTTGTTATCGGCAATGCCGGAGTTTAATCAGAAGCTCGTCTTATATTGTTGCGAAGCAGATAGAGACTGAAGACTATAACAATATTCAAGCTTCAGCGAAGCCAATGCATCGCGCCATTCTTTAGAGTCGGCGAGCCGACTCAGCATTCTTGCGCAAGCAACGCGGGTGTCCGCTTTCAGTTGCTGTGCGCTGAACTCTCATCGGCGAGTCAACATTGTTTACACAATAGTACTTTGTTGCTGAGGGCAACTGGAATGCTTAAGGCTGTGTGTATTATGTACTTTGTTGCTGAGGGCAACCAAATTACTTATGATTGTGTACTTATAGTGTATCTTATATGTTAGTTGTTAACTACCCCCCTCAGGATGATGGCCGTCCTCGGTCATGTTGAAGTTGTCCAAAGCCTGCTGTATTTCCAGTGTTGCTCGCTTTCTCCTTAGTGCCATAAAAATTATGAATGAGCCAATTAGTCCGATGTTCAGGATTGCACCAATAACGAACCAGAATTTGGGCGAGCCAGCCGCATTTACCTCCTCCTTGACATCTCGAATTGATAGTAAGTTGTCGATGTTCATTCGGTGCAGTAGCGGTATGCTTAGCACCGGGTCATGCCCGATGATGTTCAGGAGCGGTGACCTCACGACACCAGGCTGCTTGCTTGGTGAATTAAGCAAGTTCACAAACTCTGTGCCATTGATAGCTGCAGACCGTTCAAATGTTATCAGGAAGGTTCCTGAGACGGTTACCTCTGCGCCATCATCAGTTCGGATGCGCGCTGTTGCTTCGTTGATAATTACGGCGCCGTCATCTATAGGCATAATCGTTTTTAGGTGGCTGGGCTGGGTATGGCAGTTGGCAGTGTTTCCCGCGTGGAGGGAACTGGCGCAGGTTTCGCGCCGTGATCGTTCGCAAAAGGTGTTGTGCGTAGTCACGGTGCATCCAGTAACTGCAAAGGTATCCTTTTCGCATTCCGCCAACGTGTCCTCGTCGAGTCGCAGGATGGTTTGTTGGTGTGATACGGGGTAGACGGAGATCTTTTGGCATCTAAACTCAACTTTAGGGTATGCTATTAATATGTGGATAATATTTTCGGACTGAAGGACCCTGATCTTAGATGCTTCTATTAAGCTAACTATTGGTATATCTTGTTCGATAAGTGATTTCAGGTCGGCATGATTTAGGATTGTAGGGTTTACTATGTTTGCTTTTGCCAACGTTATGGTGAGTATTAAATTTTGAATTTCTGTGTTTAATATTCTATTTCTTGCCAACAATGTTTCGAACAGATGAGGAGTGTCAACCAAATCGCCTTTGCGTGAACTGATAATTTTATTAATGGTGTCCGTTAGTCTGTTTATTTGCTTTTGAGTTTCGGAGTTTATTAAGATCTGTTTGGAATTGGATTCCACTAATTGAGCTTCTGTAATGCGGACCCTTAAAAAATCGGAAGCATCGGGGGTGCCAGCAACAACCTTCAAGGCAGTGCCTAGGAAATCGAGGCTTCGTGCAAACCTGTGATGCACTTGAAGAACGGACAACAAGGTTCTAAGGTGATCTGTATCTACGTCTAGTAGTTTGCGCATATGCGACTGCGGAAAGGAATCGGACAGTTTTTCGGTCTCGTCTATCATGCTAACAAATTCAGAGATGTTGCTTGAGTGCCTCAAGTAGCTTCGTTGATCAAACACCAATACTTCCCCATCTATGATCGGGATGTAGTTGGCATGCGAGAAGTCGGTGATCCGAGCATTTACCGCTGCTAGTGCCACGAGCAAGGTGAGTGCAAACCTGAAATGGGTAAGCAATATGAGACGGTGTTCTAACTCTAAATTGGCTTAGGCACCTATTTTAGGTTGTCCTTATGGACCACCCTCCCCTTAATGAGGACAGACGTTCCTAGGTCTGCTTCGACCTTTTGTTCTGAGCATAAGGGAGTTAATTTGTTCCCTAACCTCTTGTTGTTCTTTTGGAACACCTTTTCGCCTACCTCGAACACGCGGTTTTGTCTGGATGCATTGCACCTTTTGATGTTGTCTTGCTGTGCCTTAATCAGCCTGCCTTTGACAAGCTCACGACGCTCAACATTTGTCGCATGAAAAACTTCGATTGGTTTTTCGCGGGTTACCGAGTGTAAGCTTTTGTTGTACTCTATCGTAGCCTTTAAGATCAATTCTGTAGTGTCGCTGATTTTTCTGTCTAGTTTGAGGCATCTCGCAATTTCGGTCAGGGTGCTGTGAAATCGTTCCACTTGGCCGTTTGAGGTGCTGTGAAGCGGGGCTGCGTTCACAATGCAAATGTCGTAGGCGTTCCGGAGCATTGAAGTGATGGTCTCGGAATTGAAAGCCGCCTCGTTATCGCAATAAATTATCTTGGTTGCGGGGAAAAGGTTAACAATCTGTAACAGAGGGTTTGTGACATCGATTATTGTTCTGGACAATATCGGTTGGACGATTGCAAATTTGGAGAATTTGTCTATGCAGGTCAAGAATTGTTTCTTGTCTGTCGAAAAATATCAATATGCAACATTTCGCCAGTATAACCTGGTATAGGTGTTTTCCCGAGTTCTTGTTTCCTCGGGTGCCTATCGTACTTGGCCTTAGTGCAAACCTTGCAGTTTGCAACCACTTCTTTGGCTAAATTGTTCATATTGGGAAAATAGTAGTCACGAAGTACTTGTTTAATATTTTCCTGAGCTGCTCTGTGCGCTCGGTTGTGTTCTGCAGTGATAATTTCTAACTGCTCGTTTTTGTCCGTTATATCTTGCACAAGATTTTTGCAATGCCAAAATTGGGTAGCAGGGAAGTGCACTATCAGGTCATGTTGGAAGCTTGCTAACGTGGGAAGATCGCAATGTATTGCATTAACGACTCCCGTATTCACAACTTCTTTGAGTATTTTGAGAATTGTGCTCTTGTCAGTGAAACTGATCAAGTGGCGCGTTTTGCTGCGAAATAGCAACAAGTTTCGCTTTAGCGGAAAACGTGATTCCTCTAGGACAATCTGGTTCCTAAAGCAATTTAATGGTTTGTCTGTTGTCTCGACCGTGTAGGTCAGGGAGAGTTCGCTGTGAACGGTTGCAGCGTCCGAACGGGGCTCGTCTTGCAGAGCATTAATGTTTTGCCTCGAAAGGGCATCTGCCACCAGATTTTCTTTGCCTGGTTTGTAAAACATTTTGGCATTATGCTGATCAATGTAAGCTTTCCATCTTTTAATCTTGGAATTCGTGTTCTTGTCCGCTACAGCGAACGTGAGTGGTTGGTGGTCTGTGAAAATGTTAATTTCCCTAGAACCGTACAGAAAGTTCTGCAATCTGCCTAACGCCCACACAATGGCCAGCAATTCCCTTTCGTTGGTGGCATAGTTTTGTTCGGCCTGTTTTAAGGCGCGAGAAATCATAGTAATTGGCCTATTGCCTTGGGACAGAACCGCGCCAATTCCACTGGCTGAAACATCAGTGGTTAAATCGAACGGTTTCTGGAAGTCTGGATACATTAACATGACATCTTCTGATGCCAAAATGTTCCGCAGGCGATGAAATGCATCGCGTTGAGCTTCATTAAGTTCGACAGGGATTTTCTTTGATACGTGTTTACTAACTGAACCATTTTCCCCTTTAAGTATGTCCGATATTGGACGAGCTATAGCTGCAAAGTCTTTAATAAAGACTCTATAGTAGTTGGCTAACCCCAAGAAGGATCTAACACTGTAGACATTCCTTGGTTCAGGGAATTCCTGAATAGCCTTAACCTTTTTGGGATCGGATGTTGCTCCATCTTTGGTTACAACGAAACCCAGGAATTCGATACTTTCCTTGAAGAATCGAGTTTTTTCAGGTCCTACACGCATGTTGGCGTCGATTAGACATTTTAACACAATGTTAATGTGTTGAAGGTGCTCCGTTTCATTTTTAGAAAAATTATGACGTCGTCTACATAGACGAAGCAGATTTTCCTATATGTTCCCTCAGGACATCGTCTATTGCCCTTTGGAAAATGCTGCTTGCGTTGCGCAGGCCAAACGGTAGACGACAGAACTCGTACTTGCCGCTGCTTACTGAAAACGAAGTCTTTTCGCGGTCATGCTCCGCAAGGTAGATTTGGTGGTACCCAGACTTTAAGTCAAGAGTAGTGAAATATTTTGCCTTTCCTAGATTAGCTAAGATCATAGGAATGTTCGGCATGGGGTAACGGTCCGGTATGGTCTTCTCGTTCAGTTTCCTGAAGTCGATTACTAACCTTTTTTTTGGGTTGCCGTATGAGTCAGTGCCTTTCTTATCAACCACCCATGTTGGGCTGTTGTAAGGCGATCTGGAGGGCCTGATTATGCCGTCGTCCAGCAATTGTTTGACTTCCTTGTTTATGAAGTCAGAAACACCCATGAGACTCGGGTATCTTGAATATACAGGCTCATTGTCTACTGTTCGGATTGTAGCGATTACAGCAGTGTTGAAGGGGAGAGCTTCATCTGCATTTGAGAAGGCTCTTTTGTTTCTGAGTATCATGTCCCTGAACCCTTTCTTTACGGAAGGTGGGACTACGATGTCGTTGACATCGGTGAAGTTCACATCAGCACATTGATAGTACTGGAGTTTTTCGGATGCACCCTGGTATTCCAGGGTGTTCTTCGCCAAGTTCAATTTGACTCCGGCTTGTGTTAGCAAGTCGAAGCCTATGATAGCGTCGAAAGAATTTAAGGTATCGAGGAGAAAGAATGGGGAAGTGTGTCGGAAAATATTCATCAAACATTTGTGTTTGATTTCGGTAGACCCGTGTATCGAGTTTACCGAGAATGACTTGGCGACCGGCGTTATGGTCTTTAGCTCTGTTAAGGGCTTCACATAATTTTTGCCGCGCCAGTGTCAATCAACATCTTCAGAGTTCTCCCAGCCAACCGTCGCTCAATGTACGGAAGCCGGAAGTGTTCCCTAAAAAATTCACTGAGTCGTCACCAGGTGCGTACTCGTTCTCGCTCTCTAGTTCTTCGACTGCCTCTTTTGCAGATTTCTCGTATTCTGCTACAGCTTCTTTGGAATCTGTTTGGATGACATTGTTAACGCGTTGTCGCCTCTGACCTGTTAAACGGTCTGACGAGTTTTTGCGTTTTGGTGCGTTGGACTCATTAGTCTGACGCTTGCTGTAGTCGGTTTTTTGTCTAAATCTGGAGGAAGAATCAACTTCCATGGGCTGTGGAGCCTCGGTTTGATTGTCTTTTGGGGCATGAGGCTGGGGATCGCTCTTTTGGCGTTTCACAAAATGGGGATTTCTCTCTTGATTCTGATCGTCTCTGTTATACTTTGTCTGTTTGTTTTGGGCACGGTTTCTGTTACCTTCAGCAAGTTGCGCCCGCTCTTGCAAGGCTTTAGCGTAAGAGTTAGCAAACATGCTTCTCTCAATGCTAGATTCTGCCTCTCTGGCCAGGGCCAGTGCAGACGGTAGATCCTTTGGCTGTGCAGGAAACACAACTGCTCTCAACGGTTTTTTAAGACCGGAGATAAAGGCGTGCAAGGCGTCGTCTCTAACCTCTCGGTTGAGCAAATCGGCGCCTTCTTGGTCGTGAGACATTACAATTTTGTTGGTAACGAGCGTGAGTTTCTTCTCGACGTCATCGTAGTACTGCATCAGGGACATTTCGCCCTGAGTAACCAACTCCAAACCCTGTCTCAACAAACGCAAGGATGTTTTATCCGAGTATGTGCAATCTAGCCTAGCTAGTATTGCATCGAAATTTAAAACCGTATTGTGAGACACTAGTAGGGCTCCAGCTGAGCCTTTGATTTTATTCCTAATGATTGCTACCGCTTGGTAGTGTGTAGTACTCTTTGGAAAACCCTTGAACAGCTCGTATGCGTAGATGGCTGCTTGCCTCCACGCTACATATTCATCCTGTACGCCGGTGAAATCCGGCACTGACTTAATAATGTCTAAGGGTATATCGCATTTAACGTTAGCATCGACGGTTATTTTTTCGTAAGTGATGATTTGCGGTGCTTCTACCTGCAAACTCTTTACTTGTGAAGTTAAAGTGGCAATTTGTGCTTGAAACTGATTTTGTTGTTGCGCTAGAGCTTCCTTGATGGCACCATCAACGAAAGCCTGAACTTGAGCTGGATTCATTTTTTCAGTTACCGCGGTATCTGCAGGATCAAGATCTACTGAGCAATTGAGTTCCCCTTCCCAACTATCTTCACTATTATATTCAACTTTTATCTCTCTATAGGCCCAACTCATTGGCTTATGGTTGGCACTTTTCAAAACTTAGACCGATCGTTAAAGATCGGCAGGTAAAACTGTTGGCAATAATAGAATATAGTGTAGCTTGGGGTATGCAATATTTTCCAAAAAAAATTGTTAAGGTATGCAGCAAAAAATATAATGCTGTTGAAAGTATGCAATGCTTTTTTGGAATGGAACGTTGGTAAAAGTATGCAGCAAAAAATATAATGTTGCTGAGAGTATGCAATGCTTTATTGAACTGGAACGTTGGTAAAAGTATGCAACGTTTATAAGGTTGAAATGCTGGCACAAGAATGCCGCAATATTTACTTTACTTGTTTTTCTTTTAATTTTGGATTGAAATCACTTATGAACTTACATGGTATGGGTTCTTGTTTATTGGTTGGGCGCCAATTAAGTCTTCCGTCGTTCCCTTAGGTGTCCTGCGACGATCCGTAGCTAGCAGAACGAGGTTGACCTATTATTCCTTTTATGGATGGTGATGAGTCCGGCTGGTGAGTGCTGGAACAATGAAGATTATGGTGCGGGAACTTTCCCAGTAGCCCGTCTTGGACGTGGTCTACTATTGATAATAACACAAGTTATATTTGTTATCGGCAATGCCGGAGTTTAATCAGAAGCTCGTCTTATATTGTTGCGAAGCAGATAGAGACTGAAGACTATAACAATATTCAAGCTTCAGCGAAGCCAATGCATCGCGCCATTCTTTAGAGTCGGCGAGCCGACTCAGCATTCTTGCGCAAGCAACGCGGGTGTCCGCTTTCAGTTGCTGTGCGCTGAACTCTCATCGGCGAGTCAACATTGTTTACACAATAGTACTTTGTTGCTGAGGGCAACTGGAATGCTTAAGGCTGTGTGTATTATGTACTTTGTTGCTGAGGGCAACCAAATTACTTATGATTGTGTACTTATAGTGTATCTTATATGTTAGTTGTTAACTTACACATAAACGCAGTAAGCGCCGCACTTGCAGGTGAGTTATTTCCAGCACCTGTCAAGTCGCCGGCACTCCATAACTTAAACAAAATACAAGTGCTATATAACATCTACTAAAAAACATAAAACAAAACACTGGCCGAGCACACAAAGAGATAAAAATTTAATAAAAAATTTATTTTTTGCCGGCATAAACTACAACAGCTCATTATAAACAAATACATGCATATGTAAGCTTTGCTAGTTCCGCTCTGGTGAACTGGTAAAGGTAACAACGATTTCTTTGTCATAGAAGCGCTTGAAGCGCAAAAGTGTGTAATGCAATACATCGTGATCGCCAAAGTCCGACACTTAAATTAATTTAAAAGTATTAATTATAATCTATAATTAATTTCTTATTTTCCGTTCTGTTTTTTTTTTTCCGTTCGCAATTGTTCTCTGTTGCGATTCCATTCCGTTCCGGGTGGAATATTCCAAATAATTTATAAATATTCTTTTATAAATTATTTTAGTTCCGTTAGCGGGGGAAATTGTAAATATTCTTTTACAATTTTCATTTCTTTGTTCCGTTTTCCATTCCGTTCCGGGTGGAATATTCCAGAATAATTTATAAATATTCTTTTATAAATTATTTTAAGTCTGTTATCGGGTAAAATTGTAAATATCCTTTTACAATTTTCATTTCTTTGTTCTGTTTTCCATTTCGTTCCGAGTGGAAGATTCCAGAATAATTTATAAATATTCTTTTGTAAATTATTTTAAGTCCGTTAACGTGGGGAAGTTGTAAATATCCTTTTACAAATTTCATTTCTTTGTTCCGTTTTCCATTCCGTTCCGGGTGGAATATTCCAAATAGTTTATAAATATTCTTTTATAAATTATTTTAAGTCCGTTAACGGGGGAAGTTGTAAATATCCTTTTACAGTTTTCATTTCTTTGTTCCGTGTTCCATTTCGTTCCGAGTGGAATATACCAGCATAATTTATAAATATTCTTTTATAAATTATTTTAAGTCTATTATCGGGTAAAATTGTAAATATTCTTTTACAATTTAATATTCTCTGATCCGATTCCATTTCATTCCAAGCTAGTGGAATATCCGAATAATTTATAAATATTCTTTTACAAGTTATTCGTAAGTCCATCTAGCGGGGCTATATTTGTAAATATTCTTTTACAAATATTTTTTTCGATAGTATTTTATTGTGGTTAATCCTGACTACAATAAATATTCCCACAAATCCCAGAATTTGTTTTCTTGCTTGTCACCTGTTCCAACTCATAAAACAGAGTTAATTATATTTTGTTGAGGACAGATAATGCCGATAGCGCCAGGTCAAGGAGAGAAAAAACAGCTGAACGTTCCGTCCGTGAAGAGCACAAAAAGAAGTTCGCTTTCTTCACCAAATCTCCCGGTGAAGAAAACCTCCGTTACACCCAAATCCAAGCCAATTGCCAAACCTTCCAGCGTCGTCACACCACTTGCTCACCTCAATTCCAAAACTGGGGGTGAAGCTAAGGCAATTGTTTCGAAGTCTCCGCTCACCCATGACGGTTTTGCCTCTGCGTGGCAGGCGTTGTATGAGCGTTGCCAAAATAAGCGGCTTCTGGTTAATAGCCAACTTAAAATCCTGTTCAATTTGCCTACTGTTAATGTAGAAACCGGTTCCGCCCTGAAAGAGATTCAGACTACTATCCAGAGTTGTCTAACAGCTCTGGAGCATTCCGAGGTATCGACTAAAAATTGGGACTGCCTCCTTGTGTTCTTGTGCTCTTCCAAATTACCAAAGGGAACACTGTCTCTGTGGGAACAGTCCCTTTCAGATAAAGCGGCAATTCCAAAATGGGAGGACTTAAATAGTTTCCTGGGTGAACGCTACAGGACGCTGGAAGCTATCGAGGATGTCAAGCCCAGTTCCAGCGTTCAATCCAACTCAAGGCCGTCCAAGCCTCAAGCGTCTTCGAGGAATCTCCAAACCTTTGAAGCAAAGGTACATTCCAAGGGAAACTCTTGCAATGTATGTTCCAAAGAAAACCACCCAATCCGCTTATGTCCGAAGTTCCTTAAAATATCAGTTACCGAAAGAGCCAACCTCGTGAAACAGCGGAGTCTATGTTGGAATTGTTTCGCAAAGAACCACCAACTTAAAGACTGCACAAGTGCTCACAATTGCTTCACGTGCAAGGGCCGCCATAACACGCTTTTGCATAAGGGCAGCCCTCCTTCAGTGACCGCTAATTCAGTTCCTCAAAAGCAAAATAATAATCCAGTTCAAATAGAGTCCACTTCGAACCAACCCTGCGTTCAAAACTATTTTGCAACTGATACGCGTGGTGTGCTCCTAGGTACCGCATTAATAACTGTTATCCATCTGGGCACTAAGTTCACGGCGAGATAGATTCAGGCTCAGAAGCCACTTTCATTTCAAAGAGATTGTTTGACAAAATCAAATTGCCTTTCCAAAGGGTTGAAGTCAACGTCTCAGGGCTCAATCAAGCGGTTGCAGCCCAACCCCGAAAGCTATGCCATTTCCTTGTGGGGTCTCCTATAAGGCCCAGACTTCAAATTGAAGTTTCAGCATATGTGCTCCCAGAACTGTCGGGAAATCTCCCGTCATATTCGATTCCTCAAACCTTACTAAAGGATCTACCAGACTTGCAACTGGCAGATCCATTATTTTTTTCAAAGTGCACAAATTGATGTGCTTTTAGGGGCGGATATCCTTCCATCCATTCTCCAGGGTGCTTCTCGTCCTAATGTGTGTGGCAGTCTGTTGGGGCAAGAGACGGTCTTTGGCTGGATACTAACCGGCCCGATCTCAAAGACCACACCCAATTCCATCTCGTCCTTCTCCACACGCGTTTCTGTTAATTCCGAGTCACGACTAGAGCAGCTTCTCACAAAATTTTGGGAGGTGGAGGATTTGCCGGCGAGACCGGTTAAAGAATCTGACTCTTTTGTGAGAAAAACTTTGTCAAAACGACCACGAGAGACGCAAAGGGGAGATATGTGGTGACGCTTCCATTTCGCGACCAAGTTCATTGCAAAGTAGGTCATTCCAGACCCATGGCACTGGCTCAATTCCTGAAGAATGAGAGCCGTCTAAAGAGAGACCTTTCCCTCAAGGAGCAATATGACTCCGTCATTCAAGAATATTTGGATTTAGGCCACATGCGGCAAGTCAGCCCGAAGGATGCAGTGACCAATTTCTATCTGCCCCACCATGCAGTTTTCAAACCCGACAGCCCCACGACAAAGGTCCGCGTCGTGTTCAACGCTTCCAATCCCTCATCGAACGGTCGCAGTTTGAATGATATCCTTCATCCGGGGCCCATTCTGCAGTCTGACTTGACCGTACAAATTCTCAAGTGGCGCTTCTTTCGATATATCTTCAATTCTGACATAACAAAAATGTATCGGCAGATACTGGTCCATTCAGATCACACACCTTTCCAAAGAATTCTCTTCCGGGATAACCACGAGAATATCTGTGATTATGAATTAAATACAGTCACTTTCGGTGTCAATTGTGCACCATTCCTTGCCATTCGGGTCATACAGCAGCTTGCTGAGGATGTGAAGACCAAATATCCGCTGGCAAGTGAAATAATCACAAGTTTCATGTATGTCGATGATGTTCTGGCCGGAGCGCATTCCAAGCAACGAGCCGTAGCAGCCATTTCGGAACTACAATCCGCTCTCGAAAGCGCTGGCTTTCCTATCCGTAAATAGACATCAAATTCGAAAGAAGTTTTAAGGGACATCCCAAAGGCTCACTTATTGTGCGAAGATTTCCTGGAAATCGAAGACGAAAGCACTGCGAAAACTCTAGGCATTCGCTGGCAGGCCACCACAGATGAGTTCTTCTTCACTCCAGCTCCGATGCTTTCAAAAGAGAGTTTCACTAAGCGGGAAGTCCTTTCTCAAACAGCAAAACTCGGTTGGGATGAATCGTTGCCTACTGATCTTCTCCGCAAATGGCACGATTTTCTCCTGACGTATCCTGATGTCAGCAAAATTCGAATTCCAAGATGGATCACTTTTCGTGCCCAATCAGCACTTGAATTCCATGGGTTTTTCGACGCATCGCAGCGCGCCTATGGCGCTGCCTTGTATGCTCGTGTCGAAAACCATAATGGCGTGTCCGTGTTCCTTGTCACTGCCAAAACTAGAGTGGCTCCAGTCAAAACCATCTCCGTTCCACGATTAGAGCTGTGTGGAGCAGTTATGTTGTCAGAATTGGCGTCAGCACTACTTCCACAATTACCTGTCAATAAGTATGATACATACTATTGGACAGACTCAACTATTGTGCTGGCATGGTTGAGCAAACCTCCTTGTAACTTGACCACGTTTGTGGCAAACAGAGTGGCAAAAATCACGCAGTCAGTTGACATAAAAAAATGGTCTCATGTGTGCTCCGAGCAAAATCCAGCTGACTTGGCAAGTAGAGGCGTCTCACCCAACGAGCTGGTCAACAGCGCCTTGTGGTGGAATGGCCCCGAGTGGCTGTCTCGGCCCAGAGATCAGTGGCCAACTCCAGTCGAGATCGCTCATGATACCACGGTCGAGCAGCGTGCGATCAAATGCAACTTGACACAGAAGCCGTCAGATTTCGATTTCCTTGATCGTTTTTCGAGTTTCCATAGAGCGCTCCGAGTCGTGGCCTACATCCTAAGGTTCACTCAGCGCTGCAGGGGGAAAGCACTTTCCTTTCCGAGTGAGCTTAGCAGCAAGGAACTGTTCGACTCCCAAGAAAGATTGATAATCCTCACGCAGCAATCAGGTTACTCCCAAGAGCGCTGCTGTCTTCTCCAAAAGAAGCAGATTCCAAGGTCAAGCAGCATCCACAACCTGAATCCGTATCTCGACCAAAAGGGAATCATGAGAGCATGTGGAAGACTGGGTCATTCTGAAGCTTTGTCATATGATGAGCGCCATCCGATTCTTCTACCATATGAAGTTCGATTTTCGCGCCTTCTGGTGCAATTTACTCACCGCATATCGCTTGATACGAGAATTTGTAGAAGTCTCCAAAGCCGCAGTCCTGGCAAAATACAGTCAATTCGGCCTATCCTGGCATTTCAATCCTCCAAGTGCACCGCACATGGGGGGGCTCTGGGAAGCAGGGGTTAAAAGCTTCAAGGCCCTGTTCTACAAATCCACGCCGGCCACAAAATATACGTTTGAGGAACTTTCAACGCTCCTATCCAAGGTCGAAGCGTGTCTTAATTCCAGGCCCATCTCACCCATGTCAGAGGATCCTAGCGATCTCCTAGCGCTTACCCCTGGTCATTTCCTCACGGGGGCCCTCTTCTTTCCATATCCGAGCCAGAAATAAATGAGACGGCTTCGTCTATTATAAACAGATGGCAACGTTTGAAGGCTTTAAACCAGCAATTTTGCAAGCGGTGGAAAGAAGAGTACTTAAAGGAGCTCCACAAGCGCAACAAATGGCAGTCCCCAACCCGTGATCTTCAAGTTGATGACATGGTTATCGTGAAGGAAGATAACCTTCCAGCCAAGGAGTGGCGTCTAGGTCGTGTCAAGGCCGCCTATCCTGGCTCGGACAATAAGGTTCGGGTGGTGGACGTTTTCACCAGCCAAGGAGTTTTAAAGCGACCCACCGCTAAATTACTCCTACTTCCTATGGACACTTCCGTTCCTAGTTCCTAAATATTTTACGCGTACGCCCGAACTTTGTGCAAAATCCATGGTGCAATTTGAGTACATATTGTCTTGTTTTCTTTCCATTATACAGAATGGCACCAAGGAAGGCACAAGCGTTGGAGTCCCGTCGGGTACGCGGAGTCCATTCATTCCGCTGCCGTGTTTGCAGTGGAATCCATCCACTGCGAAAATGCAAACGATTTCTGCGGCTGACGGGCGACAAGCGGCTTCGGGCCGTGTTGATAAACAAATACTGCGCAAATTGTTTAGCCCATCAGCATTCCGGAGACACCTGTAGGAGCAAGGACAAATGTCGGAAGTGCAAGGGGGATCATCACACGCTGCTCCACCTCTCCGAAACAACCCGACCAGCAGCATCCACGTCCGGTACCCCATCCACAATCCAGCGTCGATTGGAAATATCCAGGGAGGAAACCACAACCCCAGCGGAGAGTCCCCGGCCAGCGATGTCAACTTCGTTGGTCTCGCTGCTGGAGTTCAAGTGGATAACGCTCCAGCCTACCGTCTCCCTCTTCTTGAATAATGGAAAGAAATCGTTCAAGGTGGCTGCGCTCGTGGACCCGTGTAGTCCGATTAGCCGCATCGGCACTTCACTGGCAAAAGGCTTCGGTCTTTCCGTCACCAGCGTCGGTGCGGATGAGGCCTGCACGGTGTTCCTCCACAACAAAGCGGCCACCTTCATGAGGGAGGCGGTGTTAAAGGTGGAAGAGGGCACCAACATGAGGACGCCAGCCAAAACGATCCCGGAGAGCGTCCAGGCACGATTCGCCGACATTGTGCCTTCTGACGAAACCTGGTTTCGTCCGAAGCATGTGTCCCTGGTACTTGGGGCTGACCTGTACCAGGAGCTTTTGGTACCAGGATTAGTTCCCGGCCAGAATGGTCTTCCGGTGGCACAGAACACCATATTTGGTTGGATGCTCTCGGGATCGTGTCCGGCATAACTTCAGCGTGCATCCCGGCATAATTTCCGATCCCCCCATCCGTCTCAATCTTGCAATCCTTGCAAGGGGTGGGAAGTATGTTTGTGCCAAACAGCTGCGTTCCTGCTAACAGCGCAGCACTGCTGCCGCGACTAAAAAACTCACCTCAAGCCGACGGCAACCTTGCTTCGCTTAAGCTTAAGCAGCGGGGGTAAGTTCCTAATTACAAGTGTAACACAGAGGTTCATTAAAGTTCACAGATAATAAATTCCTATTTAAATATAATAACCTCAATTGTTTTTAATCCGACGATTAACCAAACAAGAAGTCCCTCAACTCTTAATTCTAGTGCGAAGCTCCCCTACATGTTCAGAGTATAAGAAATAGTTTGACGGATATCTTAAATATGAAAAGTGTCAAAAGTTTAGCGAGCGAAAATTTTTTAAGGAAAAGATTATTTGTTAAGCCTAAAAGATTACCTTAAAGAATTTAAAGAATGTAAAAGCAAAATAAATTATTACTGAGGTAGAACAGAATCGAATATATGGGTATTTAAAAAAAATAAATAAATAATAATAAATTCAATAAACGATGAAGTATAAATATTAAGATCTAAATAATTTTGTTGAAACATGATTTATTATACCAGCTACATAAACTTCTTTAAGCTTTCAAAATAGTGACATACATAAAAGCATTCTTAGATATGTATATCGTGAGTACTAGAACTTAGACTTATAATATAGACTTAAAAAAGTTTTTTATCAAGCCGAAACAAAATCATGCAGTATGACTTGTGTGGTCTACCTGCTATAATTATATGTCATTAATATAAATGTTCGGTGTTTGTGTTTGCTTAATCCCTCAACGGAACAAGCTTAATATAATTCTCAAATTTAACATACTGTAAAAATCTATGAAAAAAAAAATTAAATAAATTAAATTAAAACATACCTATAAGAAAAACATAATTTGATAGTTTACTAACAAAGTAAAGAAAATTAAAAAGTTATACTAATTAGCTCTAAACAAGTAACAGAAGTCAGTGAAATAATCAAAACAGATGTATGCAAATAAAGGTTAGAAACGTAAGTAGCGAACAAGTTGGGTATGCGTTAGAAAGAGGGACATTCAATTAACATACCACCTGCATTTCATAGACGCTCGTGTACAGAATCGCATAAAGGAGCGTGTTTTAATATAATAATATAAGCAGGATCGCTTTCCCCCTCTCTCTTTCTCCCTCTTACACTTTCCCCCTCTTACACCATCCCCCTATAACATTCCAATCTAAATCTGCAAGTCTCAATACTCTTGTTTAAAAACAATGTTTTGATCTTGCTGCTGCTGCGTAGGATAATTCCCATCCCTTGCTTACATAACCCTCACGAATGTTGTTGTTGCTTTTGATCATAAGAATGCGGCCTACGAATGTACTACCCTTTGACAAGTGTACTTCAAACAAGCACAATCTTGTCTCAACCCTTTTATCCTCTGGATCACTGGTTTTCACAACCATAAACATTCATTGTTTATGTTTTGCCTGCAGGTGTGCAAGGCAACGAACCTCAAACAGGCGCCCTCTCGACTCTCTCTTATCTACTTATTCGTAGTTAAGAGACCTGCGCACAGTTGACTCTCTCTGTCTTATCTACTAACTTGTAGCTAAGAAACCTTAATAGTTCCAAAGGCAATGTACCTGGTTCACTGATCCTCACGGACGGTGATATCTATAACATATTAGTCAACTAATGTACTTGACCTTTGACTAGTGCACTTCAAGCATGCACAAGCTTGTCTCTAAGTCTTCCTCCCTCTAACACTTTCCCCCTCTAACTCTTTCCCCCTCTTACACACATACTCCTTCTAACACTTTCCCCCTCTAACTCTTTCCTCCTCTAACATATTTTAATCTTAATCTACAAGTATCAATACTCTTGTTTAAAAACAATGTGTTGATCTTGCTGCTGCTGCTGTTGCTGCGTAGGAAAATTTCCATCCCTTGCTTACATAACCCCCACGAATTTTGTTGTTGTTGTTGCTGTTGACCATAACAATGCAACGTACATCGAACAAGCGCTCGCTTTTCTTTATTCTCTATCCTTTCTTCCTTTGCACACTGCTCCTCATAACCATAAGCATTAATTGTTTATGGTTTTTCTGCAGGTGTGCAAGGCAACGCACGTCAAACAGGCGCCCTCTCGACTCTCTCATATCTACTTATTCGTAGCTAAGAAACCTGCGCACAGTTGACTCTCTCCCTCTCTCTTATCTACTAACTTGAAGCTAAGAAACCTTAATAGTTTCAAAGGCAATGTACTTGGCTCACTGGTCCTTTCGGACGGTGATATCTATAACACATTAGTCAACTAATGTACTTGACATTTGACTAGCGCACTTCAAGCATGCACAAACTTGTCTCTAAGTCTTCTAACACTTTCCCCCTCTAACACTTTCCGCCTCTAACACTTTCTCCCTCTAACACCTTCTCCCTCTATCCTTTCCTCCTCTAACATATTTTAATCTTAATCTACAAGTATCAATACTCTTGTTTAAAAACAATGTGATGATCTTGCTGCTGCTGCTGTTGCTGCGTAGGAAAATTTCCATCCCTTGCTTACATAACCCCCCACGAAAGTTGTAGTTGATGTTGTTGACAATAACAATGCACGTGTGCAGAGCAACGTATTTAAAAACAGGAGCACACTTGACTCTAACAATAATTGGTTAAATAGTTAAAACTGATCCTGTCATTATCACAGCCATAAAGATCAATGTTTATGACCTGCTTGTCAAACAGGAGCACACTTGACTCTAATACAAATTGGTTACATAGCCAAAACTAATCCCTTGCTCACAAACCCACATGAATGTTGTTGTTGTTGTTGTTGGCAAAAACAATGTATGCTGTGGCTTGCTTGCACGTGTTCAAGGCAACGCACTTAAAACAGGAGCACACTTGACACCCGATCCTATGATCACTGATTCTCAAGGATGCTGTTTTTGATGTTGCTCTTGACAATAACAATGCATGTCGTGGCTTGCTTGCAGGGGGTAAAAGACAACGCACGTGCAAACAGATGTACACTTGACACCAGATTCTATGATCACTGATTCTCGCAACCATAACAATGCGGCCTAGGAATGTCATGCCTTTTTCCTTAATACCTAGTCTAATTAAAGCGGGCACGATCATGGGAAAAAAAGGGTCATAAATTATAGTATTGGGGGGTAATAAAACTGTAAAAAAAAAAGGGTCATAAAATTTGATGGGGGGTAATAAAACTGTCAAAAATAAAAAGTCATAAATTGAGTTAGAACCGGCAATTCCCTACTACTATCATCTTTACAGGCTTCTTCCAAAATGCCAACAAGATCCATAAGCATACTCTGCTGTTGAGTGTATGTATGGATATGTATATCGTTTATTCTCTGAGTTCCGCTCTGTCTGTCATACTCGTTGGTGCAATTCTGTATTGCTTCGTTTGTAAATACATACACACACACAATTACAGACTAACATAGTGGACTTCTTTAATAAGAGAATGAACTGACGAATAATGAACCCAAATTAAAAAAGTAAACCCAAATTCAACAAAATATTATTTTTGTTCAAGAAAACGTCCTCATAGCAATAATTCAGTTACAAACACACCAACAAACAGGTGTTAACACATCGCCCGTGAGTTGCAACACTTTGACTTTTTTTATTTGAGGTTAGAAATTTGTAACTTTATGGAGATGAAAGGAAAGGCAATTCACGAACTTTCCAACCACCAGTGGGTTGTAGATTTTGGGTTTTTAACTGATTTGACTGCCGAACTGAATATCCTCAATACACGTTTACAGGGGGAAAATAAATTGATGTGCAATATGCATTCAGATATTAAATCGTTTGAAATGAAACTAACATTATTAATCAAGCATGTCGTTAAAAGGAAACTCGATAATTTTCCAAATTGTAAGAAAGTAGTAGAAGAAATTTGAATAAATTTTGTTTGGCAAAATACTAAAATGAAAAGTGCATTAATGTGAGTTAATGAGTTTGAAAACCGGTTTGCTAATTTCAAAAAGATTTCACGTAAGATGGAGATTTTCGAAAACCACTTTGCAGTAGATATAGGTAATTTACCAAACGATTTGCAAATCAACGTGATAGATTTGCAAAGTATTAACACACTTAAAATAGCTTTTAAGGAAAAAACTAACAAAAGGTTGCCGACCCATGTTTCAAATAAAGACAGGCCGAATACAGTCGTAAGTCGCTCGCCAAAAGAGCTCGTGTGCAAATTTTTATAAGGCACCAAATTGAAAAAAAAAACAAGTGGAAACGTTGCAGTCGGACGCAACCGACTGCAGTATACTCGTTACCAGTATTAAAACCAGTAAAAAGAGGCCTGATTACAAAGTGGTACGGATGCGGCAGGGGTGTACGCTGCCTTAAAGATTCTCCGATGCAGATGGGGATGCCACCAGATATCTTCCTTCCAAATTTAGTGACTCTAGCTCAAAGTTTGTAAAAGTTGGGGAAAGGGGGGCTGAGGGCGGATTGGGTGGGTGTGGCATCCAAATTTTTGATGCAGATCTTTATGGAATGTCAATTGCTATCTACATACCAAATTTGGTGGCTCTTGCTCAAAGTTTGTAAAAGGTGGGAAAGGGGGGCTGGGTGCGGTATGGGTGGGTGTGGCATCCAAATGTTTGCTGAAGATCTATGTGGAATGTCAATTGCTATCTTCATACCATGAAACATTTATTCTGCTCCAATATTCCGGCCGCGTTGACGAGCCTCGGTCTTCAACGATTCGGTATTGGTGCCAGCTTGTGTATAGGCCGTTTAATAACGCCGGCCGGCGTTCTTATCTCGGCCACCCGCACCTTCCTTCCCAGCTATGACGCGTGTGACGCACCCGATGATCCATCGTTGAGGGGGGGTGTTTTCGTCGTGGACGAGCATGACCGCCCCTTCGACCAGGTTGGCCTCGCCTCTGCTCCACTGGGCTCGCTGCTGCAGGCTGAGCAGGTAGTCTTTGGACCACCTGAGTCAAAGCCAAAGCAAATGCCCTGTAGTTAGCACCTCTCTGCCGTTCGGGACGCTGGCGTCCTCCTCGAGTGGCCTGGAGTTGCGTGTGTCCAGTGGCGTCGCCTGACCCTCGCGCCAGCCTCTGTTTGGCAGCCTCTACTGCTGTTTTCCACAGCCCGCCGAAGTGCGGTGTCCTCGGAGGGATACACCTCCATTGCACAGCTTTCTCCCTGCAGAGGTGAAGCGCTTCGTGGCCCTCCTTCAGCACGTTGCTCGCTCCAATGAGCCTTTTAAAAACCATAAGAAAGGCGTCAGTGTAAAGGTCAGTCACAAATTTCGGGCGAAACAAACAAATACGGCAACGTACATTTTTAAAGGTGGTCTACCTCTCACTCTGTAGCTTACATAATAAGGCTGCCTCAACAATCCAATAAGAACTTTTGCACCAGCATGGACAACAAGAATGGAACTTATATAGAGTCGTCATCAACAAGAATGGAACTTATATAGAGTCGTCATGAGGCCAAATTCTGACTGCCAGTTGGAATATGGAATCGTGGCGACACCTCTCTCTTTCGCTGCTTTTTTCTCTGCCAGCGCATTTCGTGCCCGATTATCAAGCCACTCGGCTTGTCGACTGTGCTACGCTTATTTTCCCTCATAGCACAGCCAGCCAGCCATTCTCTGTGTATATGCCCATAGCCAGCGATTTTGCAGCGCGCAGTCGCTTCTTCGCTTGCTGTTCGCCCTTCTTTTCCTTGTATAAGCATATGAGCGTGTATACGTCACACGATCATATGTTATGTTTATTTCTTATCACTTTTTGCGACGTTGCTATAGTGAAGCTATGCACTATACCCACATACATATATGTTTGTAGTTTTGCTGGAATATATGTAGGCTTTCTACTAATTTTGCTATTTTTGTTTGGGCTGGCTAGTGTTAGTGTGTTAGTGATTTTGTATTTCTACATGACATATTTAATTGTATGCGTAGCATTTTTTAGGCAATTCATTGACCTTTCTCTACTATATTATCAATTCAATTTGGTGCAGAATTTGTATTTTGCCTACAAAAACTTAAAACCAAGACCTTCCAAGCAAGTCAAATATCATTTTTGCTGCTGGTCGAGCAGTTGAGTAACAGGCGAACAGCAAAATGAACAAGCGTCTTGTAAAATAAGCAGGCAAATATCAGTTTTGCATTGCTGATCTTTCATACTCTATCATGTTTTCAGCTCTATGACCATTTTCAGCAATTTTGCCATCGCAACTACCATACACTTATGTAGCGATGCGCACAAACTGCGAAAGTGTATTTAGTTGTGCATATGTCCATTTCATTTGCCGAAAACTCGGAATATAAGAAAATAAAGAATGAAAGAAAATAAACTAAGAACTAAAATAAAGGGTCGGCCAATGTTTCACATACATTTACATAGTCATATATGTATATACATTTTGCTGCATACACTCATATCATTTTGCTGCTTATCGCCAATGTTCACCAAAAACCTAGACTTAGTGTCTATTCTACATTTTGCTGCTGATCGGCAAGCAAATTTTGTTTGACGCTTCTTTATTTTGCTGTGCGCCTGTTGCTGCAAGTCTTTGGAAGTCTTTATTTTGTCTCTTGGCGAACGCTGGCGAACGCTGGTGAACGCTGGCGTTCTATGGCGATCTATGGCGATCTATGGCGATCTATGGCGATCGGTAACGATCGGTGGCGATCGATGGCGATCGGCTATGCAGCAACAGCGTCTGCTGAGCAAAGCGAGAAGTCTTTGCTAATATTTTCCTGGCGTTCTCGCATAGGCATAGCATAGGCGAACGCATATTCATATATACTTATATATTTTTATATGTATGTTGATATTGATAAGTTCATGTGTTTTGTTATTTTACAGCTAGGACAACCAAAAGCGAAAAAGAAGCAAAATAAAAACAAATGAAGACGTATAAAGAAATACGCTCATATGAATAAGCTTACATTGACGCTTGTTCATTTTGCTGTTCGCCTGTTACTCAAATGCTCGACCAGCAGCAAAAATGATATTTGACTTGCTTGGAAGGTCTTGGTTTTAAGTTTTTGTAGGCAAAATACAAATTCTGCACCAAATTTAATTGATAATATAGTAGAGAAAGGTCAATGAATTGCCTAAAAATGCTACGCATACAATTAAATATGTCATGTAGAAATACAAAATCACTAACACACTAACACTAGCCAGCCCAAACAAAAATAGCAAAATTA
This sequence comes from Scaptomyza montana, assembly GCA_018904305.1. Taxonomy (NCBI): domain Eukaryota; kingdom Metazoa; phylum Arthropoda; class Insecta; order Diptera; family Drosophilidae; genus Scaptomyza; species Scaptomyza montana. Next base: position 125,089 of record JAEIGR010000111.1, read on the forward strand.
GTAGAAAGCCTACATATATTCCAGCAAAACTACAAACATATATGTATGTGGGTATAGTGCATAGCTTCACTATAGCAACGTCGCAAAAAGTGATAAGAAATAAACATAACATATGATCGTGTGACGTATACACGCTCATATGCTTATACAAGGAAAAGAAGGGCGAACAGCAAGCGAAGAAGCGACTGCGCGCTGCAAAATCGCTGGCTATGGGCATATACACAGAGAATGGCTGGCTGGCTGTGCTATGAGGGAAAATAAGCGTAGCACAGTCGACAAGCCGAGTGGCTTGATAATCGGGCACGAAATGCGCTGGCAGAGAAAAAAGCAGCGAAAGAGAGAGGTGTCGCCACGATTCCATATTCCAACTGGCAGTCAGAATTTGGCCTCATGACGACTCTATATAAGTTCCATTCTTGTTGAGCTGGCTCGCGTTTAAGCCGTAGCCTCTGGGCCATGCTCTCAGACATCAAATTTATCTGCGAGCCGCTGTCCAGCAACACTCGTGCTGGATGCAACTGTCCAAATCTATCTTTTATATTTAAGATGGCGGTAGCAAGAACGACTTGATCCGCATTACGCATGTGACCAACATATGCCTCTGAAGTTAAGGCTTGAAGTGCAGCTGCCTCACTTTGTACTGGTGTGTTATACCTATGAAGGAAAGAGTGATGAGGCTTTGGACACACACGACACTTCGACGCCTTGCAGTTCGAAACTTTGTGTCCCACGGTCAAACAATTCAGACACATCTTTTGAGTTTTGACGTACTCAAATCTTTGCATCACAGAAATAGCACTGAATGACGGACAAGAATATATATTGTGATCTGCAGACTTGCAATAAGTGCATGCAGACGACTACCTATGCGCTGAGCTAGCACATGCAAATGAAGATTTTTGTTGAGGCTTTCTCACTTCACTGCGTACTTTTGATTTGTCACTAGTTGACTCTTCTGCAGCCAAATATTGGTACCTCCTATTTAACTGCTTAGCACAATCTTCCCAAGATGGCAGCTTATCATAATCAAGCTGCTCCTCAAAACAATACTTAGTCTTATGGTCTACTTTAGCCATGACCATATGAATAATCATTGCATTTGAAATGTCTTTGTCGTCACCCAAAGACGACAGCGATGCATAAATCGCAGACACTGTATCTATTATCGATCTTAAACTCGACGCAGATGGTTTTGTCATGCTTGGCAAATCGAATAACTGGGCAACTGTGTCAAAAAATATAAGGCATTTGTTGTCGTAAACTGACTTTAGACTAGCAAGGGCCTTAGGGTAGTTACAATCTGTTAGCTGATATGGCTTAACTACACCCAATGCTTCATTTGACAAACAAGAAACTAAATGGTTAAATTTTTCAACGTTTGTTAATGACGCATCGTCATCCACGAGACTCTCGAAAAGGCACATAATGTTTATAAACTCCGAATGTTTACCACTAAATTTCGGTAGACGCATTTTAGGCAGTTGAGATCGCTGGCTCGAATTCATTGAGCAATCATGTTGTACCTGTGTGTCGAATCGTGGCTTAATTGCATTCATAAACAACGCTTTTGTTACGACACACAAATCCTCTAACGGCTCTCTGCTTTCGTTAGCTGGATTTAAACTGTCCAGCTCTGCCTGTAAATTCATAGCTTTTTCAACATACCCTTCTAATAATTCTAATCGACATGCTAACTCTGTTTTGTCGGATGAGATTTTTTTTAATTTAAAGGCTGTTTGCATGCGAGCAATGTCAGCACTAACTTTATCAAACTTCTGCAAACATAATGTTAACTTAACATTAGACTTAGACGCTTCTGGCTTTTCGAGTGACAGTTTATCTGATTCAGACTTATTTAAGCTGACTAAAAACAACCTTTAACAAACGTAGAAAAAAGTTCGGCACACTTTGTGAGCTACCCTAAAGCTAGGCATACACGGTGAACATGTTGGTGTGATTTGTTGGAGTTGGGGTGAAAATCACTCGTGTATGGGCTTGTTGGCCAACATGTGCACGGTTTACGAATTTGTTCGATTACCACGCACTTGCTGCCCAACATGTTGGCCGTGTATGGGCTAGTTTTCGTTTGTTTACCAACATGCTCATCGTGTATGGGGTTGTACTACAACAATTCGTCAGTTTTATAAGAATTTTAATAGGGTGAACATGGCGTCGCATAGCAAAAATTTTGTCGAAGATTTTATAGAAGCGCTTAAAAACCAACCATCTTTGTGGAAGGTAAAACGCGATGATTATGAAAACAGACTGCAAAAAACTAAAGCGTGGAACGAACTTCTGGAAATTTCCAAAAATTATGAGCTAAATATAACATTAGATTAGAAGAAACTCAATTGGATGGAATATCGTCATTCGACGATTCTTTTGATTCGTTCATCCATTTCCTTTTTCTTTGTTTCTTTTTCTTTTCTTCTCCACAGAAATAAATCACTAATAAAGCAAGTGCGTCGTCCGCACTTGTATCGCTCATCTTGTCTTCTCAACACTCACAGAAAAAATGAAGTTTATAAACATGTTGGCCCGTGTATGGCGAAGCGCTGCCCAACAAATCACACCAACATGTGCACCGTGTATGCCTAGCTTCACGCACGCACTGCGAGTATGTAACAAAAGGCCAAGCTTGCTTACTGAACACACACACGCACTCTTGGCGATATGTGAACAAACAAACGAAAACGGTCCAAGCGACCGAAAATAAGCAAGTCAAGCGGTTGCTGCAGCCACTTTGTGGGTACATCTATAAAATATGCGGGGTGCGGGGGTTAAACAAAGTAAAGAGAGAATTTGGAGCGAGCGCGCGCACAAAACGAACAGACGATCAAGCCAAGCTTTACCCGCAAGCAAAGCGGAGATGAAAAGAACAAGCGGCAAAATTTGGCGCGAGCGCACGCATAGACAAACCAATGTATACAATAAATGCAAGCGCAAGCAAAGAGCGAAGAAAGGTTAACGAACGAGCGAACAACCAGAGGTTAATGCACAAAAATGTTTAACAAAGTTTGTGTGTATGTGCGAGTGCAAACATATGTTTAAATGTATGTACATTTATTGTTACGTAGCGATTAGTTAAATAAAAAAACACTTTGCAGTTGCACAAACACTCGAACTATATGAAACGCAATAAATAGACCACCGTTTGAAACCTTAATTTTGTTTCTTGTATTAAATTTTTATTTATTCACTTTTTAATATATGTATGTAAATATGTTGCCGTTTTGTTTATTTAAATCAAATACACAAAGTGCCAGAAATTGAGCTGTTTCTACGTGTATGAACGTATGTACACACATATAAGTATCACAAACTTGTGATATTTTTTGTCGACTGTGGCGACACAACGAAGTAAAATTTTTAAGCTCAATTTTTGGCACAGAATACCTGCAGACTTTCTAGCGATTCAATAGAAAGTGTTCTTCCTTTATTCTCCATGGACAATCCTGATTATGCAGCGTCCAAGATGGCAAAGTCCAAAAGGGCAAAAGCAGCAAATCCAAAAAAAGTATTTGTGTTGAGTCTTCAACACACGCGAAACCTGAGCCAACAACGCGAAACAAACAAACAAATGAAATAACCGAAGTCCCTGCTCGGGCGCCAATGAAAAATCTAATAGTTTTTAGATTTATAAAAAAACAAAGTACAAAAATGAGACGCGGTTATTTCTTTAAAATTGACAGCGAGTTTAATATGTGTGGTGGCTTCAAGTGTAATACGACAATTAAACAGTAGCTTAGCCTAATACAATTGCGTGGGCCACAGACGGCCACACGCAACACAAATTCGCCGTCGGCAGATAGCCGATCGGCCTGAAAGCTTACATAGCTTAAGAGCGACTTCATGTTTTCTTTTAAACTTGGAGCCACATTTCCCGCTCAGTGCGTATGCAGATGATTTGTTGCTTCTCGTCAAGGGAGATTCCCGCAGAGTCTTGGAAGAGAAAGGAGCAGAACTGAGGTCCATCGTAGGAGCTTGGGGGAGCTAGGTCGGAGTTGCTGTCTCCATTGGCAAATCGGCCTCTTTGCTATTGAAAGGCAATCTGTCACACAGTAGGCCGCCGGTGGTACGGTTTGGTCAAACAAGCCTTCCATATCTCAAGAAATACCGGTACCTGGGCGTCACAGTCAGAGAGCGGTTGAATTTCAACCTGTATATCGCGTCTTTACGTGATCGGCTGGCTGGAGTCGTTACGGCTTTGGCACGCGTACTGCGGGTCGACTGGGGTGTCAGTCCCCGCGAATAGCGGACCATATATGCTAGACTCATGGTGCCTTGTGCACTATTTGGTGCCTCAGTGTGGTAAGACGTCGTGACAGCGAAAAGCAAATATATATCTTCTCAACGGATGATCCTGTTTGGATCTCTGCCGGTCTGCGGAACAGTATCTACTGTTGCGATGCAAATCCTTGCTGGAGCATCCCCGCTTGCCCTTGCTGCCATGCGCTTGGCAATTAGGTTCAAGCTTAAGCGTAACTACCCGTTGAAGGATGGTGACTGGCTGTTCGGTCGGGACTTGGCAGGTCTTGACTGGAAGCAGAAGATGGCGCTGCTGGACGAATGCTTGTTGCGAGAGTGGCAGCTCAGGTGGGATGGTGCCAGTGACGGACGAGTTACACACCAAACAGGAAGCAATACACTAGAGCAGTGAAAGCAGTGTAAGCTCACTACAAGCAGTGCAAATAGTGTAAAACAATGCAAGTAGTCCAAGCTGAGTAAGCTCAGCATAAGCAGTGCAACAGTTTGGTGTGTTGCCAGGAAAAGTGCGCTGCATTAAGCAGTGCTTAAGCAGTTGAACAACAGGTGGCGTTAGGAAGTTCTTGCTTATATCTTTCAAGAGAGGGAGCGCCACTGCTCCAGCGCGATGGACGCACACAGCGCCATTAGCGATATGAGCGAATCGAGCGTGGTTTCTGATGCTTCAATGTCTTCGATAAAGGGCAGCCGAGAGGATCGGAAATCTCGGAAATCGAGAAAGGCGATAGCACGACGCACCGAGTAGTCGGATGAAGCAACGGCGAGTAATTACGCCGCCATAGATTCCGCCGCAGCAGCTGCCAACAACGCCGCTCCCATTGCCGCCACCCCCGCTGCCGTCAACAACGCTGCTATTTCCCCCAACATTCCCGCCCGAGCCCACGCTCCTGCCGCCACTGGTGCCTTACCCAGTATAGTCACTGATTCTGTTGCCTGTTCCGATACCGGTGCCGCCACCGGCTCCGCCACCGGCTCCGACACCATTTCCGCCGCTATTGCCGACGTCGGTTCCGCTGCCGATTTTTCCCCCCTTTTCAACACTGGTTCTACCGCCAATGCTGCCCCCATTAACGCCGTGACCCCCAAGCTGCTTACGGCAACGCTCGCAGCGTTTCGTGCCACCAACGCGGGTAACGCGTGTAACGCACGCTCGTCGAGTGCTGCCACCGAGGCGGATTCAGCATTGTCTGATCTCGCCACCATCCAGCGAGCAGTGAAGGAGGCTTTGCTGCATGCAAGGCTGCAGCCAGCTGCACGATCCGCACGCCATCAGTGAACTGAAGAAGGTTGTTGCCAACGTAAAATTCACGGAGGCTGGGCTCAATGTGGCAAAGAGTAAAGGACTCTGACCAAAGGACGTAGACACTGCCATCTCGCCGGAGGTCTTCATGGAAGAATTTTACAGCAACAACTTTAAAGAGGACTTTAGCCCTGCTGCCTTTAAAAAAGCGGTACACTTGGAGACGAAGCCGTGGTTCGTCACCAATGGCGAAAGAATTCATCTGACGCTCGAGGTGGACGATACAGCGCTGTCCATACTTGATAAGACCGGACGCGTTTATATCAAGTGGTTCTCATTGCGCTGCCGGACGCTCATCCGTACATATGCCTGCCACATATGCGTGGGTTTTGACCACAAGGTGAACCAGTGCAGATTTAAAAATGATGTCTGCGCCCTTGTGGCCAACTCGGTCACGTCGCAGCAAAATGCACTAGCCCGGTGGACTGCCGGAACTGCCGTTTTAAGGGGCTTCCTTTGGGGCACTACATGCTCTCGGAGAGGTGCCCGATACACAGTGCAGTGCTAGCGAGGATGCAAGCTAGACATTAATGTTCAGCTTCATCCAAGCGAATTGTGGCCGATGCCGAGCTGCCAACATCGAGCTCGGAGCCCGCCTGCGGGAATATGGACACGGCTTCGCTCTTGTCCAGGAGCCCTACGCTGACTTGGCTGAAAGGATCACGGGCTTCCCCGCGGGAATGTGTGTTTTTGCTGAAAGGCGCTTGAAGGCAGCAATCGTCGTGGACGACCCAGACGCCATCTCCATGCCTACAGAGTCACTTATCACCAACTTTGGCGTATGTGTGAGTGTCACTGGAAAGTTTGGCTCACTTTTCCTGACCTCCGTATACTGCCAATTTAACACTGAAATGGAGCCGTACCTTGGATACTTGGATGCGGTGCTACTGCAAGCTAGTAGCATTCCTGTCATCTTCGGTCTCGACGCGAATGCAGTATCCCCCTTTTGGTTCAGCAAGCTCTCTGAGCTTTCTCGGAGGACTCTGAACCGTGAGCGTGGTGAGCTGCTTGTGGATTGGATTCTTGGAAGTCGAGCCGGAGTACTCAACGTGGCACACGTTCGATAATCGCAGAGCGCAAAGCGATATCGACGTGACAATCGTTAGTGCAGCAGCGTCTATGTGGGCTACATATGACTGGAGCGTGGACGAATGGGACGTTAGTGATCACAACCTCATTACCGTTGTGATTACACGCGACCCCGAGAACGCAGTTGAGAGCTTTGCTCCTGTGCCGTCCTGGAATCTCGCGAATGTACGCTGGCGATTGTTTGGTGATGAAGTGGCAAGGCTTGCAACCGAATTGACAGAGGATCATGGAACGACGCCGTTGGATTTCAAAGTGTCACTACGCACTTTAGTGCAAGACGTATGTGACAGAGTATTGGACGCAGATCTTTAAGAGCCCTGTGGAAGTTGGTCTGGTGGAATGTCAACCTTATTACCAAACGCCAAGAGGTCAGGAGGCTAAGGCAAAGGCTCCAGAATGCTCGTCGACGTGGTCACGTTAATGATGCCGAGCAACTTGCGATTGAGCTGCGGATATCCGCTGGTAAATACAAGAAGCTAATTCTGTCAGAGATGGAAAAAGATTGGCACCGCTTCGTGGGAGAGCACAGAGGTGATCCACGGGGGCACGTCTTCAAGATTTGCCGAGCACGCAAGAAGAGCATCGAGTTTGGGTGTCTCCGGTCAAATGGCGAGCTGGTCGTTACATGGCACGACTCGCAACTTCTTTCCTGTTGCGGAGTCGACTGCATCCACGGCCATACCGGATGTCTCACCGCCACCGCTTGTTGCCTCCGAGATGGATGCATGTATCGCCAGGTTGAAGAGCAGGCGCTCTCCCGGCATGGATGGCATCACCGGAACGATATGTAAGGAGTTGTGGCGTGCTATCCCTCAGCACCTAACAGCGTTGTATTCCCGTTGTATGGAACAAGGCTACTTTCGCAACGAGTGGAAACGCCCGCGAGTGGTTGCGTTGCTCAAGGGGCCCGATAAGGATAGGAGCGATCCGAGTTCCTATCGTGGTATATGCCTGCTGACAGTTCATGGCAAGGTGCTGGAGGGACTCATGGTGAACCGGATTAAAGATGTGCTACCGGCCGGCAACAGATGGCAATTCGGATTTCGACCAGGACTCTGTGTAGAGGACGCCTGGAAGCACGTCAAAAACACCGTTTACGCCAGCAGATCGAAGTACGTGCTTGGAATCTTTGTTGATTTCAGGGGCACCTTTGATCATGTTGAGTGGAACGCGGTGCTGAGATGACTGGATGACGTAGGATGCCAAGAAGCCAGCTTGTGGAGAAGCTTCTTCTCTGGCAGGAGCGCAAGTATCGTTAGCAGGCATGGAGAACACACTGTTCCGCTGACACGAGGTTGCCCACAGGGCTCCATCAGTGGTCCATTTATATGGAACCTCATGATGGACGTGCTTCTCCAGCGCTTGGAGCCACATTGCCCGCTCAGCGTGTATGCAGACGATTTGTTGCTTCTCGTCGAGGGAGATTCCCGCAGAGTCTTGGAAGAGAAAGGATCAGAACTGATGTCCATCGTAGGAGCTTGGGGGAACGAGGTCGGAGTTGCTGTCTCCATTAGCAAATCGGCCTCTATGCTATTGAAAGGCAATCTGTCACACAGTAGGCCGCCGGTGGTACGGTTTGGTCAAACAAGCCTGCCATATGTCAAGTAATACCGGTACCTGGGCATCACAGTCAGCGAGCGGTTGAATTTCAACCTGCATATCGCGTCTTTACGTGATCGGCTGGCTGGAGTCGTTACGGCTTTGGCACGCGTACTGCGGGTCGACTGGGGTGTCAGTCCCTGCGACAAACGGACCATATATGCTGGACTCATGGTGCCTTGTGCACTATTTGGTGCCTCAGTGTGGTATGACGCGGTGATGAGCCAAGTGACAGCGAAAAGCAAGTTGATATCTTCTCAACGGATGATCCTGTTTGTTGCGAGAGTGGCAGCTCAGTGACGGACGAGTTACACACCAATTTTTCGCGGACGCAAGCTTCGTTTTCAGCCGGCGAGACTTTGGTTTCAGCCTACGCGGTGGATTCCTGCTGACTGGCCATGGGTCGCTGTACGCATATTTGCATGCGAGGAGTATCAGTGCCACGCCTGCATGTATATGCGGCGCGGTGCTTGAAGAATGGCTACACGTGCTTTGTGTATACCCGCCTTATGCAGATTTGAGGAACCTTCATGGACTTGGTGATTACCTGGTTAATGGCCTCTGGAAGGTGTCTGGAGTGACGGATTCCCAAGGCGTTTGCAACAGCTAGGTGAGGCGTAGGGTTTCCAGTCCCGGGCTGGAAGGCCAAAACTGGTATCACCCGAGTGGTCGGCGGGCACGAGAATATCCACCACAGTATGTCACTGCTTGTCGTACGGGGCGACTTTAAGAAACACTTGGGCTTCCAGTCCCGAGCCTTTTAGCCAAAACTGGTACCACCCGTGTGGTTGGCGGGCAGAAGAATATCTACCACAGTATGTCACTGCTTGTCGTATGAGACGACTAAAAGTGACACCATTCCTGGTGCCCTAAATCCGAGTCTGTCGGGACTAAAATAGGGAGGCCACCCGAGTCCTTTAGTCGGTACCACGGGTTGAGTTTTCCTCCAAGGTAGGCCCCCTTGTGATAGTATCGTGGTGGTTGCGTTTTCGCTGATAGTTCCAACCCTCACCAATTGGGATAATGCACACCCGAACAGTGTGTGTTTAAAAACTGGTATCATAGAAGGGGCGTTAGAGTGCGCTTAAACCAGACTCGCTGTGCCATATCCTTGGATATATGGGCACCGTGTTTGTAATCCTTCACATGGAAAATGCTACGTTAAACAAACCCTGTAGAGATATAGTCCGCTTGTCCCTATCTACTGTTATTTTGTTTGCGCGCATTAAAAGTTGTGTTTTCGTTTTCGATTTCGTGGTCTGTGCTGTTGTTATTGTGTTTGTTTTCACAAAACAATGCAATAGCACGCGTTGGTTTTCGTTTCGGATATAAACAATCATTATTATTGTTAAAACAAATTGCATTTAGAACGCTGAAAAATTTGTGTGCGCGCGTGTATTAGTGAACACGTGTTCCAAGAAGTTTAACTGCTTCAAGCAGTGCTAAACGCTATTGACAAAAGGTGGTGTGTACAAATCTGAAGGGCAAGCAGTGTAAGCAAAACACAAGTACACTAGAGCAGTGTTAGCTCAGTATAAGCAGTGCAAACAGTGTAAAACAATACAAGTAGTCCAAGCTGAGTAAGCTCAGCATAAGCAGTGCAACAGTTTGGTGTGTTGCCAGGAAAAGTGCGCTGCATTAAGCAGTGCTTAAGCAGTTGAACAACAGGTGGCGTTAGGAAGTTCTTGCTCATATCTTGCAAGAGAGGGAGTGCCAATGCTCCAGCGCGATGGACGCACACAGCGCCATTAGTGATATGAGCGAATCGAGCGTGGTTTACGGTGCTTCAATGGCTTCGATGAAGGGCTCGGAAATCGAGAAAGGCGAGAGCACGACGCACCGAGTCGTCGGATGAAGCAACGGCAAGTAAATACGCCGCCATAGATTCCGATGCAGCTGCTGCCAAAAACGCCGCTCCATTTGCAACCACCCCCGCTGCCGTCAACAACGCTGCTATTTTCCTCGACATTCCCGCCCGAGCCCACGCTCTTGCCGCCACTGGTGCCGTACCCAGTATAGCCGCTGATTCCGCCGCCTGGTTCGCTACCGGTTCAGCCAACGGTTCCGCCACCATCTCCGCCGCTATTGCCACCGTCGGTTCCGCTGCCGATTCCTCTCCCCTTTCCGCTGCCGGTTCTACCGACAATGCTGCCCCCGCTAATGCCGTGACCCCCAAGCCGCTTACGGCAACGCTCGCAGGCGGATTCAGCATTGTCTGAGCTCGCCACCATCCAGCGAGCAGTGAAGGAGGCTTTGCTGCACGCAAGGCTGCAGCCAGCTGCACGATCCGCACGCCATCAGTTAGTGAACTGAAGAAGGTTGTTGCCAACGTGAAATTCACGGAGGCTGGACTCAATGTGGCAAAGAATAAGGGACTCTGACCAAAGGACGTAGACACTGCCATCTCGCCGGAGGTCTTCATGGAAGAATTTTACAGCAACAACTTTAAAGAGGACTTAAGCCCTGCTGCCTTCAAAAAAGCGGTTCACTTGGAGACTAAGCCGTGGTCCGTCACCAATGGCGAAAGAATTAATCTGACGCTCGAGGTGGACGATACAGCGCATACTTGATAAGACCGGACGCGTTTATATCAAGTGGTTCTCATTCCGCTGCCGGACGCTCATCCGTACATATGCCTGCCACAGATGCGTGGGTTTTGACCACAAGGTGAACCAGTGCAGATTTAAAAATGATGTCTGCCGCCATTGTGGCCAACTCGGTCACGTCGCAGCAAAATGCACTAGCCCGGTGGACTGCCGGAACTGCCGTTTTATGGGGCTTCCTTCGGGGCACTACATGCTCTCGGAGAGGTGCCCGATATACGGTGCAGTGCTAGCGAGGATGCAAGCTAGACATTAATGTTCAGCTTCATCCAAGCGAATTGTGGCCGATGCCGAGCTGCCAACATCGAGCTTGGAGTCCGCATGCGGGAATCTGGACACGGCTTCGCTCTTGTCCAGGAGCTCTACGCTGACTTGGCTGACAGGATCACGGGCTTCCCCGCGGGAATGTGTGTTTTTGCTGACAGGCGCTTGAAGGCAGCAATCGTCGTGGACGACCCAGACGCCATCTCCATGCCTACAGAGTCACTTATCACCAACTTTGGCGTATGTGTGAGTGTCACTGGAAAATTTGGCTCACTTTTCCTGACCTCCGTATACTGCCAATTTAACACTGAACTGGAGCCGTACCTTGGGTACTTGGATGCGGTGCTACTGCAAGCTAGTAGCATTCCTGTCATCTTCGGTCTCGACGCGAATGCAGTATCCCCCTTTTGGTTCAGCAAGCTCTCTGAGCTTTCTCGGAGGACTCTGAACCGTGAGCGTGGTGAGCTGCTTGTGGATTGGATTCTTGGAAGTCGAGCCGGAGTACTCAACGTGGCACACGTTCGATAATCGCAGAGCGCAAAGCGATATCGACGTGACAATCGTTAGTGCAGCAGCGTCTATGTGGGCTACATATGACTGGAGAGTGGACGAGTGGGACGTTAGTGATCACAACCTCATTACCGTTGTGATTACACGCGACCCCGAGAACGCAGTTGAGAGCTTTGCTCCTGTGCCGTCCTGGAATCTCGCGAATGCACGCTGGCGATTGTTTGGTGATGAAGTGGCAAGGCTTGCAGCAGAATTGACAGAGGATCATGGAACGACGCCGTTGGATTTCCAAGTGTTCACACTGCACTTTCTAGTGCAAGACGTGTGTGACAGAGTGCTTGGACGCAGATCTCCAAGAGCCCTGCGGAAGTTGGTCTGGTGGAATGTCCACCTTATTACCAAACGCCAAGAGGTCAGGAGGCTGAGGCGAAGGCTCCAGAATGCTCGTCGACGTGGTCACGTTGATGATGACGAGCAACTTGCGATTGAGCTGCGGATATCCGCTGGTCAATACAAGAAGCTAATTCTGTCGGAGAAGGAAAAATATTGGCACCGCATGTGGGAGAGCACAGAGGTGATGCATGGGGGCACGTCTACAAGATTTGCCGAGCACGCAAGAAGAGTATCGAGCTTGGGTGTCTCCGGTCGAATGGTGAGCTGGTCGTTACATGGCACGACTGTGCGGGAGTGCTGCTTCGCAACTTCTTTCCTGTTGCGGATTCGACTGCATCCACGGCCATACCGGATGTCTCACCGCCACCGCTTGTTGCCTCCGAGATGGATGCATGTATCACCAGGTTGAAGAGCAGGCGCTCTCCCGGCATGGATGGCATCACCGGAACGATATGTAAGGAGTTGTGGCGTGCTATCCCTCAGCACCTAACAGCGTTGTATTCCCGTTGTATGGAACAAGGCTACTTTCCCAACGAGTGGAAACGCCCGTGAGTGGTTGCGTTGCTCAAGGGGCCCGATAAGGATAGGAGCGATCCGAGTTCTTATCTATATATATAAAAGAGTTTGTCCTAAGTGATTGTTGACATTGCCACAGCCTAAACGAAAAGAGCTACAAGGCTGAAATTTTCACACAATATTTTATGCAGGTTGAAAGTGAGCACTAAGAAAGGAATTTTTATTTGGACAACTCCTTCAAGTACCTCCCATACGATTTGGAGTACTTTTTACCCATTTTAAAAATCAAATTACAATTACAACAATTACCCATTCCACTACTGTCGCCAGATTGTCGGACAAGCTGAGAGCTCGATCGCGAGCTAGAATACAAAAACAAAACAATGGGCAATGACGCCGTTGAGTCCCGCAAGCAAAGTGTCATAAAAAAAGGTTAGTTCACTTGCAAGAAGCGTTTGTTGTTGTTGTTGTTGTTGGGCCCGCACTGCTACTTTTTGTTGGTGTGATTGATTTAAAAAAACAAAAACAACAAAACAAAACTTGGTGCGTCTAGAAAAATTACCCACACCAGAATATTTTATGGGGGTGGATTTGCCTACTTGCTGCTTATATAACTTAGACAAAACCAACTAACATTATTAATATGTTATTGATATGCAATTGCGAACAAGCATAGGGCGTTGACATAAGTGCGCGTGTTGCTCTTAAGATAATCAGGTAATTACAAATCTCGCTCCGATCATGTTCCTTTGATGTTGCTCATTTACGTTCACTCTCTATTTTATGTGCGCGCTTTGCATGTCAATCATAAAGTTTAATAACCCTAACTCCTCCGCACACACTAAATTAAAGCTAAAGGCAATATGCAATTCACTTAGCTGCAGCCTCTTAGATATGTTTTGCGTTAATTCAGTGCGTGCGAAGAAGGTAGCGTTACTACGCTCTTTGTTAGACTTACAGAGCGCGCGCATACATTGTAAATGCATGCATACATTGTTGACTTCTGAAGCAAGCTAAAAGAAAGCAAAAAAAATGTTCACCAAATATATACCGTGCAAAAACAAACACACTAACAAATAGAAACTTAAGAAAATGTAATCTACATCAGCAGCAGTAGCATGCATTGCAAATAAAATCTTACAAAATTGATTGACTGAACTTCCCGCATATACATCTATATATATAAAAGAGTTTGTCCTAAGTGATTGTTGACATTGCCACAGCCTAAACGAAAAGAGCTACAAGGCTGAAATTTTCACACAATATTTTATGCAGGTTGAAAGTGAGCACTAAGAAAGGAATTTTTATTTGGACAACTCCTTCAAGTACCTCCCATACGATTTGGAGCACTTTTTACCCATTTTAAAAAACAAATTACAATTACAACAAGTACCCATTCCACTACTGTCGCCTGATTGTCGCACAAGCTGAGGGTTTGATCGCGAGCGAGAATACAAAAACAAAACAAATGCGCAGTGACGCCTTCGCGTCGCACAAGCAAAGTCATAAAAAAAGGTTCGACACTTGCAAAAACGAAACGGATTTCTGCTTCTTAATGAATATGTGCATACACAATTAAGTGAACAATGCGCTTGAAAATAATTTTCATAATTTTATGTACATGTATCACTTCGCACAGTGCATATTCTTTTTTTTCAAATTTGTGTGCCTTTGACAATTGATTTACGACCCAAGTAGCGTTTGTTGTTGTTGTAAGTGTTGTTGTTGGGCCCGCACTGCTACTTTTTGTTGGTGTCATTAATTTAAAAAAAAAAAAAAAACAACAACATAACAAAACTTGGTGCGTCTAGAAAAATTACCCACACCAGAATATTTTATGGGGGTGGATTTGCCTACTTGCTGCTTATATAACTTAGACAAAACCAACTAACATTATTAATATGTTATTGATATGCAATTGCGAACAAGCATAGGGCGTTGACATAAGTGCGCGTGTTGCTCTTAAGATAATCAGGTAATTAAAAATCTCGCTCCGATCATGTTCCTTTGATGTTGCTCATTTACGTTCACTCTCTATTTTATGTGCGCGCTTTGCATGTCAATCATAAAGTTTAATAACCCTAACTCCTCCGCACACACTAAATTAAAGCTAAAGGCAATATGCAATTCACTTAGCTGCAGCCTCTTAGATATGTTTTGCGTTAATTCAGTGCGTGCGAAGAAGGTAGCGTTACTACGCTCTTTGTTAGACTTACAGAGCGCGCGCATACATTGTAAATGCATGCATACATTGTTGACTTCTGAAGCAAGCTAAAAGAAAGCAAAAAAATGTTCACCAAATATATACCGTGCAAAAACAAACACACTAACAAATAGAAACTTAAGAAAATGTAATCTACATCAGCAGCAGTAGCATGCATTGCAAATAAAATCTTACAAAATTGATTAACTGAACTTCCCGCATATACATATAATATATACATGCATATAAATGGGTCAGAAATACTTCCATCTACCTGTTACATACATTTGCACAAAAGCAATATACCCTCTGGTCTGTAGATCAAATAGTCATTCGCCAAGCAATAGCGTTCTGTGTACACATCGAGAATAGGCAAATGCAAAGAAAATACAAGCTAAACACTTGCAAGTTGCTTCGAAATACAAAGCACAAAATTTTAATACCCTATGTTTTAAAATTTCATAAACAGCCATTGCTAACAATTTGTTTTCGGTATTTAATTAACAAAATAATTTTATTTTTATACAGATTGTTTTTATCAATTATTAAATGCCAATAAGAAAGGTAATATGTATTATGAATAATACATTTTTATATATTGCATTTATTAATTAATAAGTCAATTAAGTCTATACCACCCTTTTTTACTAAGCAGCCGCAGCAACAGCAGGAGCAAAAGCATGATAAACGGCAGCAAGCGAATGCAATGCAAAGTGCGGTACAACTAATCTTTGTCTCGCACTTCGCACACTTTGCGAAAAAAAAAATTCGCGACTCCGTTATTTCGTCATTTCTCTATCAGCTGTTTGTTTTTAAATGCTCTTTGTGCGCACGCTCTGCATGTCAAACATAAATCCTAATATCCCTTCCTCCTCCGCACTCTCTAAGCTAAGTTAAGCATAACTAAGAGTTTGCATTTAAGGGAATGACATTGCCTAATTTGTACCACCTACACCTAGCTCTTAAGTACAAGCGTTGTATGTAAGATCTCGGTCTGTGTTGTGTAGAGGAATAACTGTAATACTCTTTCCCACTTTATGTTTTTACATACAATGGTTAGGGAATTGGTTATGCATTTTAGTTTATATTTATTTTGAAGATAGAAAGTTACGTTTCGTTTCAGTTCATTTTTAAATAAAGTTTGTATTAAAGGATAACATCGAAAGTTACTTTTTGGATCAGTGAGTTATTTATTTTTCTGATTTTCGTATTATTAATATACAATTCATATAAAATACGTATTTTAATGATAAGTTATAAAAAATATTTAATTTAAAACATTAACGATCAACGTATTTTAATATCTTTTGTGGTTTTTTAAACACAAGAAAAATAAGTCGATTTTAGACTTAATAATTGAAGCAACATTATATATAGTTGTCTTCTATTTTGCATATTATATAATAGTTAGCATATTCAATTTTATTGAACTCTTTACTTTGTATAGACGCTGTAACGTTGTTCAGTGAAGTCAATTTTTGACTTATTTTGAAGTATTTATTTATTTATAATACTTACTTTAAATTAAGTTGTTAATTTGTTTTGTTGTTATTTTTTTAAACAAAATTAATAAGTCGTTTTTCGACTCAATAATTGAAGCAATTGAAGCAACATTATACATAGTTGTCTTCTATTTTGCATATTATATAATAGTTATATAGACGCTGCTTTAGTGCATTTAAAAATCAAATAAAACTAAGCAGTCTGAATATTATATTAAAATAATATAAGTTGGTATATTCAACTTTATTGAATTCTATACTTTGTATAGACGCTGTAACGGTGTACAGTGAAGTCAATTTTTGACTTATTTTGAAGTATTTATTTATTTATATTACTTACTTTAAATTAAGTTGTTAATTTGTTTTGTTGTTTTTTTTTTTAACAAAAATAATACGTCGATTTTAGACTTAATTATTGAAGCAACATTATATATAGTTGTCTTCTATTTTGCATATTATATAATAGTTATATAGACGCTGCTTAAGTGCATTTAAAAATCAAATAAAACTAAGCAGTCTGAATATTCTATTAAAATAATATAAGTTGGTATATTCAATTTTATTGAATTCTGTACTTACGTATAGACACTGTAACGTTGTAACAATCGTTTTACAGTGAAGTCAATTGTCTCACAGCCAAATTAAAATATGTCTATTGAAACTTTAGATATAAGTGGTGTTTTGGTGCCGCATTCAGTTGTTCGCATATTTGGTGATGGAGCCTGCCTTTTTAGATCTATTTCCTACCTTTTATATGGTAGGCAAGGCTTCCATGGCACCATACGCCAACATATTGTAACCCATGTCGTTACCAACTGGCAAACTTTTGCTTGCTTCAGCATGAACATAAATGGAGAGTGTTATAGCTCTTCTGAACAATATGAGTGCACTATGTCAAATTCATATACTTATGGTACTGCATGTGAGCTTCAAGCAGCAGCAGAAATTTATGCTGTAAATTTTCAAGTTTTTCTAAATGGAAACTTATATCTATCATTAGGAAATGATATGCATCCTGTGAAAAAATTGCGTTTTACCGGCGAATTAATGAATGGACATTTTGATGTTTATATTCCTTTAGAGGAAGTATTAACTCAAGATACCGATACGTCAAGTGAATGTATAACTGAAAATGTTAAAAATCCCGTTAAACGACGTAGTCGGTTCACCGACAAAACAACACAAACGGTACGAAAACATATAGTTGAAAAATATCTTGAAAAGAATAAGGGTAAGCACATAAAAGCATCAAAAAGATATCAGGTTAATAATCCAGAAGCTCATAAAGCTGCAAAGAGAAGACATCAGGCTGATGATCCTCAAGCTAATAGAGATGCAGTGAGACGACATCAGGCTAATAATCCTAATGCACGTCAAGAAAGGCGTTTGCGTGCATGGAGTGTTAAAGCCATGTCTGGCCTAAACTATGATTTTGAAATAGCTTATAAGTCAGATAAAATTACTCAACTTGGTAGTATGAATTTGATATGCAAACATTGTAATGCTTTAAAAAGGAAAAAAGAGCCTCTGGGTATCTGTTGCAAGGCAGGAAAAGTTAAGCTTTCACAAAACACATAACTAAAACAAAAAAAAAAAATAAAAATATATATATATATGCATATACATACATAGGCTTTTTAACTAATTTTTATAAAAGTCAAACAATGTTTAATGTTCAAAATATTTAATCTTACTGTTCAATGTTACTATCAATAAGTTTGTTTATATTTTATTTATTTATTTATTTCTTTGTTCTTTATAAGTTTATATATACATTTTGTTTTTTTTTCTTTTTGCCTATTGTCATAGTGATTAGTGCTTTAATTTATAGTAGTAATACTGTAGCACTAAGAATTTCGTTAATAAATTAAAAATTAAATTAAAAAAAAATGAAAGTTTGACTGATCCACTTAAGAGCTTAATAATTGGTGGACATCCCAAGCATGATCATTTCATTGATCGTATAAGAAAGTATAACAGCTGCTTTCAAATGACTTCTTTTGGTAGTACAAAAATTATAAATGAAAGTTGGTCAACCTTTAAAGTCCAAGGACAAGTGTATCACTTAATTGGTAGTGTCCGACCTTTGCCAAATGAAGAAATGCAGTTTCTTCAAATTTATTTTGTTGGTGATGATGAAAAGGAAGCTCAACTACGTTGCAAAAATATTTCAAATGTTGATTTAAGCGTAGTAAATTATCTTCAATGTATGTTTCATCATCATAATCGTTATGTAAAAGATCTATCTATCTTATTGAAAGCCATAATAATAAATTACATCGCATTAGTGAGGTGCATCGATCATACGATGCCTTACAGTACCCTTTGCTATTTCCTTATGGCGAAGATGGCTATTCAGTGGATATACCACAATGGAATCCATTATTAAAAAGGGAGGATCCAAAAAAAATGATATCTGCGTTAAGCTTTTACAGCTATAAAATAATGATTCGTCAATCCGAGATAAATCATTTAATTTATTGTCGTTCCCTTTATAGTCAATTTTTGGTTGATATGTATGCTAAAATTGAAACAGAAAGGTTAAATTATATTCGCTACAATCAAGCGAAACTCAGATCAGATAGCTATATACATCTACAAGATGCAATAGGCCAACAAGATGTTGAAGCAGCTCAACTTGGTCAGATGGTAATTTTACCATCTTTTTTTACAAGCTCTGCACGATATATGCATGAAAAGACTCAAGATGCTATGACATATGTTCGCCATTATGGGCGACCAGATCTTTCATAACATTCACCTGCAATCCACAATGGAATGACATCAAAAGTGTTTTGATACCGGGTCAAAAGCCACATGATCGTCACGATATTATAGCTCGAGTTTTTCATTTAAAAGTTAAAGTTTTAATGTCACTATTGATAAAAGGTTCTTTGTTTGGAAGCGTGCAATGTTTCATGTACTCTGTGGAATGGCAAAAGCGGGGCTTACCACATATTCATATTTTACTTTGGTTAGAAAATAAAATAAGACCAGATAAAATCGATAAGATTATCTGTGCCGAAATACCAAACGCAGATGAGGATCCTTTGTTATTTAACATTGTTAAGTCAAATATGATTCATGGTCCTTGCGGTGCATTTAATAATAAATCGCCATGCATGAAAAATGGAAAGTGTACCAAAAGGTTTCCTCGACAACTACTTAAAGAAACTGTGACTGGAAAAGATAGTTACCCTCTATATCGTAGAAGAGCGATAGAAGATGGAGGTAATGCAATTAATATAAATGGTAATTGCATAGATAATCGTTGGGTTGTGCCTTACAACTGTGTACTTTTGAGAACATTTGAAGCTCACATAAATGTTGAGTATTGTAGTTCTGTAAAGTCTATTAAATACATCTGTAAATATGTTAACAAGGGCAGTGATCAAGCATCATTTACTCTTGAAGACCAACGTAATGAAATTAATATGTACGAAAGTAGCCGTTATATAAGTAGCTCAGAAGCGGTATGGAGAATCTTTGCATTTCCCATACATGAACGTTTTCCGGCTATTACACACTTAGCTGTTCATTTAGAAAATGGTCAACGAATATATTTTAACCCCAATAATCCGCAACAATTACTTGACAGATTAAGCATTACACCCAAAACCACTTTGCTAGCCTTCTTTGAGCTATGCACACGTGATGAGTTTGCAAGAACGCTTCTATATTGTGAAGTTCCATCGTATTTTACATGGAACAATAAAGAATTTCAAAGAAGAAAACGAGGGCATGATGTGCCAAATTTTTCTGGAGTTAAAAGAGATTCAGCTTTGGGAAGAGTTTACACTATTCATCCCAATAATACAGAATGTTTTTATTTAAGACTTTTACTATATTTTGTAAGAGGGCCAACTTCATTTTCAAATTTAAAAACCGTTAATGGTATAGCATACGCATCATTTCAATTGGCGTGTAAAGCTCTAGGATTACTAGAAGATGATAAGCACTGGGATTCAACTATAGCCGAAGCTGTCATATGTCAAAATCCTACAAAACTGAGGGAACTTTTTGCAATAATGTTAGTATTTTGTCAAATTTCGGATGCTCTTAAACTTTGGAATATTTATAAAGAGAGTTTCTCAGAAGATATTTTAAGAGTCTTTCATATTTCACAAGACAGAAATATTGATCAAAGTATTCTGAATAACGTATTTAATAAATGTCTTTTGTACATTGAAGATATTGTACTGTCTATTGGTGGTCAAAACTTGACTAACTATGGACTTCCACTACCAATCAGATCCGAGGAAATTGTTCAAAATAATGAATATCATAGAGAAACAAATTATGAAAATTGCGATAATTTTGTTGTTAATAATGAGCTACTCCTTACTGCTGAGCAAAAACAAGTATACGAAAAGTTACTGCATAGCGTTGAAGCAGAAAAAGGAGAAATCTATTTTTTAGATGCACCTGGTGGAACAGGTAAAACGTTTCTTTTAAATTTATTATTGGCAAAGGTACGGCAAAGTAAAAACATTGCATTGGCCGTTGCTTCTTCCGGTATCGCAGCCACTTTACTAAATGGTGGTCGCACAGCGCATTCTACTCTTAAGATTCCATTTAATTTGTTTCATTTAGAAACACCACATTGCTCAATTTCAAAGCAATCTAATATGGCTGCTGTGCTCAAAGATTGCAAGCTTATTGTTTGGGATGAGTGTACTATGGCCCATAAAGGTGCTTTTGAAGCTGTAGATCGATCTTTGAAAGATATTCGAGATAGTGAATACTTAATGGGTGGCATAACTGTTTTCTTAGCTGGTGATTTTCGACAAACTCTTCCAGTGATCCCCAGAGGAACAAGAGCAGATGAAATAAATGCGTGCTTAAAGTCTTCAATTTTGTGGCCCAAAATACAGAAAATTGCATTAACAAAAAATATGCGAGTGCACTTAAAAGGTGATAGCATAGCTGGTGAATTTGCAGAAATGCTTCTTAAAATAGGAAATGGATTATTTCCAACCCATGATGGCAAAATAACTTTACCATCAACTTTGTGTCATGTTGTGAAAAGTATTGAAGAACTAACTCTCAAAATATTTCCGGATATTACAAATATATCTGAAAAATCACTCGAATGGTTTTCAGAACGTGCTATTTTGACTGCGAGAAATGACAATGCATTGGAAATAAACGAGTTTTTATTAAAATCATTTCAAAGTGAAGAAATGACATATAACTCTATTGATTCTGTGACTGAAGTCGAAGATGCAGTTCATTACCCCGTCGAGTTTCTTAATTCATTAAATCCGGCTGGCCTGCCTCAACATAAATTAACTTTAAAGATTGGTTCACCTGTAATGTTGATTCGCAACTTGAAGCCGCCAAAACTGTGCAATGGTACAAGATTGCAAGTTAAAGCCCTTCATAAGAATGTTGTCGAAGCAATGGTCTTTACTGGCAGTGGTATAGGGAAACGGTTTTTATACCGAGAATTCCATTAATACCTTCTAACTCTGAATTGCCATTTCAATTTAAAAGATTGCAATTTCCTTTAAAAGTTTGCTTTGCCCTAACAATCAATAAATCACAGGGACAAACTCTCAAATTAGCCGGACTAGATTTAAGACACGATTGCTTCTCTCATGGCCAATTTTATGTAGCCTGCTCAAGAGTCAGTTCACCAAAAAGTTTAGTTGTATTAGCACCTGACGGAAAAACAACCAATGTCGTTTATCAAGAAGCTCTTAACAGTTGTTAATAATTGCAAATTAAATTCAACAAGTGGATAAGGCCTACTGGGGAAACCACAATAAAAAATTACGCACCTGATTCTCTACCTCAATGGTGGCGTGGAAAAGAGAATATTAAATACTTTGCTTTAATTTGTTGTTAAATATTTTCTAATTTATTTATTTTACATCTATCTTTTATTGCTAAAATAATATAAACTATCTGTGCAGCGAAGTAAGCGGGGCACTTACTATGTCGTATAAACGGTTATTTTCAAACGTTATAATTGCTTGCATTCGAAAATCGAGCGCGCAGCGCGAGGGGGGTTGGCGAGCGAAGCGAGCTGGGGGGGACCCCCTAGTCGTGGTATATGCCTGCTGACAGTTCATGGCAAGGTGCTGGAGGGACTCATGGTGAACCGGATTAAAGATGTGCTACCGGCCGGCAACAGATGGCAATTCGGATTTCGACCAGGACTCTGTGTCGAGGACGCCTGGAGGCACGTCAAAAACACCGTTTACTTCAGCAGATCGAAGTACGTGCTTGGAATCTTTGTTGATTTCAGGGGCGCCTTTGATCATGTTGAGTGGAACGCGGTGCTGAGACGACTGGATGATGTAGATGCCAAGAAGCTTCTTCTCTGACAGGAGCGCAAGTATCGTTAGCAGGCATGGAGAACACACTGTTCCGGTGACACGAGGTTGCCCACAGGGCTCCATCAGTGGTCCATTTATATGGAACCTCATGATGGACGTGCTTCTCCAGCGCTTGGAGCCACATTGCCCGCTCAGCGCGTATGCAGATGATTTGTTGCTTCTCGTCAAGGGAGATTCTCGCAGAGTCTTGGAAGAGAAAGGAGCAGAACTGATCTCCATCGTAGGAGCTTGGGGGAGCGAGGTCGGAGTTGCTGTCTCCATTAGCAAATCGGCCTCTATGCTATTAAAGGCAATCTGTCACACAGTAGGCCGCCGGTCGTACGGTTTGGTCGAACAAGCCTGCCATATGTCAAGTAATACCAGTACCTGGGCATCACAGTCAGCGAGCGGTTGAATTTCAACCTGCATATCGCGTCTTTACGTGATCGGCTGGCTGGAGTCGTTACGGCTTTGGCACGCGTACTGCGGGTCGACTGGGGTGTCAGTCCCCGCGACAAGCGGACCATATATGCTGGACTCATGGTGCCTTGTGCACTATTTGGTGCCTCAGTGTGGTAAGACGTGGTGATGAGCCAAGTGACAGCCAAAAGCAAGTTGATGTCTTGTCAGCGGATGATCCTGTATGGATCTCTGCCGGTCTGCCGAACAGTATCTACTGTTGCGATGCAAATCCTTGCTGAGGCATCCCCGCTTGACCTTGCTGCCATGCGCTTGGCAATTAGGTTCAAGCTTAAGCGTAACTACCCGTTGAAGGATGGTGACTAGCTGTTCGGTCGGGACTTGGCAGGTCTTGACTGGAAGCAGAAGATGGCGCTGCTGGACGAATGCTTGTTGCGAGAGTGGAAGCTCAGGTGGGATGGTGCCAGTGACGGACGAGATAATCACAAATTTTTCCCAGACGCAAGCTTCGTTTTCAGCCGGCGAGACTTTGCTTTCAGCCTACGCGCTGGATTCCTGCTGACTGGCCATGGGTCGCTGAACGCATATCTGCATGCGAGGAGTATCAGTGCCACGCCTGCATGTATATGCGGCACGGTGCTTGAAGACTGGCTACACGTGCTATGTGTATGCCCGCTTTATGCTTGGAAGGCCAAAACTGGTATCACCCGAGTGGTCGGCGGGCTCGAGTATATCCACCACAGTATGTCACTGCTTGTCGTACGAGGCGACTTATAGAGACACTTGGGCTTCGAGTCCCGGGCCTTTTAGCCAAAACTGGTACCACCCGTGTGGTTGGCGGGCAGAAGAATATCTACCACAGTATGTCACTGCTTGTCGTATGAGACGACTTAAAGTGACGGGACTAAAATAGGGAGGCCACCCGAGTCCTTCAGTCGGTACCACGGGTACTACCTCCAAGGTAGGCCCCCTTGTGATAGTATCGTGGTGGTTGTGTTTTCGCTGATAGTTCCAACCCTCACCAATTGGGATAATGCACACCCGAACAGTGTGTGATTAAAAAGTGGTACCTTAAAAGAGGCTTTAGTTGGCGCTTCAGCCAGACTCGCTGTGCCATATCCTCATTGAGGTAGGCCCCCTTGTGGGAGTATCGTGGTGGTTGTGTTTTCGCTTATAGTTCCAACCCTCACCAATTGGGATAATGCACACCCAAACAGTGTGTGTTTCAAAACTGGTATCATAGAAGGGGCGTTAGAGTGCGCTTAAACCAGACTCGCTGTGCCATATCCTTGGATATATGGGCACCGTGTTTGTAATCCTTCACATGGAAAATGCTACGTTAAACAAACCCTGTAGAGATATAGTCCGCTTGTTCCTATCTACTGTTTATGCTCGATACCGAAGGTAAAGAGTATATTGAGCTTGTGCAATGTCCGTCATGGTGTCTGTCCGTCTGTCCGTCTGTATGAACGCAACTTTTTTCCACACCTTTCAAGCTAGAGACTTGAAACTTTCCATTTCTCTTTATCTATGGGATAGTAAATTAAAGTGTCAAGATTGGGGTTCTACGATAACTGGGGGGCTGGAAAATCGATAAATTCGATAACTCTAAACCGATAAATCCACATATTTCGCACATCCTTACAGCTAGAACTACCACATTTGGTGAGAAGATAGCTACTAGCACCCCCAAAAAACTGCATCAATTTTAGAGCCACGCCAACCCATTCCGCCCCCAGCACCCCCCGCATTTTAAATTCAAAAAAGCCTATATCTCCCACAGTTTTTAGTTTAAGTTTAAGTTTTTAGGAAGATAGCTGGCAACGACCCCCAACAATCTGCATCAAAGTTCTGGAGACACGCCCACCCATTCCGCCCCCCTTTCTCCACTTTTTTCAAACTTCGAGGTAGAGTCACCAAATTTGGTATAAAGGTAGCAATTGACATTCCACATGGATCTGCATTAATCATTTGGATTCCACGCCCACCCATTCCGCATAAGCCCCCCTTTCCCCACCTTTGACAAACTTCGAGCTAGAGTCACCAAATTTGGTATGAAGATAGCAATTCACATCCCCCATGGATCTGCAGCAAAAATTTTAATGCAACGCCTACCCATGCTGCCCCCAGCCCCTCTTTCCCCACCCTTTACAAACTTTGAGCTGGAGTCACCAAATTTGCAACGAAGACAGCTGGTGGCATCCCCATCTGCATCGGTGAATCTTTAAGGCAGCGTACACCCCTGCCGCATCCGTACCCCTCTGCAATCAGGCCTCTTTTTACCGGTTTTAATACTGGTATCGAGTATACCACAGTCGGTTGCGTCCGACTGCAACGTTTCCACTTGTTTTTTTGTTTGCGCGCATTAAAAGTTGTGTTTTCGTTTTCGATTTCGTGGTCTGTGCGGTTGTTATTGTGTTTGTTTTGACAAAACATTCAATAGCACGCGTTGGTTTTCGTTTCGGATATAAACAATAATTTTTATTGTTAAAACAAATTGCATTTAGAACGCTGAAAAATTTGTGTGTGCGCGTGTTTTAGTGAACACGTGTTCCAAGAAGTATAACTGCTTCAAGCAGTGCTTAACGCTATTGACAAAAGGTTGTGTGTACAAATCTGCAGGACAAGCAGTGTAAGCAAAACGCAAGTACACTAGAGCAGTGTTAGCTCAGTATAAGCAGCGCAAACAGGAAGCAGTACACAAGAGCAGTGCAAGCAGTGCAAGCAGTGTAAAACAATACAAACAGTCCAAGCTGAGTAAGCTCAGCATAAGCAGTGCAACAGTTTGGTGTGTTTCCGGGAAAAGTGCACTGCATTAAGCAGTGATTAAGCAGTTGAACAACAGGTAACGTTAGGAAGTTCTTGCTCTTCTTCTTGCAAGAGAGGGAGCGCCACTGCTCCAGCGCGATGGACGCACACAGCGCCATTAGTGATATGAGCGAATCGAGCGTGGTTTCTGATGCTTCAATGGCTTCGATGAAGGGCAACCGAGAGGATAGGAAAGCTCGGAAATCGAGAAAGACGAGAGCACGACGCACCGAGTCGACCAGTCAACAAGCCCGCGCTCCTGCCGCCACTGGTGCCTTACCCAGTATAGCCGCTGATTCCGCCGCCTGGTTCGCTACCGGTTCTGCCAACGGTTCCGCCACCATCTCTTCCGCCATCGGTTCCGCTTCTGATTCCTCCCCCCTTTCCGCTGCCGGTTCTACCTCCAATGCTGCCCCCGCTAATGCCGTGACCCCCAAGCCGCCTACGGCAACGCTCGCAGTGTTTCGTGCCATCAACGCGCGTGACGCACCTTCGTCGAGTGCTGCCACAAAGCCATAAATCAAGTTTGTCAATATACATTGCTACGCTCGACGTTAGCAAGGCATTCGATTCCGTGTCGCATGCCGCAGTCTACAGCACCTTGACTGCTTATAGGATTCCGAAGGCTTAATGCGGACAAGTGTTTCACTGTTAGCATTAAGGGTCAACCAAAGCAGAGGAAAACTGTCGTAAAGGCCTGTACGCAGAAGCCTGTACAGCTCCCGTACTGTAAAAACTTCATAAACAAAAAAAATGGTCTCGTACAGCTTCTGTACCGTTCTTACATTTTCGTAATGCAGTTCTGTTGGCTACTGGTGGTACGGTAGTGTTGAACAATGAAAATGTTAAAATATTATGTTAAAATGTTACGAGCAGTAAATAGCTTTCAGCAGCTATTTACGATTGTAAAAAAAGCAAGAACATGTCGGGCAAGAGCCGGCTTATACATTTTTCGGATAATATTAACAAGGTTGACCTAATTCAGGTTCCAATAAAGCCATACTTATTGTTTTGGCAGTCAATGCTGCGCAAGAAGTATTGAATAAAAATATATTAATTAATTAATAAGATACAATTTAAATAACATATAAACTGGATTGTACTGCCACTGATCTATTGCAGGGTATAGATCAGTAAGGTGAATTTGCTTTGAGTCTTTTGAGTGGTTTCAGTTATGTTTAGCATAATCTTTGGTAATCTCAGCTCTGCCCATCAAATATGTGTTCACTAAAATTCAACCAGCAGCAGAGCGCGTTGGTCGTGAATAATTATTTTGAAATAAAGTGTACAAAACACAGTAGAATTTCCGATTTATTTACAAAAAACAATTAGCCTACTGCCACAATATGTGAATTTTTCAACACTAGTCGTTACAATCGTAAAACTCATGTGTACGGTACGGGAGCTGTACGGGGCTCATGCGTACAGGCCTTAACACAGCAGTCCTTTCGGATTGGCTCGACAGAGTGGCCAGCTCGGAAGCGTACTGAGGAGTGGAAGTATCTTGGCATCAGATTTAATGCAGATGGGCGTGTTCGGTACAGTCCAGCCGAAGACCTAGGTCCGAAGCTGTTGAGATTGACACGAGCACCCCTGAAGCCACAACAGAAGATATTTGCCTTGCGGAATGTCCTTATCCCACAATTATTTCACCAACTAACCCTTGGTAGTGTGACGATAGGCGTTCTGCGAAAATTTGACAAATTGATAAGATTCTATTTAAGGAGATGGTTAGGTCTCCCTCCAGATGTTTGTATTGCATTTTTCCATGCCCCTCCGAAATGTGGGGACTCGGTATACCATCAGTCAGATAAAAATCACCCTTACATCGACTAAGGCGTTTGAGAAATTTAAAATGGCCCTATCTCGAGCAATCCGAGGTAGCCAGCTCGTTCGTCAAAGAAAAAAAACGAAGGGTCCGAGTTAGACTACTAGCAGGAAATACACAAATGAGTACACGTTTGGAGAGAGAAAATTACTGGGCAAATAGATTGCACATGTCTCCGTGAAGCGGGTCATTTTGGCCCTCAACACGGTTGGGTTAGTCAGCCCACGCGTTTACTAACAGGAAAAGAATACCAAAACGGAATTCAACTGCGGATAAATGCCCTACCCTCAAAGTCTCGTACTACGAGGGGAAGGCACGAACTGGATCGACAGTGTCGTGCGGGATGTCAGGCTTCCAAAACAACAAACCACATCCTGCAGAAGTGCTATCGTACGCATGGAAGGCGGGTAGCTAGACACAACAGCGTAGTAAATTCGCTCAAGCGGGGCCTTGAAGCGCAAGGCTGCGTTGTCATTGCCGAACCAAGTCTGCAGTGTGAATCCGGATTGTGTAAACCAGACCTGGTAGCGCTCCGTGATGATACCATCCACGTGATATACACACAAATAACGACAGACGGACATTCTATCGATGAATCGCACCAGCGTAAAGTCGATAGATACAACAGACCGGACATACGGACTGAATTGCGGCGGAGATTCGGAGCGACATGTGGTGTCGAGTTCCATTCAGCCACTCTGAACTGGAGGGGGATTTGGAGTGGTCAATCAGTAAAACGGTTGATTGCGAAAAATCTCCTCAGCAAGTATGATAGCAATATCATCTGCGTTAGGGTGTTGAGTGGCAGAACGTACTGCTTCAGGCAGTTTATATACTTGTGTGGTTACTCGCGGGACTGGACTTAGCCAAAGCGTCTGGTTCATATATCTGCCTGCTACCTTGGCACAACATCAAAGAAGGTACAAACATCGGATAGAATAGTTGTCATACTTAAGGAGGAGTTTAGTACGTAGGTGCCGTGGATAGCCAACACGTGGATGGCAATCCGGATACGGTGAATCGTGCGTGCTACATGCCATTGGCTGGCATCTAGTATCTTAAGAATTTCTCCTTCCTTCGCGATAAAAAAAAAAAAAAAAATAGCCATATGCCTCGTCATCTAATTAGTGACGCACATGAATGGATTAACGGGATTCCCACTGTCCCTATCTACTCAGTTTGAATTTGATTGCCGTCGCGAGCGGACGTGTTTGGTTTGCGCGCATTTAAAGTTGTGTTTTCGGTTTCAATTTCGTGGTCTGTGCGGTTGTTGTTGTGTTCGTTTTCACGAAACAATACAATAGCACGCGATGGTTTTCGTTTCGGATATAAATAATAATTTTTATTCTTAAAACAAATTGCAATTAGAGCGCTGAAAAATTTGTGTGTGCGCGTGTATTAGTGAACACCTGTTCCAAGCAGTTTAACTGCTTCAAGCAGTGCTAAACGCTATTGACAAAAGGTGGTGTGCACAAATCTGCAGTGCAAGCAGTGTAAGCAGTACACAAGCAGTACACTAGAGCAGTGTTAGCTCAGTATAAGCAGTGCAAACAGGAAGCAGTACACTAGAGCAGTGCAAGCAACAGTTTGGTGTGTTGCCAGGAAAAGTGCGCTGCATTAAGCAGTGCTTAAGCAGTTGAACAACAGGTGGCGTTAGGAAGTTCTTGCTCATATCTTGCAAGAGAGGGAGCGTCACTGCTCCAGCGCGATGGACGTTCACAGCGCCATTAGTGATATGAGCGAATCGAGCGTGGTTTCTGATGCTTCAATGGCTTCGATGAAGGGCAACCGAGAGGATAGGAAAGCTCGGAAATCGAGAAAGGCGAGAGCACGACGCACCGAGTCGTCGGATGAAGCAACGGCGAGTAAATACGCCGCCATAGATTCCAATGCAGCTGCTGCCAACAACGCCGCTCCCATTGCCGCCACCCTCGTTGCCGTCAACAACGCTGCTATTTCCCCCAACATTCCCGCCCAAGCCCGCGCTCCTGCCGCCACTGGTGCCTTACCCAGTATAGCCGCTGATTCCGTTGCCTGTTCCGCTACCGGTTCCGCCACCGGTTCCACCACCATCTCCGCCGCCATTGCCGCCATCGGTTCCGCTACCGATTCTTCCCCCCTTTCCGCTGCCGGTTCTACCTCCAATGCTGCCCCCGCTAGTGCCTTGACCCCCAAGCCGCTTACGGCAACGCTCGCAGTGTTTCGTGCCATCAACGCGCGTAACGCACCCTCGTCGAGTGCTGCCACAAAGCCATAAATCAAGTTTGTCAATATACATTGCTACGCTCGACGTTAGCAAGGCATTCGATTCCGTGTCACATGCCGCAGTCTACAGCACCTTGACTGCTTATAGGATTCCGAAGGAAATGGTTGACTACGTACAGAAAACGTACGAGGGCGGTGGCACCACTCTCAATGGAGAGGGTTGGAGGTCAGATGTGTTCATTCCTGCACGTGGAGTAAAGCAGGGTGATCCTCTTTCACCCATTCTATTCAATCTGATCATTGATCGGTTGCTTAGAGCCCTCCCCAAAGAAAATGGTGTCAAGATCGGAAACGCTATGATAAACGCGGCTGCTTTTGCAGACGATTTGGTGCTATTTGCGGAAACTCCAATGGGGCTTCAGAAGTTGCTTGATCTCACCGTCTCTTTTTTTGGATTCGGTGGGGCTCAGGCTTAATGCTGACAAGTGTTTCACTGTTAGCATTAAGGGTCAACCAAAGCAGAGGAAAACTGTCGTAAAGGCCTGTACGCAGAAGCCTGTACAGCTCCCGTACTGTAAAAACTTCATAAACAAAAAAAATGGTCTCGTACAGCTTCTGTACCGTTCTTACATTTTCGTAATGCAGTTCTGTTGGCTACTGGTGGTAAGGTAGTGTTGAACAATGAAAATGTTAAAATATTATGTTAAAATGTTACGAGCAGTAAATAGCTTTCAGCAGCTATTTACGATTGTAAAAAAAGCAAGAACATGTCGGGCAAGAGCCGGCTTATACATTTTTCGGATAATATTAACAAGGTTGACCTAATTCAGGTTCCAATAAAGCCATACTTATTGTTTTGGCAGTCAATGCTGCGCAAGAAGCATTGAATAAAAATATATTAATTAATTAATAAGATACAATTTAAATAACATATAAACTGGATTGTACTGCCACTGATCTATTGCAGGGTATAGATCAGTAAGGTGAATTTGCTTTGAGTCTTTTGAGTGGTTTCAGTTATGTTTAGCATAATCTTTGGTAATCTCAGCTCTGCCCATCAAATATGGGTTAACTAAAATTCAACCAGCAGCAGAGCTTTAGCTGTACATAAACACAAAAGTAGCGCGCGTTGGTCGTGAATAATTTATTTGAAATAAAGTGTACAAAACACAGTAGAATTTTCGATTTATTTACAAAAAACAATTAGCCTATTGCCACAATATGAGAATTTTTCAACACTAGTCGTTACTATCGTTAAACTCATTTGTACGGTACGGGAGCTGTACGGGGCTCATGCGTACAGGCCTTAACACAGCAGTCCTTTCGGATTGGCTCGACAGAGTGGCCAGCTCGGAAGCGTACTGAGGAGTGGAAGTATCTTGGCATCAGATTTAATGCAGATGGGCGTGTTCGGTACAGTCCAGCCGAAGACCTAGGTCCGAAGCTGTTGAAATTGACACGAGCACCCCTGAAGCCACAACAGAAGATATTTGCCTTGCGGAATGTCCTTATCCCACAATTATTTCACCAACTAACCCTTGGTAGTGTGACGATAGGCGTTCTGCGAAAATTTGACAAATTGATAAGATTCTATTTAAGGAGATGGTTAGGTCTCCCTCCAGATGTTTGTATTGCATTTTTCCATGCCCCTCCGAAATGTGGAGGACTCGGTATACCATCAGTCAGATAAATATCACTCTTACATCGACTTAGGCGTTTGAGAAATTTAAAATGGCCCTATCTCGAGCAATCCGAGGTAGCCAGCTCGTTCGTCAAAGAAAAAAAACGAAGGGCCCGAGTTAGACTACTAGCAGGAAATACACAAATGAGTACACGTTTGGAGAGAGAAAATTACTGGGCAAATAGATTGCACATGTCTGTTGGTGGTAGCGGCCTCCGTGAAGCGGGTCATTTTGGCCCTCAACACGGTTGGGTTAGTCAGCCCACGCGTTTACTAACAGGAAAAGAATACCGAAACGGAATTCAACTGCGGATAAATGCCCTACCCTCAAAGTCTCGTACTACGAGGGGAAGGCACGAACTGGATCGACAGTGTCGTGTGGGATGTCAGGCTTCCGAAACAACAAACCACATCCTGCAGAAGTGCTATCGTACGCATGGAAGGCGGGTAGCTAGACACAACAGCGTAGTAAATTCGATCAAGCGGGGCCTTGAAGCGAAAGGCTGCGTTGTCATTGCCGAACCAAGTCTGCAGTGTGAATCCGGATTGTGTAAACCAGACCTGGTAGCGCGCCGTGATAATACCATCCACGTAATAGACACATAAATAACGACAGACGGACATTCTATCGATGAAGCGCACCAGCGTAAAGTCGATAGATACAACAGACCGGACATACGGACTGAATTGCGGCGGAGATTTGGAGCGACATGTGGTGTCGAGTTCCATTCAGCCACTCTGAACTGGAGGGGGATTTGGAGTGGTCAATCAGTAAAACGGTTGATTGCGAAAAATCTCCTCAGCAAGTATGATAGCAATATCATCTGCGTTAGGGTGTTGAGTGGCAGAACGTACTGCTTCAGGCAGTTTATATACTTGTGTGGTTACTCGCGGGACTGGACTTAGCCAAAGCGTCTGGTTCATATATCTGCCTGCTACCTTGGCACAACATCAAAGAAGGATAGAATAGTTGTCATCGGATAGAATAGTTGTCATACTTAAGGAGGAGTTTAGTACGTAGGCGCCGTGGATAGCCAACACGTGGATGGCGATCCGGATACGGTGAATCGTGCATGCTACATGCACTTGGCTGGCATCTAGAATCTTAAGAAGATTCTCCTTACCTTGCGATCAAAAAAAAAAAAAAATAAATAAATAATAGCCAAATGCCTCGTCATCTAATTAGTGACGCGCATGAATGGATTAATGAGATTCCCACTGTCCCTATCTACTCAGTTTGACTTTGGTTGCCGTCGCGAGCGGACGTGTTTGGTTTGCGCGCATTAAAAGTTGTGTTTTAGGTTTCATATTCGTGGTCTGTGCGGTTGTTATTGTGTTCGTTTTCACAAAACAATACAATAGCACGCGATGGTTTTCGTTTCGGATGTAAATAATAATTTTTATTCTTAAAACAAATTGCAATTAGAGCGCTGAAAAATTTGTGTGTGCGCGTGTATTAGTGAACACCTGTTCCAAGCAGTTTAACTGCTTCAAGCAGTGCTAAACGCTATTGACAAAAGGTGGTGTGCACAAATCTGCAGTGCAAGCAGTGTAAGCAGTACACAAGCAGTACACTAGAGCAGTGTTAGCTCAGTATAAGCAGTGCAAACAGGAAGCAGTACACTAGAGCAGTGCAAGCAACAGTTTGGTGTGTTGCCAGGAAAAGTGCGCTGCATTTAGCAGTGCTTAAGCAGTTGAACAACAGGTGGCGTTAGGAAGTTCTTGCTCATATCTTGCAAGAGAGGGAGCGTCACTGCTCCAGCGCGATGGACGTTCACAGCGCCATTAGTGATATGAGCGAATCGAGCGTGGTTTCTGATGCTTCAATGACTTCGATGAAGGGCAACCGTGAGGATAGGAAAGCTCGGAAATCGAGAAAGGCGAGAGCACGACGCACCGAGTCGTCGGATGAAGCAACGGCGAGTAAATACGCCGCCATAGATTCCGACGCAGCTGCTGCCAACAACGCCGCTCCCATTGCCGCCACCCCCGTTGCCGTCAACAACGCCGCTATTTCCCTCAACATTCCCGCCCAAGCCCGCGCTCCTGCCGCCACTGGTGCCTTACCCAGTATAGCCGCTGATTCCGTTGCCTGTTCCGCTACCGGTTCCGCCACCGGTTCCACCACCATCTCCGCCGCCATTGCCGCCATCGGTTCCGCTACCGATTCTTCCCCCCTTTCCGCTGCCGGTTCTACCTCCAATGCTGCCCCCGCTAATGCCTTGACCCCCAAGCCGCTTACGGCAACGCTCGCAGTGTTTCGTGCCATCAACGCGCGTAACGCACCCTCGTCGAGTGCTGCCACAAAGCCATAAGTCAAGTTTGTCAATATACATTGCTACGCTCGACGTTAGCAAGGCAATCGATTCCGTGTCGCATGCCGCAGTCTACAGCACCTTGACTGCTTATGGGATTCCGAAGGAAATGGTTGACTACGTACAGAAAACGTACGAGGGCGGTGGCACCACTCTCAATGGAGAGGGTTGGAGGTCAGATGTGTTCATTCCTGCACGTGGAGTAAAGCAGGGTGATCCTCTTTCACCCATTCTATTCAATCTGATCATTGATCGGTTGCTTAGAGCCCTCCCCAAAGAAAATGGTGTCAAGATCGGAAACGCTATGATAAACGCGGCTGCTTTTGCAGACGATTTGGTGCTATTTGCGGAAACTCCAATGGGGCTTCAGAAGTTGCTTGATCTCACCGTCTCTTTTTTTGGATTCGGTGGGGCTCAGGCTTAATGCTGACAAGTGTTTCACTGTTAGCATTAAGGGTCAACCAAAGCAGAGGAAAACTGTCGTAAAGGCCTGTACGCAAAAGCCTGTACAGCTCCCGTACTGTAAAAACTTCATAAACAAAAAAAATGGTCTCGTACAGCTTCTGTACCGTTCTTACATTTTCGTAATGCAGTTCTGTTGGCTACTGGTGGTACGGTAGTGTTGAACAATGAAAATGTTAAAATATTATGTTAAAATGTTACGAGCAGTAAATAGCTTTCAGCAGCTATTTACGATTGTAAAAAAGCAAGAACATGTCGGGCAAGAGCCGGCTTATACATTTTTCGGATAATATTAACAAGGTTGACCTAATTCAGGTTCCAATAAAGCCATACTTATTGTTTTGGCAGTCAATGCTGCGCAAGAAGTATTGAATAAAAATATATTAATTAATTAATAAGATACAATTTAAATAACATATAAACTGGATTGTACTGCCACTGATCTATTGCAGGGTATAGATCAGTAAGGTGAATTTGCTTTGAGTCTTTTGAGTGGTTTCAGTTATGTTTAGCATAATCTTTGGTAATCTCAGCTCTGCCCATCAAATATGGGTTCACTAAAATTCAACCAGCAGCAGAGCGTTAGCTGTACATAAACACAAAAGTAGCGCGCGTTGGTCGTGAATAATTATTTTGAAATAAAGTGTACAAAACACAGTAGAATTTTCGATTTATTTACAAAAAACAATTAGCCTACTGCCACAATATGTGAATTTTTCAACACTAGTCGTTACAATCGTAAAACTCATGTGTACGGTACGGGAGCTGTACGGCCTTAACACAGCAGTCCTTTCGGATTGGCTCGACAGAGTGGCCAGCTCGGAAGCGTACTGAGGAGTGGAAGTACCTTGGCATCAGATTTAATGCAGATGGGCGTGTTCGGCACAGTCCAGCGGAAGACCTAGGTCCGAAGCTGTTGAGATTGACACGAGCACCCCTAAAGCCACAACAGAAGATATTTGCCTTGCGGAATGTCCTTATCCCACAATTATTTCACCAACTAACCCTTGGTAGTGTGACGATAATTTGAAAATTTGACAAATTGATAAGATTCTATTTAAGGATACGGTTAGGTCTCCCTCCAGATGTTTGTATTGCATTTTTCCATGCCCCTCCGAAATGTGGGGGACTCGGTATACCATCAGTCAGATAAATATCACCCTTACATCGACTAAGGCGTTTGAGAAATTTAAAATGGCCCTATCTCGAGCAATCCGAGGTAGCCAGCTCGTTCGTCAAAGAAAAAAAACGAAGGGTCCGAGTTAGACTACTAGCAGGAAATACACAAATGAGTACACGTTTGGAGAGAGAAAATTACTGGGCAAATAGATTGCACATGTCTGTTGGTGGTAGCGGCCTCCGTGAAGCGGGTCATTTTGGCCCTCAACACGGTTGGGTTAGTCAGCCCACGCGTTTACTAACAGGAAAAGAATACCGAAACGGAATTCAACTGCGGATAAATGCCCTACCCTCAAAGTCTCGTACTACGAGGGGAAGGCACGAACTGGATCGACAGTGTCGTGCGGGATGTCAGGCTTCCGAAACAACAAACCACATTCTGCAGAAGTGCTATCGTACGAATGGAAGGCGGGTAGCTAGACACAACAGCGTAGTAAATTCGCTCAAGCGGGGCCTTGAAGTGCAAGGCTGCGTTGTCATTGCCGAACCAAGTCTGCAGTGTGAATCCGGATTGTGTAAACCAGACCTGGTAGCGCTCCGTGATAATACCATCCACGTGAT
This sequence comes from Scaptomyza montana, assembly GCA_018904305.1. Lineage (NCBI taxonomy): Eukaryota > Metazoa > Arthropoda > Insecta > Diptera > Drosophilidae > Scaptomyza > Scaptomyza montana. The sequence continues at coordinate 161,116 of JAEIGR010000111.1, forward strand.
AGACACACAAATAACGACAGACGGACATTCTATCGATGAAGCGCACCAGCGTAAAGTCGATAGATACAACAGACCGGACATACGGACTGAATTGTTTCGGAGATTTGGAGCGACATGTGGTGTCGAGTTCCATTCAGCCACTCTGAACTGGAGGGGGATTTGTAGTGGTCAATCAGTAAAACGGTTGATTGCGAAAAATCTCCTCAGCAAGTATGATAGCAATATCATCTGCGTTAGGGTGTTGAGTGGCAGAACGTACTGCTTCAGGAAGTTTATATACTTGTGTGGTTACTCGCGGGACTGGACTTAGCCAAAGCGTCTGGTTCATATATCAGCCTGCTACCTTGGTACAACATCAAAGAAGGTACAAACATCGCATAGAATAGTTGTCATACTTAAGGAGGAGTTTAGTACGTAGGCGCCGTGGATAGCCAACACGTGGATGGCAATCCGGATACGGTGAATCGTGCATGCTACATGCCTTTGGCTGGCATCTAGAATCTTAAGAAGATTCTCCTTACCTTGCGATCAAAAAAAAAAAAAATAAATAAATAATAGCCAAATGCCTCGTCATCTAATTAGTGACGCGCATGAATGGATTAATGAGATTCCCACTGTCCCTATCTACTCAGTTTGACTTTGGTTGCCGTCGCGAGCGGACGTGTTTGGTTTGCGCGCATTAAAAGTTGTGTTTTAGGTTTCATATTCGTGGTCTGTGCGGTTGTTATTGTGTTCGTTTTCACAAAACAATACAATAGCACGCGATGGTTTTCGTTTCGGATATAAATAATAATTTTTATTCTTAAAACAAATTGCAATTAGAGCGCTGAAAATTTGTGTGTGCGCGTGTATTAGTGAACACGTGTTCCAAGCAGTTTAACTGCTTCAAGCAGTGCTAAACGCTATTGACAAAAGGTGGTGTGCACAAATCTGCAGTGCAAGCAGTGTAAGCAGCACACAAGCAGTACACTAGAGCAGTGTTAGCTCAGTATAAGCAGTGCAAACAGGAAGCAGTACACTAGAGCAGTGCAAGCAACAGTTTGGTGTGTTGCCAGGAAAAGTGCGCTGCATTAAGCAGTGCTTAAGCAGTTGAACAACAGGTGGCGTTAGGAAGTTCTTGCTCATATCTTGCAAGAGAGGGAGCGTCACTGCTCCAGCTCGATGGACGCACACAGCGCAGTAGTAGGAGAATGGGGATTCTACCCCAAAGAGATGCCGACAATTTATGACCCCATTAAATTTTATGACCCTCTTATCGCCCCTTTTTTTTGAACCCTTTTATCGCCCCTTCAATATGATAATTTATGACCCTTTTTTTTCATGATCGTGCACGCTTTAATTAGACTAAGGTGGAGAACAAAGGATTAACATTCCTAGACCACCACTTTACCAGCAGCATCTGTGAAAGCAGTGATCAGAGGAACAGATTTGGTTATTTACCTAACTAGTGTTAGAGTCAATTGTGCACCTCTTTGACGTGCGTGGCATTGTAAACCTGTTTATGGTCATGAGGTGCAGTGTACACAGGAAGAAAGGATAGATAAGAGCGAGTCGAGAGGGCGCCTCTTTGACGTGCGTGGCATTGTAAACCTGTTTATGGTCATGAGGTGCAGTGTACACAGGAAGAAAGGATAGATAAGAGAGAGTCGAGAGGGCGCCTCTTTGACGTGCGTGGCATTGTAAACCTGTTTATGGTCATGAGCTGCAGTGTCACGGAGAAGGATTGGCGTGGTTGTAAACCTGTTTATGGTCATGGGTGCAGTGTACACAGGAAGAAAGGAAAGATAAGGGAGAGTCGAGAGGGCGCCTCTTTGACGTGCGTGGCATTATAAACCTGCAACACACGTCAAAAAATGAATTTTTATGGTTGTGATAACCAGTGATCAAAGGAAGTAAGGATAGAGAATAGAGAAAAGCGAACGCTTGTTCGATGTACTGGGGTTCTGTGAACAAGAGATGGGAATTTTCCTACGCAGCAGCAGCAGCAGCGGCAGGATCAATACATTGCTTCAAATCAAGAGTATTGATACTTGTAGCTTAAGATTCAAATGTGTTAGAGGGGGAAAGAGTTAGGGAGAGAAAGTGTTAGAAGGAGAATGTATGTTAGAGGGGGAAAGAGCTAGAGGGGGAAAGTGCTAGAAGGAGAATGTGTGTTAGAGGGGGAAAGTGATAATGCTTGTTTTAATTTAATAAGCCACGCCCAGTGATCCTGCTTGTATTAATTTAATAAGCCACGCCCAGTGATCCTGCTTGTATTAATTTAATAAACCACGCCCCTTATACGATTTTGATTGGTCCCCACCGTCCTTAAGATGAAAACTATTTTCCATTCCTTTGGGCTTGATATTTAAATATTTAGCGCCATCCCTTTCTAACCTTTGATATTATATATATATATTATATATACCTGTTTTTATTTTGGTCAAGTGCTAGGAAAAATATTATATCCTGCATTGACCTCAAAACGAATAAAAGAGGTAGTTTGGTTTAAGTTGTATAGTTTATTTATTATTCTTTCTATGTATGCTATAAAATATTTTTTATTTTTAAATCTAGTATTCATACATTTTATGCCTTATTGACTTAAACGTTGTTTGTTAATTCTTTTGTTTAAATTTTTATATTTTGCCATTAGGCGTTCTAGCCTTGTCAGACGCATGCTGTAGTAAAAGCATCCACATGTGTCGACTCCCTCTGTAGTAAAATCGGATGACCAGCTTCACGCTGAAAGATGCTCGCCAAATTTGGATGTAACTAGATGGCAGTTTTCGTACGCCAAGAAAAATTCTCGATATTCTTCAAGCAATTCATGATGTTCAGGAAAAATCATTTCCTCAAACTCTTTTGAAAAATCATCGATTTTCTTGACAATTGTTTTAAATCCAAAGTTAGAATTCAGCTCCATTTTGTAGTATACTCGGCAAACGTTTATTTAAGACTGACTTAAATGATTATTTTAACTTTCCTCAAAGCATTTCATTTTTTATTTAGTTTCATATTATGATGAAATTGTGTCCTAAAAATATTAACATCCCTTTTTATTTCTTTACCCATCTTTTTTGAAATTTCAAACAGTAACCGAGTAAGATCAATTTCTGACTCATAATCATAAGTTGCTTCTAAATCTGAAAGTTGTATACTATATTTACGCATCTCTACACACTTTGGAATAATATAGTTATAATATATATTCTTTATTTGATTTTTCAGTAATGTGTTCCAACACAAAAATGTTGTTAAAAAAATTCCTAATCTTATAAACGTCCTCCATGAGTCGCTATCAAATTCAACTCTATTACCATACTGATTGAGTATTAATATTCGTTGCTTATCTGATTTTCGAATTTTAAAATGACACTTAACGGTCTCAAGCATTGGATGTTCAATTATTGTATCTGGCATTAAGAAGTCAAAGTGCTCCAGTTTCATTTGGATGTACTCCTTAAAAGTTAATAATTGAATCCACTCCTCCTTTTGCAATCCAATAAAGTTACGTTTATGTTGCTGCAGCCAAACCATAGGTGTGAAATCTCTAGTCGTAGAAAACCCACACTTTAGTTTAAGCTCTAGACTAACAAAATACTCAAATCCAAAAATTATTTCATGATCTTGAATTTTCCTTGAATTTTTAGTTTTTTTCAAGTGTAGCGTATCCATCCTCTCTTAACTGCTTTTTCAAACTAAACGCAAAATAAGATAAACCATAATATTTAAGGTATTGATTTTTATATAATTTCTCAGTACATCATTAACGCTAGAGGAAAAATGGTTATTCTAGATAGAAACTCATGTATTTTAGTTGACTTTCAATATGTATTCGGAAACGAAAGACAGATGTTTGTCAAAGAGTTGGCATTTATGCAAGCTGGGTCCGTCACACCCAATTTTTTCCACTTTAAACCACCTTACCACATGAGGGAGCTGGATGAAGTGACTAGGAAAACCTTAAAGATAACCAAACAGTATGTGGACGGCTTAGATTGGTCTGAAGGTGACATCTCTTATCTAAGTCTTGGCGAAATACTAAAGCCATTGAATAGTTACGCAACTGTAGTAGTAAGAGGAAGAGCTAAAAAGAGTTCTTAAGTAAATTTTTACACACAAAAATAATAGATGTAAATCTTGATCAGAGCTTAGCGCAATATCCAAACTTCTTTACAAATTGTAGAATACACAAAAAAATAGTAAATCAATGTGCACTTAATAATTTATTTAAATTATTTCTCATCTTAGAAAACTCTCAATTTGAGGTATCTGAAAATGTAAATGTTTATGCTAGTATACTTGAATAAAATAAAAATTATTTTCTTATGAATTTCATCATGTTTCTATTTATTATTTAATTAAGAGAGGGTACATAATATTTAATATAATTAATTTCAATGATTATCAACTACAACTTGATTCTATATTAAATTGGTTTTAAACGATGCGTTGAACTATTCCAGTCAAAGGTGAATACTCTGCTAATCGATCATGCATAAGCAGACAATATACCTTAGTATTTTTTACACTAACAGTTTCTAGATCGATCGAAACTCTTACATCGATTGGCCCCGTTTTAACTGTTTCATTCTGATGTGACAAGTCTACAACAACCATTGGTGCTTTCTCTTTAAACTCTATAGGTGTTAGTAATGGCTCAGATTCCTTCATATAGTAGCTTGCTTGAAATCCTGTATACATATCATACAAACTTGCGTATCGTTCATGCTTAAAATTAATGTTCATGTCATCGTACGGAAAGTTCTCCGAGTTAAGATACACTTTTAAATTCCTCAAATGATTATGTGTTAGTTTATCGTCCACTACAAAAGCTATTATCGCAAATCGGGGGCGTTCTCTATTAGCTGCTAGCTTAACATTCCAAACATGTTGTGTGCCTTCGGGTAATGTTGGATTCAGGTAACAATCCCAACTGCGGAATGCAAGTGGAAGTGAGCCTCCACTCTTAGTCAGACTAAACATTTGTAACTTCTTTTCATCACTCAGAGTTACATGTGGTATTTTCCATACAATGTTAGAAATATTTAGCTTATACTCCTTAGTTCCAATTTTAGTGTAGTATACATCTTCCATATTTTTAGTCATGAGTAATATCAATTCATGTTTACAATTTAGTAAGACCTTGTTATAATCTTCAGCAAATCCAAGTAAGTATTTAAGAGGTATAGAAAAATTAAAGTATCCGTTCGACAGCTCTCTATCATTTCCATTGAACCAGCCAGAATTCTCTAACATGCAGCTCTCCGTTTTGTTTAAGGAAGCGTAGTTTTTTAAGGTTGTTGAAATACCAACAAATCGAGTACGATCAATTTCAATTCCATTTAATTCATAACGAACCTCGTCAAAGAGATAACTCATACAATTGTTTTTAAGTTTTCCATCTACAGCAAGCGAGTTATCCGCCAAACAAATTGTGCCCTCAACATTAATAAAACTCTCACAAGGCAATACATATAAGTCCTGATTCTGAATAGTAATCCTAACTTCATCATTGCTTTTAAATGCTTGTAGATAGGGAGAGTAACTATGATATTCTTTCTTGATTATACTCTCATCCGAATAGGCTTTCTCTCGAACATTCAATACACTACTCATTATTTTTTTATTTTTAGACCCAGAGATTTTAAAAATAATTTGTTCTCAGGTGTTAGTACTTTTTTCGTCGACCTGTATCCTTCTGTAGTAGAACCTCAAAGTGCTCGCTGGGGGTGGATAGCGCACGTTTTTATTATTATAAATAATCATTATCGGCGCCTCAAGTGTAAGCGAAGTGTCACAACCTCTTTTCTTAAATTAACCAAGTTTCCGTTCTGATCAACGATCCGTATTATTAATGACTGTATCTCGCTCGTATTAACTGGCAAATAAATAAGATTATTTGGTTTCTCACTCAATTTATAGCCTGGCGGAACGTTGAGTGCAAACTCATGCAGAGCATGACTTGATACCTCATTTACATATGAACCGCTTACAATGTTACATTCCAGACGAATCGTATTTACTTTTAAAATGTCAACCGGTTGATCTGATATATGCGTTGCATATGGCTTTAGTTCTCTTTTATTGAATCCAAATAATTGGCCAATGGAACGCTCTTTGTTAAAATATATTGAATCTTTTTTAGATGAAATCACCACTTGGAGGGTATTATTATTGCTCTCGATTAGTGGGTGCTTTAATTCATTGGGCTCTATTGTCTTCATTTTCTCTTTAATAAATTCACTTATATCACTAAGCTCATATGATCCCACAGGTATCTCGAAAATATGCTCCCCAATATGGAATAAATTATTATCGTAGTCCACATTTGGAACCGAGTTGTACATATGGAAATCAATTAGTGCACATTCATAGCTCCCACTTAACTCTATGGGAGGATGATAATTAGCTATTAAAATCGAGTTGTTACCCGTCAACGTTAGTGTTGTTGCCATTCCGAAAGATTATTGATAAGTGAATGAATAATACTAGTTTATTTTATTTTATTTTATTATATTTTAAATTTGAATAAAATCAGCAAACCCCCTTCTATAACGTCCATTTTCTAGCGGATCATCTTTACATATTAATAAAAATCCATATTTTTCTCTCCAACAAAATTGACAAATATTCTTAAATGCATCAAACGACATGTCTACGCCTACATGATCCTGATACACATGTTTCATATTGACTTCATCCTGCCTAAACATAATAATTAGGTTTGCATTGTCACGCACAAGATGCTTTGGGATGCGTGTATACGTTTGACACAAATAGAACGCATCTATATTTTTATGTCTACCCATGCAGAAGTATGCACGAATATTATCCTGTTTTTCACATGCTACGTCATCAAAAATCATAATAGAGTTCTTTTTGGCATCGCTGGGTGCAACAACATTTTCGTTTTCAGAAAATGTGAAGTAACCCATTCCTTTTATTGGTTTTATAAGTGTTTTTAAGTATTCATATTTAGGTTGATATAATGACTTTGAATATAAGTAAATATTCTCAAACTTTAATCCGTTAGGGCTTTCAATCAAACTAATCATAACATTGGTTTTCCCGCAATTTGAAGGTCCGACAATTAGAGCTCTTATTGAATTGGGTAACAAGCTACTATGTCTAAGTTGTTTGACATCACCATTTTTACAATCGATATTTTTTACTTCTATGTCATTTTTTTGTTTGATTAAACGCATATTAATCTAACTTTTTTGAGTAGATCGTTACTTGCTAAAATCTCATTGAAGAATAAACAACAAATAAAATGGTGTTGCGCTTTTATAAAACTACTAGTAACAAACTACCACTCTACCTAGGAAGAGGTATTGTCAATAAAATAATAAACTCCCTACCAGTTGAGCTGCACATACCGGGATATCAGTTTTGTGGTCCAGGAACAAAGCTTAAAGCTCGTTTAGCACGTGGTGACAAAGGAATAAATCCCTTGGATGCCGCTTGTAGAGAGCACGATATAGCCTATTCTAAATATAAAGATCTGGAAAATCGACATAAAGCTGACTCAATCCTAGCTGAAAGAGCGTAGGAGCGTGTAAAAGTATCTGATAGTACTCTCGGTGAAAAATCGTCTGCATATTTCGTTACAAACGCAATGAAAGCAAAGAAAAAATTTGGTATGGGACTTCCACAAAAGCAAAAGAAACGAAAACCATGTAAAAATAAAAAGAAATTTATGACTCTTGTTCGAGACGCAACACGAGTGTTAAAGAAAGAAAAACCACTCGACATTCAAGCTGCGATTAAAGTAGCCCGAAAAGCTATGTCTAAGACCATTGGAAATAAGAAAAATACTGTTGTTATTCCTAGAGTAATCAACGTTCCTAAAATTGGAGGTTTTTTTTTACCACTTGTGCCAATATTGACAGCGCTCAGTGCCTTAGGAGGAATGGCATCTGGTGGAGCAGCTATTGCTAGAACCGTTAATAGTGCTAAGAATGCAAAAAAAGAGCTAGAAGAGAATAAACGTCATAATAGAAAAATGGAGGCCATTGCTTTCGGTAGTGGACTCTATTTAAAACCGTATCAAAAAGGTTTTGGTATAACCACAAATAAAAAAATTAATTTTTTATGAGTGAGCTGCCCAATAAACCGCTTTCAAACATTGATATTATAAACTTCGCACGCAAACATATCCCACATTTTAGAGGGGTTTACATGAGAAACGCCTTACCGAAAAATGTAAGAAAAAGAGAATGTGGCATCGTTAATTTGGACTCGTCAACTGGAGCTGGAACTCATTGGGTAGCTTACTATAAGGCAGATGAGGAATGCAGATATTTTGATAGTTTTGGAAATTTGCCACCCCCTTTAGAACTTATAAGATATTTGGGCGAGAACATTCAATACAATTATAATCAAGTACACTTGGCTCTCGCTTAACTCGGGGGTTACGTTCCTAGAAAACCTCGTGTTAAGCGAAATCGTGTTAAGCGAAACATGGATTCAGTACAAAACAAGGGGTTACGTTCCTGAAATTCAAATTCGGCAACAAACATTTTTTTAATTTTTAGATTTGGTCTTTTTATATTTAAACTTCATATATTTGTTCAAAATTAACCAAAAGTTACTTATGTATATGCCTTAAATATATGTATAACATTCATATTTTCAAAATTAAAAGTTGGTATTAAATTAAAAAAGTTACTTCATATAGTTAATTAACAAGCTTAACTTTTTTAAAAACTCAAAAATGTTAAGAAGTAAGAAGATCATATGTTTCTTTTATACATAGCTTAAGCCGTTTTGTTTCAACATGTTTTCTTTTTTGGTGGCTCCTTATCGAAAAAATCAGTCAATTTCGATTGTTTGGTGGCATTTAAAGCTTCTTTGTAGCACTTCTTATAAGGCAAAAGTAAGCGGTTAAGAATTTGTATTTTTGTTTCTATGGAAATGACTTTTCATTTTAAAGGAGCTCTGTTCTTTCTTTCTGCCATTGTGAAAGCTGAAATTTATTTATTTATTTTTTTATTTAATCAAGCTGTACCACCTTTGTACTTACCACAAAATCTTTGATTTTTTATTAGCGCGTCTGCAAAGCTCAAGATTTCACTAACTATAACACTCTTACAGCTCAAATGTGGGATTCCGCTTTTTCTACAAGCACCCATGCGTGTATGTGGTAGACAAATGTTCTTTTATATATTAACCAAGTATAAATGTATGCCCTAACGGGACTTGCACTAACACCAGTGCAACTAGAATTTGAAATCATAAAGTAACTTAAGATAGTAAGATCATGTACGTGTATGTTATATTAACCTGTTAGCTGCGTAAGACGAGTTTACTCGTCCAAGCAAAAACTCTCTTTGAAAAGTAAAACATTTCGAGGAGGTAAAAGGACAAAAAACTTTTTATAAGTGTTAATGTATGTTTCATTTAGTAATATATATTCGTTTACTTTTACTTAATGGGCTTAAAAAAAAAGATAACTGGTCTTCGCTAAATTTGACCAAAGCAACAAGAGAATGTTAAAAAAAAAAAAAATTACGCATCTAACGGGTTAATGTTAATGTTACAGTAATGTTAATGTTATAGTTACGCTATGTATGCGTCGGTCCGACTACACATGATACAAGCACAAAGGCAATAACGCATCAATTAACAGAAAAAAAAAAATTAATATTTTGCAATCGTGCAAGAACGAGGTTTTCAGCGTGTTTAAAGAGGAAAGGGAGCAAATTTGTAACCGTGTAAGACCGAGTTCGTGCTAAAAGAGTCCGTGTTAAGCGAGGGCCAAGTGTACAACAATTTGGTACTTTTAACTGCGGTCACTTATGTCTTAAGTTTTTAATGCTCACCTCAAAATCTTTTTTAAAATAATTTTTATATCAAAATAAATACTTAACATTTAAATGGTTTAATAAAGAAGGAAAAAAAGATTTATCATTTATGAGTATATATATATGTATATAAATATTGTCTGTAAACTATCTCAGTTTGTTTGGAGTATCTGATTAGTTCACATATAGCAGGCCCCCTGATTCTTGAAAACCAAAAACATCAAACAACACCTTGTTTCGGAAAAAATCAAAAATAAGAGCAAAACAACAACTTGTTTCTGAAAAAAATAACAACAAATAACAGAAAAAACACTGTTTCTGAAAAATATAAAAAATAAATTATTAAAACCACCCTCTTTTACGCTCGCTGATCAAGTTTATTGGCTTACTATCATAAATATACTAAAATGAATGAACACATACTAAAGGAGCTAACAAAAACAAGAAACGCGCTAAAAAGAAAATTTCGAAGTATTAAATTAGGTAAAGCCGCAAATGAATACCAGTTGGAGGAAACATTTAAGCCGATAACAGAACCACTCAAAAAGATTATTAAAGGAAATAAAGAAATTAAGCCATATCCCAGAATCAAAAAAGAAGAGAAAGATAAAAGTGTAAATGAGGTGGCAGAGAATGGAAATAATACTAGTGAATTTTATGACGCAATAGATGGGGAAATTGATGAAAAACAGTCAATCCATGATTCGCTTATATCGAGTGAACAAAGCTATACTAACCTCGCTACAGCAGGTAATAAAGATTATAATCAGTCAAATGTAGCAAGTGATGATAGTTTTAATCTTAGTCTAAATGAGTTAGAGCGAGAGGGACAGTTAGATAAAGCATTTGGACCAACTAAAAATAAAGGAGAAACTAAATTAGGCAGCTTTAAAATAAACGTAAACAACAAAAGGCTAGAACTGGAAACGGGTGAAAAGTGGAATCTTACTCCTGGATTGTATTCTTTAATCTTTTTAAAAAATCCACATGCTTATAACTAATTGGATCTGGATACATATAAGGTAATTTTGTCAAAAACAAATGCTCATAGAAGAAATCATCAGCCTAATGAAGCACTGAAAGGTAATCGCTCCAAAAAGTATACTGATATAATAAAAAAACTTTTCCCGAAAGTTGTTGAGCCAAGTGCAGTGTCTACACCTTTGAATAGTAAACAAGTGGAAACGTTGCAGTCGGACGCAACCGACTGCGGCATACTCGATACCAGCATTAAAACCGGTAAAAAGAGGCCTGATTGCAGAGGGGTACGGATGCGGCAGGGGTGTACGCTGCCTAAAAGATTTTCCGATGCAGATGGGGATGCCACAAGCTATCTTCCTTACAAATTTGGTGACTCTTGCTCAAAGTTTGTAAAAGGTAGGGAAAGGGGGGGGCTGGGGGCGGTATGGGAAGTTGTGGCATCAACATTTTTGATGCAGATCTTTGTGAAATGTATATTGCTATCTTCAAACCAAATTTGGTGAATCTAGCTCGAAGTTTGTAAAAAAGTGGGGAAAGGGGGGGCTGGGGGTGGTATGGGTGGACGTGGCATCCAAATTTTTGATGCAGATCTATCTGGAATGTAGTTGCTATCTTCATACCAAATTTGGTGACTCTAGCTCAAAGTTTGTAAAAAGTGGGGAAAGGGGGGCTGGGGGCGGTATGGGTGGGCGTGGCATCCAAATTTGTGATGCAGATCTTTGTGGAATGTCAGTTGCTATCTTCATACCAAATTTGGTGACTCTAGCTAAAATTTTGTAAAAGGTGGGGAAAGGGGGGCGAAATGGAAAGGCATGGCTCCAAAACTTTGATGCAGATTTTTAGGGGTCGTTGCCAGCTATCTTCCTACCAAATTTAGTGGCTCTAGCTCCACAACTCTGGAAAATACACGCATTCCAGTTTTTGACGAAACGTTGGGGTGGATGGGGGCGGCTAGGGCGGTATCGGTGGGCGTGGCATCCAAATTTTTGATGCAGTTTTTGGGGGTCATCATCACCTATCTTGGCACCAAATTTGGTGGCTATAGCTCAAAAACTGTGGGAGATATAGGCTTTTCTGATTTCAAAATGCGGGGGGCTGGGGGCGGAATGGGTGGGCGTGGCTCCAAAACTTTGATGCAGATTTTTGGGGGTCGTTGCCAGCTATCTTCCTACCAAATTTGGTGGCTCTAGCTCCACAACTCTGGAAGATACGCGCATTCCCGTTTTTGACGAAGCGTTGGGGTGGATGGGGGCGGCTAGGGCGGTATCGGTGGGCGTGGCATCCAAACTTTTGATGCAGTTTTTGGGGGGTCACCATCACCTATCTTGGCACCAAATTTGGTGGCTATAGCTCAAAAACTGAGGAAGATATAGGCTTTTTTGACTTTAAAATGCGGGGGGTTGGGGGCGGAATGGGGGGGCGTGGCTCCAAAATTTTTGATGTAGTTTTTTGGGGGTTGCTAGTAGCTATCTTCTTACCACGAGAGCGAACATCTTCGCCCTATTGGAAGTCAAGTGTGGGCACACCGGAGGAACTGTTCCCAGAACTGAGCTCAAGATATAGGAGCTCGCTGGATAGTATCCTCAACGGGATGGATTTTCCCGAGGATTTTTGAACTCCACTTTAATTATTTTCAAAAAAATTTTTTATTTTTATATATATAAATACACTAGTAAGTGGCCCGCTTACTTCGCTGCGCGGATAGTTTATATAAATTTTAGCAATAGAAGAAAGATATAAAATAAATAAATTAGAAAATATTTCACAAAATATTTAAGCAAAGTATTTAATATTCTCTTTTCCACGCCACCATTGAGGTAGAGAATATTGTGGTTTCCCAGTAGGCCTTATCCACTTATTGAATTAAATTTGCAATTATTAACAACTTTAAGAGCTTCTTTATAAACGACATTGGTTGTTTTTCCGTCAGGTGCTAATACAAATAAACTTTTTGGTGAACTGACTCTTGAGCAGGCTACATAAAATTGGCCATGAGAAAAACAATCGTGTCTTAAGTCTAGTCCTGCTAATTTAAGAGTTTGTCCCTGTGATTTATTAATTGTTAAGGCAAAGCAAACTTTTAAAGGAAATTGCAATCTTTTAAATTGAATTGGCAATTCAGAATCAGAAGGTATTAATGGAATTCTCGGTATAAAAACCGTTTCCCCTATACCATTGCCAGTAAAGATAATTGCTTCGACAACATTCTTATGAAGGACTTTAACTTGCAATCTTGTACCATTGCACAGTTTTGGCGGTTTCAAGTTGCGAATCAACATTACAGGTGAACCAATCTTTAAAGTTAATTTATGTTGAGGCAGGCCAGCCGGATTTAATGAATTAAGAAAATCGACGGGGTAATGAACTGCATCTTAGATTTCAGTCACAGAATCAATAGAGTAATATGTCATTTCTTCACTTTGAAATGATTTTAATAAAAACTCGTTTATTTCCAATGCATTGTCATTTCTCGCAGTCAAAATAGCACGTTCTGAAAACCATTCGAGTGATTTTTGAGAGATATTTGTAATATCCGGAAATATTTTTAGAGTTAGCTCTTCAATACTTTTCACAACATGACACAAAGTTGATGGTAAAGTTATTTTGCCATCATGGGTTGGAAATAATCCATTTCCTATTTGAAGAAGCATTTCTGCAAATTCACCAGCTATGCTATTACCTTTTAAGTGCACTCGCATATTCTTCGTTAATGCAATTTTCTGTATTTTGGGCTACAAAATTGAAGACTTTAAGCACGCATTTATTTCATCTGCTCTTGTTCCTCTGGGGATCACTGGGAGAGTTTGTCGAAAATCACCAGCTAAGAATCTATCTCGAATATCTTTCAAAGATCGATCTACAGCTTCAAAAGCACCTTAATGGCCCATAGTACACTCATCCCAAACAATAAGCTTGCAATCTTTGAGCACAGCAGCAATATTAGATTGCTTTGAAATTGAGCAATGTGGTGTTTCTAAATGAATCAAATTAAATGGAATCTTAAGTGTAGAATGCGCTGTACGACCAACATTAAGTAAAGTGGCTGCGATACCGGAAGAAGCAACGGCCAATGCAATTTTTTTACTTTGCCGTACCTTTGCCAATAATAAATTTAAAAGATACGTTTTACCTGTTCCACCAGGTGCATCTAAAAAATAGATTTCTCCTTTTTCTGCTTCAACGCTATGTAGTATCTTTTCGTATACTTGTTTTTGCTCAGCAGTAAGGAGTAGCTCATTATTAACAACAAAATTATCCCAATTTTCATAATTTGTTTCTCTATGATATTCAATATTTGGAACAATTTCTTCGGATCTAATTGGTAGTGGAAGTTCATAGTAAGTCAAGTTTTGACCACCAATAGACAGTACAATATCTTCAATGTAAATAAGACATTTATTTAATACATTATTCACAATACTTTGATCAATATTTCTGTCTTGTGAAATATGAAAGACTCTTAAAATATCTTCTGATAAACTCTCTTTATAAGTATTCCAAAGTTTAAGAGCATCTAAAATTTGACAAAATACTAACATTATTGCAAAAAGTTCTCTCAGTTTTGTAGGATTTTGACATATGACAGCTTCGGCTATAGTTGAATCCCAGTGCTTATCATCTTCTAGTAATCCTAGAGCTCTACACGCCAATTGAAATGATGCGTATGCTATACCATTAACGGTTTTTAAATTTGAAAATGAAGTTGGCCCTCTTACAAAATGTAGTAAAAGTCTTAAATAAAAACATTCTGTATTATTGGGATGAATAGTGTAAACTCTTCCCAAAGCTGAATCTCTTTTAACTCCAGGAAAATTTGGCACATCATGCCCTCGTTTTCTTCTTTGAAATTCTTTATTGTTCCATGTAAAATACGATGGAACTTCACAATATAGAAGCGTTCTTGCAAACTCATCACGTGTGCATAGCTCAAAGAAGGCTAGCAAAGTGGTTTTGGGTGTAGTGCTTAATCTGTCAAGTAATTGTTGCGGATTATTGGGGTTAAAATATATCCGTTGACCATTTTCTAAATGAACAGCTAAGTGTGTAATCTCCATACCGCTTCTGAGCTACTTATTTAACGGCCACTTTCGTACATATTAATTTCATTGCGTTGGTCTTCAAGAGTAAATGATGCTTGATCACTGCCCTTGTTAACATATTTACAAATGTATTAAATAGACTTTACAGAACTACATTACTCAACATTTATGTGAGCTTCAAATGTTCTCAATAGTACACAGTTATAAGGCACAACCCAACGATTATCTATGCAATTATCATTTATATTAAATGCATTACCACCATCTTCTATCGCTCTTCTACGATATAGAGGGTAACTATCTTTTCCAGTCACAGTTTCTTTAAGTAATTGTCGAGGAAACCTTTTGGTACATTTTCCATTTTTCATGCATGGCGATTTATTGTTAAATGCACCGCAAGGACCATGAATCATATTTGACTTAACAATGTTAAATAACAAAGGATCCTCATCTGCGTTTGGTATTTCGGCACAGATAATCTTATCGATTTTATCTGGTCTTATTTTATTTTCTAACCAAAGTAGAATATGTATATGTGGTAAACCCCGCTTTTGCCATTCCACAGAGTACATGAAACACGCTTCCAAACAAAGAACCTTTTATCAATAGTGGCATTAAAGCTTTGACTTTTAAATGAAAAACTCGAGCTATAATATCGTGACGATCATGCGGTTTTTGACCCGGTATCAAAACACTTTTGATGTCATTCCATTGTGGATTGCATGTGAATGTTATGCAAAGATCTGGTCGCTCATAATGGCGAACATATGTCATAACATCTTGAGTCTTTTCATGCATATATCGTGCAGAGCTTGTAAAAGAAGATGGTAAAATTACCATCTGACCAAGTTGAGCTGCGACAACATCTTGTTGGCCTATTGCATCTTGTAGATGTATATAGCTATCTGCTCTGAGTTTCGCTTGATTGTAGCGAATATAATTTAACCTTTCTGTTTCAATTTTAGCATACATATCAACTAAAAGTTGACTATAAAGGGAACGACAATAAATTAAATGATTTAACTCAGATTGACGAATCATTATTTTATAGCTGTAAAAGCTTAACGCAGATATCTTTTTTTTGGTTCGTCCTTTTTTAATAATGGATTTTATTGTGTTATATCCACTGAATAACCATCTTCGCCATAAGGAAATAGCAAAGGGTTCTGTAAGGCATCGTATGATCGATGCACCTCACTTATACGATGTAATTTATAATTATGGCTTTCAATAATAATATTGCGCTTTTCAAATTGCTGACCAACAATAACTATAGCTACTTCGCTTGATAGAGGTGCATTGTAAAGCCCTTTATGTGCACCAGCGGGTGTTTGATCAGCATGTATAATCAATTTATAGTCTTTAGTACTTAATGGTATTTTATTGAGAGCCATTTTTAGATCTTTTACATAACGATTATGATGATGAAACATACATTGAAGATCCTTTACTACGCTTAAATCAACATTTGAAATATTTTTGCAACGTAGTTGAGCTACCTTTTCATCATCACCAACAAAATAAATTTGAAGAAACTGCATTTCTTCATTTGGCAAAGGTCGGACACTACCAATTATGTGATACACTTGTCCTTGGACGTTAACAGATACCCAGGGGCTCACTTTTCCATTTTAAAGCATTACAATGTTTGCATATAAAATTCATACTACCAAGTTGAGTAACTTTATCTGACTTGTAAGTTATTTCAAAATCTTAACTTACCCCTATTGATATATTAAAATAAAGTCAAGAAAAACTCACTTCTGCAAATCATTTTAATACACGGGTTCAGGGTATCTTTTGGTCGGGATTTCTCGACTAAAGCCTTCTTACTTGTTTTCAGATTCGCTCATTCTCGTGTTGTGCTGACAGTCGGCAATTCAACACCTGCATCATGAATTGAGCGCTGCTGGTCCCAAACCCAAAGAGGCAGCTTAAAACTTGAGCACGCTCACGCATCGCTCTTCATGTTCGGCGCTAGATGACAAATTATTTTTAAATCTCGCTCCGATCATGCGCCTTCGTTGTTGGCTATTTCGGCTAATTCTCTTATGTATGCGCGCGCTCTGCAAGTTAGACAAAGAGCGTAGTATCGCTACCTTCTTCGCACGCACTGAATCAACGCAAAACATATCTAAGAGGCTGCAGTTAAGTGAATTGCATATTGCCTTTAGCTTTAATTTAGTGTGTGCGGAGGAGGTAGGGTTATTAAACTTTATGATTGACATGCAAAGCGCGCACATAAGATAGAGAGTGAACGTAAATGAGCAACAACAAAGGAGCATGATCAGAGCGAGATTTCAAATTATTTGATTATCATTATGTGAACGCCCTTTGCTTGTTCGAAATTGCATATCAATCATATATCAATAATGTTACTGTGATACGTTTTGTCTAAGTTATATAAGCAGCAAGCAGGCAAATCCACCCCCATAACATATTCTGGTGTGGGAAATTTTTCTAGACGCACTAAGTTTTGTTATGTTGTTGTTGTTTTTTTTTTAAAATCAATGACACCAACAAAAAGTAGCAGTGCGGGCCCAACAACAACACTTACAACAACAACAAACGCTACTTGGGTCGTAAATCAATTGTCAAAGGCACACAAATTTGAAAAAAAAAGAATATGCACTGTGCGAAGTGATACATGTACATAAAATTATGAAAATTATTTTCAAGCGCATTGTTCACTTAATTGTGTATGCACATATTCATTAAGAAGCAGAAATCCGTTTCGTTTTTGCAAGTGTCGAACCTTTTTTTATGACTTTGCTTGTGCGACGCGAAGGCGTCACTGCGCATTTGTTTTGTTTTTGTATTCTCGCTCGCGATCAAACCCTCAGCTTGTGCGACAATCAGGCGACAGTAGTGGAATGGGTACTTGTTGTAATTGTAATTTGTTTTAAAATGGGTAAAAAGTGCTCCAAATCGTATGGGAGGTACTTGAAGGAGTTGTCCAAATAAAAATTCCCTTCTTAGTGCTCACTTACTACCTGCATAAAAAATTGTGTGAAAATTTCAGCCTTCTAGCTCTTTTCGTTTAGGCTGTGGCTGATCCATTTTAACGCGGACGAACTCTTTTATATATATAGATTACCGCCTACGCGTCGTGTCGTCGACCGTAGGCATGGCTAGAGGTTTTTCGTGGAGTATCGACTCCGACAAAAGAGTAAGTTTTATGAGGGACTCTATAATAAAACCTTAGGTAACGCCGAACAGCAGCCGCAGCAACAACCCACCCCATCCCGGAAGAGCTAGAAATTAATGGGTCCCACCCCGCTGTTTTCGCTGCTGATCGATAGAGCTGGCAAGAGGATATCTCGGGAAAAACATGTTGCCTCGCCAGGCTCGTTTAGGCATGTGGGCTACAAAGTTCTTGTCGCCCAAGTGAGCCAGTCCGTTATACCCTTTATCCTTTGGATCACTGGTTTTCACAACCATAAACATTCATTGTTTATGTTTTGCCTGCAGGTGTGCAAGGCAACGCACCTCAAACAGGCGCCCTCTCGACTCTCTCTTATCTACTTATTCGTAGTTAAGAAACCTGCGCACAGTTGACTCTCTCTCTCTTATCTACTAACTTGTAGCTAAGAAACCTTAATAGTTTCAAAGGCAATGTACTTGGCTCACTGATCCTCACGGACGGTGATATCTATAACATATTAGCCAACTAATGTACTTGACCTTTGACTAGTGCACTTCAAGCATGCACAAGCTTGTCTCTAAGTCTTCTAACACTTTCCCCCTCTAACACTTTCCGCCTCTAACACTTTCCGCCTCTAACACTTTCTCCCTCTAACACCTTCTCCCTCTATCCTTTCCACCTCTTACATATTTTAATCTTAATCTACAAGTATCAATACTCTTGTTTAAAAACAATGCTGCTGCTGCTTGCTGCTGCTGCTGTTGCTGCGTAGGAAAATTTACATCCCTTGCTTAAATAACCCACCACGATGGTTGTAGTTGTTGACAATAACAATGCACGTGTGCAGAGCAACGTATTTAAAAACAGGAGCACACTTGACTCTGACAATAATTGGTTTGACAAAAAACAATGCACGCTGTGGCTTAGCCTGTATTTGACTCTAATAATAAATGGTTAAATAGCCAAAACTGATTTTCCCAATAACTATGCTCAATGTTTATGGCTTGCTCGTTTAACAGGCGCATCCTTGACACCAGATCCTATGATCATATAACCCACTTGAATGTTTTTATGTTGCTGCTTTTGACAAAAAACAATGCATGCTGTTGCCTGCTTGTATGTGTGCAAGGCAATGCACTTAAAACAGGAACACACTTGAAACCAGATCCTATGATCACTGATTCTCAAGTGGGTAATAAAAGTGTAAAAAAGGGATCGCTAATTCTCAAGTGGGGTAAAAAATTATGATTGGGGGTAATAAAAGTGACAGCTACTTCCTGTTCCAGAACCGGCAGTTCCCTACTACTATGGTCCTTGCGGTGCATTTAATAATAAATCGCCATGCATGAAAAATGGAAAATGTACCAAAAGGTTTCCTTGACAATTACTTAAAGAAACTGTGACTGGAAAAGATAGTTAGCCTCTATATCGTAGAAGAGCGATAGAAGATGGTGGTAATGCAATTAATATAAATGGTAATTGCATAGATAATCGTTGGGTTGTGCCTTATCACTGTGTACTATTGAGAACATTTGAAGCTCACATAAATATTGAGTATTGAAGTTCTGTAAAGTCTATTAAATACATTTGTAAATATGTTAACAAGGGCAGTGATCAAGCATCATTTACTCTTGAAGACCAACGTAATGAAATTAATATGTACGAAAGTGGCCGTTATATAAGTAGCTCAGAAGTGGTATGGAGAATCCTTGCATTTCCCATTCATGAACGTTTTCCGGCTATTACACACTTAGCTGTTCATTTAGAAAATGGCCAACGGATATATTTTAACCCCAATAATCCGCAACAATTACTTGACAGAAAAAGCACTACACCCAAAACCACTTTGCTAGCCTTCTTTGAGCTATGCACACGTGATGAGTTTGCAAGAACGCTTCTATATTGTGAAGTTCCATCGTATTTTACATGGAACAATAAAGAATTTCAAAGAAGAAAACGAGGGCATGATGTGCCAAATTTTCCTGGAGTTAGAAGAGATTCAGCTTTGGGAAGAGTTTACACTAATCATCCCAATAATACAAAATGTTTTTATTTAAGACTTTTATTACATTTTGTAAGGGGCCCAACTTAATTTTTAAATTTAAAAACCGTTAATGGTATAGCATACGAATCATTTCAATTGGCGTGTAAAGCTCTAGGATTACTAGAAGATGATAAGCACTGGGATTCAACTATAGCCGAAGCTGTCATATGTCAAAATCCTACAAAACTGAGAGAAATTTTTGCAATAATGTTAGTATTTTGTCAAATTTCAGACGCTCTTAAACTTTGGAATACTTATAAAGAGAGTTTCTCAGAAGATATTTTAAGAGCCTTTCATTTTTCACAAGACAGAAATATTGATGAAAGTATTGTGAATAATGTATTAAATAAATGTCTTATTTACATTGAAGATATTGTACTGTCTATTGGTGGTCAAAACTTGACTTATTATGGACTTCCACTACCAATTAGATCCGAGGAAATTGCTCCAAATATTGAATATCATAGAGAAACAAATTATGAAAATTGCGATAATTTTGTTGTTAATAATGAGCTACTCCTTACTGCTGAGCAAAAACAAGTATACGAAAAGTTACTGCATAGCGTTGAAGCAGAAAAAGGAGAAATCTATTTTTAGATGCACCTGGTAGAACAGGTAAAACGTTTCTTTTAAATTTATTATTGGCAAAGGTACGGCAAAGTAAAAACATTGCATTGGCCGTTGCTTCTTCCGGTATCGCAGCCACTTTACTAAATGGTGGTCGCACAGCGCATTCTACTCTAAAGATTCCATTTAATTTGTTTCATTTAGAAACACCACATTGCTCAATTTCTAAGCAATCTAATATTGCTGCTGTGCTCAAAGATTGCAAGCTTATTGTTTGGGATGAGTGTACTAAGGGCCATAAAGGTGCTTTTGAAGCTGTAGATCGATCTTTGAAAGACATTCGAGATAGTGAATACTTAATGGGTGGCATAACTGTTCTCTTAGCTGGTGATTTTCGACAAACTCTTCCAGTGATCCCCAGAGGAACAAGAGCAGATGAAATAAATGCGTGCTTAAAGTCTTCAATTTTGTGGCCCAAAATACAGAAAATTGCATTAACGAAGAATATGCGAGTGCACTTAAGAGGTGATAGCATAGCTGGTGATTTTGCAGAAATGCTTCTTAAAATAGGAAATGGATTATTTCCAACCCATGATGGCAAAATAACTTTACCATCAACTTTGTGTCATGTTGTGAAAAGTATTGAAGAGCTAACTCTAAAAATATTTCCGGATATTAAAAATATCTCTCAAAAATCACTCGAATGGTTTTCAGAACGTGCTATTTTGACTGCGAGAAATGACAATGCATATTCAAGTTGTCTTTCGTTGGTGACGGTCGTGTTTTTGCGAGCTCTTAAATATTTATTGTTCTCTTGTGTTTGTGTACGGTGTTTTACTCTGTTTAATCTAGTAAATAATTTTAGCAGTGATTGCAAATATACGTTGTATGTATTTACGTTTGCATAAAAGAGTTTGACGAGCTTATATTTACTTTGATTTGCAGTTGAACTGACACTGCTCTGCTTTAACATAAAGAAAACATACGTACATTCATACATATATACACTACGCGGCACAAATATTTTGACGAAGAAAAAATTGCGTATTTTGTAGTTTAACTTTTAAATTCTTTTATGGAAAATTGTTATTTTTTTTCCCAAGTTGTGTTTGGTTAATACAAACTTAAAAAATAGGAAAACAAATTTTTTCAAACAAACTTAACAAAATTATAATTCATTTTATATTTTAGAGGATGGCATAAGTATTTTGACAAGCCCTGTCATACTTGAAAAATATATCTTAGGCTTTACAAAATTAATTCAACTAGCTTATATTTAGTAAAATGTATAATTTCCTTTAGCTTCAATGACTTTTTGGAGGCGTCGCGGTACAGAATCCACTAAATTTTGAAGGGTTTCTGGAGGTATCTCTTCCCATAAGGAAGAGAGCTCAGAAATCGTTTCTTCTCTGGTTTTGTTTAACGCTACTGTTCTTTGCGCTTCAAAAGAGACCAGACGTTTTCTATAATATTTAGATCTGGACTTTGGGGGCCAGTTTAGCGTTGGAACATCCAGATCCTTCAAAAAGTTGGTTATCATGTGGGCTTTATGACATGGGGCGTTGTCCTGCTGGAGAATAAACGACTGACCGATGAGCCGATCTCCGGAAGGAAAGGCATTTTCATTAAGGGTGGTCAGGTATTGGCCTTGGTTCATCGAACCAGTGATGGGAATGAAATCCCCCAGCCCATTATATGCCACACATCCCCAGAACATCACAGAGCCTCCACCATGGCTCACTTTTTGACAAACGGGCCGTCTCTTTCGTCTTTGCGCGATGGGCAGCTTTACAAATACTTTTTTTTTTGATGAATTATACTCAAAGGAGCTTTCATCGGTCCACAAAACGCTTCTCCAGAACTCCTTTGGTTTGTGTAAATGCTCCTTTGCGAAGGCTAACCTTTTTAGCTTGTTAACCTTTGAAATGAAAGGCACGTCCTTGGCTACAAATGTGCCGAACTCTCCTTCTTTTAAGCGCCGTCTGACTGTCCTCTCGCTGATTGACGTTATGGCTGTCAAATTGTGTAAATCGGCTGCTGTTTGAGGCTTCAGCAATACGTTTTTTTTAAATTCCCGTAGCAGGGCTCGGTCATCCTCCAGGGTAGTCTTCCGTTTCGGGCCTGATCTCTTTAAGTTTTTCAACGAGTTGTATTTTTTTGCCTTATTTATTTGGTAGTGCACCGTTTGTCGAGACACGTGGTACTCCTTGGCAATGTCCACTATTTTTTTCCAGCTTGAAACTTAGCTACCATTGCCGATCTGACCTCCAAACTTAACTCAGCCGTTTTACCCATGCTATATAATATGTTTTAATAAATTTTTATTTTTTCACGAGCTTAAATATTTATTAAATTTGAATTCAAAAGACTTTTGGTTGAAACGAGCTCAAAAGCGAAATCACATGTCCAAAATGAATTCGTCAAAATAGTTATGCCGCGCTTAAATTCAATGTTTGCATGCATTCTTATCAGCAGAAAGAGAATGCAAAAGGTAAACAACGAAAAATTTGACATGCAGAGAGCTATTATTAGAATCTTTGTTTTATTCATCATTTTCGCACCGTTACTTAACGGTAGTCTGCACTGCCAGCATCGAAAGTTAAAAACAGTTTTGTCAAAATATTTGTGCCGCGTAGTGTATATTTGCATTTGCATATTTTGTGTGTTTACTAACAACAAACAGCTTGTAAAAAGTTTTTTCTTGCTCTCGCTTTACAGCATCAGTGCTCTCCCTCTCTTATCCGCTATTATCCGTCGCACTTGCGGTTCTATCTGCCTACGTGCTCACGCTCTCTCCTACTTATACTTACCTGCACCTTACTTTGTTTTGTGCTAGCATATCAGTTGCCAGTTAAAACCTTAAAATAATTTGGAAATGTTTGCATGCTGTAGCACCAATTGCAAAGTGGATGGAACCACCAACCAAGATTTTATTTTGTGCGGATTGTGTGACAACACGATCCACATGAAATGTGCTGGCTTTACTGCAAAAATCAGGGACTGCTTAATTGCAGATACAGGCCTTAAATGGTATTGCGAGCCCTGCAATTTGGCTGTGAAAAAATCGACCAAATTCATGAGGCAGACTCATGCTGGCTTTAAAGCTATGCATGTAGCCTTTAATAATCTGCAAGCGTCATTCAACGAGCTTGAGCTTAATTTCAAAAATGGCAAGGTGATTACCGAATCTCCGAAGCGCAAAAGGACTTCGGGTCCTAATCCACTTATTGTCCCACCTGTTCTGCCAACCAAACCCCTTTTGGTGCCTAACATTAATCCTAACATTAATCCTTCAATTGGTTCCAATGCTAACCCACTAATGTTATTTAACTCCCCTGCAAGGAATCGCATCAATAACGTAGCCACTTTAACTTCTGATCCTATGCATGAGCCCTCCTCTTGTGGTTGTCCCACTTAATAAGTTTATTTTCGTGTCTAGGCTAGCATCCGACACTTCATCGGATGATGTTTGTGCCTACGTTAAAAGTAAAATCGATTCACCACATATTATGGTTGACAAATTTAAATTTAAACATGCCCGAAGCATATCTTCTTTCAAGTTGAGTGTTCCGCCCGAACTTTTCTCGACATTTTGTTCTGAAAAGTTTTGGCCGCCACAGCTCGTTGTGAAGTAGTAATAATATTAACGGTATTAGGATTAGTAGCGCACCACCTGTTGGCCACCATGCACAGTGGTTGAGCCCATAGGCCAAAAATCAAAAAATTCATAACAACAAAAATTTACGAAAAGTTAACAAACCGCCTCTAAAATGTTCAAGTTTCTTCATTGCAAACCAGATTTTACTGTAAATCTAACGGGACTTTCTAAAAATAGAATTAAAGCTGTGAACACGTGTACATTTTCAAAGCGCAGCTGCGCGCATCGCGAATGCTTCACAACAAAACCGAACTTTAAAGTGATCAGTTCATCATTTACGTGCCCAAATTAAAATTCTTTGTAATGGATTTTGAAGTTGAAGGTATTTACTATAAAATGTGATATAATTTGACTTATTAATAATTATTATTATTATTATTATATTAATTTGAAGTAATACATGTATTTTGTCTATATTGTGAACGTCTTTTCTATGTTTAGCTGGAGTTTTAGTTGTGACCCCACAAAGATCCACAATAAGTGTGTATGCCAATGTGTTTGTCTGGCTTTAAAGGTAATAAATGTGCAAAAATTTTCTTAATAAATTTGCATATTTACCTAAAATCGTAAAAATACTAACACCGTCTTAACTTTTTCAGGGTCAGTTTGGCCGCACAAACATGTTTTTTCGTTTATCTACTTGTTGTGCTGTTGCTCTGTTTTCGTAAGTCGTGCTTGTGTTTAACTTTCCAAAACTATTTGTTCATTTATTTATAGTTTTTATTTCGTTTGATATTCCCTTGCATTAAATTTGAATAGGTTCTCTTCTTATAAATTTGTGTTTGCACGTTCCTATGTTTTCAATTTATGGTGCGGCGAAAAGGGAAGCGCCGTAGAACGACAAAAAAATTGATTGAAGACATGGAAGCGAACATCATAAAAAAAAGGGTATATTGCTGACATGAGTGAGCTAGCAAAGCGAATCGGATACATATGCAAAAGAATTGTAACGTTTTGGGTAAAGCACAATCGCATGAAATCGTTAATTCTCCAAAATCAATCTGATTGGATGAATGAAAAGAAAGAATTCCGATAAGCTGTGCCCAAGATGTGACCCCATCCACATCCAAAAGTTATAGCCGTGGACGACCGAGAACAGATTTTATGGAAGCTTCTCAGCGGACAAAACGACGAAGAATTGCTGAGCTGACAAAAACTGACGAATCTATGGGTACTGTCTTACGCTCATGCAACTCATCTCAACTAACGCTTACTGAATTTAATGTGGATGAAGTCTTGTCACTATTTCTTGATGCAAATATGAGCAAACATCAATATTTGCTTATTCGTAGTTTTGTCAATAGTAAGACTTCCGTAAATTTACTACCAAGCTACGAAAAGCTTCTGACAGCCAAGGCAACAAGCTATCCCGATAATATCAGTGTCAGCGAATCCCAAGATGAAGTTGAGCTGCAAAGCTTGTTGGATCACACGGCGTTGCGTATTGTAGAGCTTCAAGCTGATGTCCTTGAGTGCATTGGTGATGATAGCGTGGCTGACTTGATTTTAATTGGCAAGTGGGGATTTGACGGCAGCTCTGGTCATTCCGAATACAAGCAGAAAACATTGAACAATAACATTGATGATTCAAATTTGTTTATGACCTCGTATGTACCACTACAACTAGTAACTCAAGAAAATGATCCCAAGAAAAAGAAAGTAATTTGGAAAAATCCTCGACCGTCATCCACACGTTACTGCAGACCAATAAGGTTTCAATTCAAAAAAGAAACAACCCAATTGACTTTAGATGAGGCTAAATACTTTAGGGACAAAATTTCCGCGCTGAAGCCATATACATGTAAAGCACTAACCAAAAATATTACAATTACGCATCGTTTGCAGTTAACAATGGTTGACGGAAAAGTCTGTAGTGCTTTAAGTGAAACATCTACTAGTAAATGCTTCATATGTGACGCAAACCCAAGCGAAATGAATGACTTGGAAAAATGCTTAAGCAAAAAAGTTCACGAAGAACATTATGAGTTTGGGTTGTCTCCATTGCACTCATATATTCGGTTTTTTGAATATTTCTTGCATGTGGCATATAGATTGCATTTGAAAACCTGGCGAATTTGTACCACAGAAGATAAAAATGCCTTTAAGTAGGAAAACACAAATTCAAGCAGACTTCCGCGCCCTAATGGGATAACATGTCGACCAACCAAGGAGTGGAGGTAGTGGAACTTCAAATGATGCTAATACGGCAAGAAGATTTTTTAGCGATACGAAGTTGTCTGCTGATATAACAGGATTGGATGAAAATGTTTTAATTAGGTGTGCGACATTACTGCAATGCATGGCATCTGGGTATAAAATAAATACAGAAAAATTTGGAAGCTTTGCACTTGACACCGCAAAAATGCTAATTAAACTGTACCCATGGTATTACCTTCCACCTTCAGTTCACAAAGTTTTAGTACACGGTCCTGAAATTATAAGTTATGCGCTTGTTTCCATAGGAGAGTTATCTGAAGAAGCTGCCGAGTCAAAAAACAAAGATATAAAAAATGTTAGAGAGTTCCACACAAGACAAATATCACGAGTTGACACAAATAAGGATTTGTTGAATAGATTGCTCTTAAGCTCAGACCCTTTCATAACTGGGCAAAGAATATTACCGTGCACAAAAAAAACAAAATTGTTAAGCGGTGTGCATTTGTTGCTTGAAGAATAAAGAAAACATAATATATGAATCTGTGATTGTTTTTACTTTTGGGGACTAAGATTTCGCCAACGTTCTCATTAAGAGGTTAAATATTAAATTTAGGTTTTGAAATTTTGTTTTATTATTTTCCGATTTTAGCCAAATTTGGTAAGGATAAGTGAACCTGCACCAAAAACATAATCTGTGAGTTTGGTTAAGATATCTTGAAAAACAAAAAGTTTTTCATACAAAATGTTTATTTTTAGCCGATCGTTCCTATGGCAGCTATATGATAAAGACGTTCGATATGGCCAATTTTTTCAATATATATTTAAAATATTTTTCTAGATTTTTGGTATTAATTTTATAACGATTGGTCCACTAGAAGTATTTATGACCGCGGCTCCATACAAGCCCGACCACTGTGCCATGTAGCCTCCACCTCGGCTGCAAAAAACTAACAAA
This sequence comes from Scaptomyza montana, assembly GCA_018904305.1. Taxonomy (NCBI): domain Eukaryota; kingdom Metazoa; phylum Arthropoda; class Insecta; order Diptera; family Drosophilidae; genus Scaptomyza; species Scaptomyza montana. The sequence continues at coordinate 188,454 of JAEIGR010000111.1, forward strand.
AGTTATTAGCTTGGCCTATCAAAACGTTAGAGGCCTTAACACTAAACTTGCTAAATTTTATGTTAATAGCTTATGCTTTGAATCACAAATAGTTGCACTTACAGAAGCCTGGCTAAAACCCGATATTTCTGATTATTCCGTTTTTCCTTCCAAATATAATTTAAATAGATGCGATCGCACTTCCCGGAAGGGGGGTGGTGTTCTCATTGCTGTTGACTCTTGCATTTCCTCTGAACAGATTCATTCTCAAGATCTTCCGAAAATAGAGTTTTTATGTGTTAAAATATTACTAAACGGCCGTTCACTTTATGTTACTTGTTCTTATATTCCTCCTCATTCTGATATTAACATTTACTCATCCCATTTGAGTGCCCTGCAACTTGTTTCGTCATTGTTGACAGATATGGATAATCTGATAGTGGTTGGTGATTTTAATCTGTCACATGTTGTATGGTCTGCAAATGACACATCTTCGGCAGCATTACCAGTCACTTCTGATGATTTTATCGATGGCCTACTGGAGTTAGGCCTATCGCAAGTTAACAGGGTGCACAACTGTAGTGGTAGAATGTTGGACTTGATATTCGTTTCAGACTCAGATTGCTGTTATACTAGTAGAATACCTCCTCTAGTGCTTCCGGAATATACCTACACAGAGAAAAAAAAATTAAAAGTAAAACCAAACATTTTAATTTTAGATTCAGATTTTAAATTTTTTTTCTTAATTTCAATACGAAAATTTTTGATTTTAAAATTAATCGTATTGAAACATCAAATTTAAAACGATTCGTATTAAAATCAATGTGGAAAAACTTTGATTTAAATAATTACTTCTTAAACCTAAAATGAAAATTTTAAATTTAAGAATGAGCGCTTTTAAAATATATATCTAAAACTACCACATTTAAACCTATAGTTTCAATTTTTACAAGTGGAAACGTTGCAGTCGGACGCAACCGACTGCGGCATACTCGATACCAGTATTAAAACCGGTAAAAAGAGGCCTGATTGCAGAGGGGTACGGATGCGGCAGGGATGTACGCTGCCTTTAAGATTCTCCGATGCAGATGGGGATGCCACCAGCTATATTCCTTCCAAATTTGGTGACTCTAGCTTGAAATTTGTAATAAGTGGGGAAACTGGGGCTGGGGGCGGTATGGGTGGGCGTGGCATCCAAATTTGTGATGCAGATCTTTGTGGAATGTCAATTGCTATCTTCATACCAAATTTGGTGACTCTAGCTCGAAATTTTTTAAAAAGTGGGGAAAGGGGGGCTGGGGGCGGTATGGGTAGGCGTGGCACCCAAATTTTTGCTCCAGATCTTTGCGGAATGTCAATTGCTATATTCATACCAAATTTGGTGACTTTAAATTGCGGTGTGGCTGGGGGCGGAATGGGCGTGGCTCAAAAATTTTAGATGCAGTTTTTTGGGGGTTGCTTGTAGCTATCTTCTTACCAAATTTCGTAGTTCTAGCTGTAAGGATGTGCGAAGTATGTGGACTTATCGGTTTTGAGTTATCGAATTTATCGATTTGCCAGCCCCCCAGTTATCGTAGAACCCCCATCTTGACACTTTAATTTACTATCCCATAGATAAAGAGAATTGGAAAGTTTCAAGTCTCTAGCTTGAAGGGTGTGGAAAAAACTTGCACACATACCAACGCTTCGTCAAAAACGGGAATGCGTGTGTCTTCCAGAGTTGTTTAGCTAGAGCCACCAAATATGGTAGGAAGATAGCTGGCAGCGACCCCCAAAAATCAGCATCAAAGATTTGGAGCCACGCCCACCCATTCCACACCCCTTTCTCCACTTTATTCAAACTTCGAGCTAGAGTCACCAAATTTGGTATGAATATAGCAATTGACATTCCGCAAAGATCTGGAGCAAAAATTTGGGTGCCACGCCTACCCATACCGCCCCCAGCCCCCCTTTCCCCACTTTTTAAAAATTTCGAGCTAGAGTCACCAAATTTGGTATGAAGATAGCAATTGACATTCCACAAAGATCTGCATCACAAATTTGGATGCCACGCCCACCCATACCGCCCCCAGCCCCCTTTCCCCACTTATTACAAATTTCAAGCTAGAGTCACCAAATTTGGAAGGAATATAGCTGGTGGCATCCCCATCTGCATCGGAGAATCTTAAAGGCAGCGTACATCCCCTGCCGCATCCGTACCCCTCTGCAATCAGGCCTCTTTTTACCGGTTTTAATACTGGTATCGAGTATGCCGCAGTCGGTTGCGTCCGACTGCAACGTTTCCACTTGTTTGACTTTAAATTGCGGGGTGGCTGGGGGCGGAATGGGCGTGTCTCAAAAATTTTAGATGCATTTTTTGGGGGTTGCTAGTAGCTATCTTCTTACCAAATTTCGTAGTTCTAGCTGTAAGGATGTGCGAAATATGTGGACTTATCGGTTTTGAATTATCGAATTTATCGATTTGCCAGCCCCCAGTTATCGTAGAACCCCCATCTTGACACTTTAATTTACTATCCCATAGATAAAGAGAATTGGAAAGTTTCAAGTCGCTAGCTTGAAGGGTGTGGAAAAAACTTGCACACATACGGACGGACAGACGGTCAGACGGACAGACGGACAGACACCATGACGGACATTGCACAAAACCAATATACTCTTTACCTTCGGTATCGAGTATAAAAATCAGTACGAATCGATTTAGAGTTTAAGTTCAAACTTTTATAAATCGTAATTTACTATTTTTAATGTGAAGAAATCAGAAAAATTATAAAATGCAAAATTCAAATTTTAGATTTTAAATTGAAAAATATTGTTTTGAGGCTTTTTTAATTTTTGAAGCAAAGTGTTCCATTTGTACTACTCGAACTTCAAATGAAAAATTTTAAATTTAATAATTTGCCCCATTATAAAACATATTGAAAACGAGCACATTTAATTTGATAATTAAAATTTTAGAAATCAGTGCGAATCGCTCTAGAATTACGCTTAACAGAGAGAGAGAGAGAGGCGCTCTTATTTTTCGAGAGAGCGTGTGCAAAAAATAAAAAAGAGATAAAATATAATATCTATTATTTGTAAGTATCTATTAAAATTAACTTCCTTGTAAGACATAGTCGGCAACAGCGCGATGGCTATAGCATCCGCGTGGTAATTGTAAGGTCCCAGGTTCGAGTCTGTTACGGCTGCCTTGTAAATAATTTGGTTTTAGCTATTTAAGTAAATATTAAACAGCTGATCGTTTCGATGTTTATTTGCCATAGTGGCCTCTTTGAAAAGTTAAAAAGTTAACGAAGCGAGTTGGCAGGGACATATGTAAAAGCTTTGGAATAGTCCCGTGTGAAGAAGAGCTTTTCTTGTAAGCGTGGGTAGAAGCATTTTTCAGACACGCGTGCAAGACATTCCCGGATTAAAATTGAAAAGAGCCAGACGTGCCGATATCCTACAGAAAAATTTAAATATAACCTCCAATAGTGCAGACACGTTTTTATTACAAAGTGATCTTGCATAAGTGTAACGCAGGAAGTGCCAGCTGCTTAAGTGCCAGTTTTTACCACCAGCGCTTGGAAGGCGACCGCTTACGGTCTGCATAGCTTGGGCTGTGCAAATAGCACGCGGAGAGCACCTCGCTGGGCTGCACATGGATGCTTGCCGCGCATAAAACGTTAGGCCGTCTTCAGTGGTTAACAGACGAGCCTAAGGCAAAACGCCCGTGGCAGCGTGGCGTTATTCAGCAGCGCCCGAGAAGCTACAGCGCAGCTACCGTGGCAGCGTGGCGTTATTCAGCAGCGCCCGAGAAGCTACAGCGCAGCTACAGTGGCAGCGTGAAATTCTTCAGCAGCGTGGTGGGTGCAAAAATATACAGTGGCAGCGATAGCGACGTTACAGCACAGCATCAGCGAAGTGACAGCGCAGCTATAGTGAAGCGACAGCGCGGGGAATGCAGGTGATCAACAGCAGCAAAGCATCAGCGAAGTAACAGCGCAGCTTTAGCGCAGCTACAGCTAAGCGATAGCGACGTTACAGCGGAGCAACCGCGAAACACAGCGAAGCGACAGCACACTTTGGAGTCACTTTTGAGTGAACATGGTTTCTTTTATATTTCATAGTTTTTTTCTTTGACAAGACTAATGTAGTGTGTAACTGATTTAAGATTTGTTTAAATGGCAAAAGTCATATTGTAAAAGAAGCGACATTTCCGGATAATAATCCGTTTATTAAAGTAATTAAGTCAGTTTGATTTTGTAATTTTTATAATATAAATTATGTCAAGGCATAAAATTATTGCGATGCTCCAATGCAAATTAGCTTGAGTAATCTTGATAAGTGTTTGTAATTTATACTAAAGTCTTCTTTATTTAACAGATTTTGCTGGTTTGAGCTCGGATCATCATCATCATGCAGTACTGATCAAACTATATCACATTCCCTCTCCCGTTCACAAATCTTACATGGAACTCAAGTGAGTTGTATTGGTAGCCAATTGCAATATTTTAGTGTTGACAAAAGGTAAGCAATTAGTAAAGTATTTAAAATTTAAATTCAAACAAGTAAGACATTGATAAAAATTCACATGTAGTGGAAATCTCTTTTGTAGTAAACTAAATTCATAGTTTAAGTTATAAATAATTCCCAAATTTTTAAAAAATGGCAAAGAAACTGAATGACAATAATGAATTAAATATAATCAATGTTTAGGTTGATGTTATGAATATGAAGTGCTAAATTAATTATTATTTTGGCATGCAGGTGGCACTGAGACAGGTTATGGTGAGCAGCTAGCTGGCTAACTAGACAATCAGGGACGACCTATAAAATTTCAGCACGCATAGATCGTCATGGCGTTGCTTCATACAAGCAGTGTATAGGGTGGGAACAAAAAGCGTGTATCCCCATTATGTCATCTATTTGGGGAAACTAGTTTTGGCAAATGTTAATAAGATAATTCGGCAACCAACCTTCAGTCTTGACATGTATTTATGTTATTTATTGTGGTTTGAAATCCTTGCGTAGTGCAAAAAGTGGCAACAATTATTTCACATCAAGATCCCACTCCCCATCCGGCGAGCTAAGCAATGCTGCCAGACATGTCAAGCATGAGTGAGAGAATTTGTTTAGCCCGACTACAGATTAATATTTACATCCAACCATAACAAATATGGCGCCCAACGGTTGTGGCAGTGTTGCAGTTTAAGTCCGACTATGTAAGTTATATAACGACTTAAAATTCAACTATGTCCCGTTTTTGTAAAATGTTATTTAGTCTGTATACCGAAGTAAGTCCAAGTAGTAAGTGAGCTGTCTTAGAGCTTACGCTTGTAGCGATTGTAGGTATAGCAGGCACAGTTTGTGTATAAAACCCTTTTCGCAAGGAAGTTGTAAGTCTAGAGAAGAAAGTGGCATACACTTTCACTCTATTGCGACAACAGATAGGCGGCAAGTTTGTATGTTTAGTTGAATATGTCCATCACAGTTCTACCATAGTAGATGTGATTGTAGCGATTCAATTCATTTTAGATTGTGTGCTAGCATGAGTCCTATTGATTTGGGCTAAATCCGAATTTATAGTTGCCATGTGAGCAGCACAATCATTGTCTTGTCATTTAGCAAAGTTTAATTAATATAATGCCACTCTAGCTAGTAGTCTCGCAACCAGATCACTTAGTTACACCTGTATGCCAACAAAATTGTAAGAATTGAAAAATTGTAAGTAAAATTGTAAGAAGAAAAAATCATCAGTATTTAATCTGAGGTTTAAAAAAATAATTTAATGCTGGCCTCAACAATTTGAAGTTAGGCCATGAGTACAAAACGACGCAAAACCAAAAATTCGCGGAATACACAAGCTCAGGTAGAACTTACAATTGATGACGAAGTAGAAGTTCCGGAAAAGGGAAGAAGAAGAACGCGAAGTCTAAGTCCCAGTTTACAGGCAAGAATTTTGAATAATAGTCCAAGCACAAACAACATGGTTGAGGGTCAAGAAGAAAATTTAGCAGCGGTTTTGGAGAGAGTCCTTACCATTAATCACAACACTATGATGAGGGAATTGGGTAATATGCAACGTCATTTAGCCGACACGTTGCGCGAGAGAGGTCCTAGACAGTCGCTGGATAATTTTAACAACCATCTAGATATGCATAATGATAATGGAGTATCTAGTCGAAATCAATCGCGCAATCTAAATAACGTGCAGTCCAGTTCAGTTAATGCTCAAGATGGAGTGTACATAGATAAATGGAATATCACTTACGATGGTAGTGACGATATTCAAGAGTTTCTGTTCAAAATAAACACTCTGATGAGAAGGCACAACTGTTCTGAGTCTAGAATGTTAGCGGATTTTCATGTGTTGTTACGGGGCAAAGCAGAAAAATGGTATTGGTTTTTCCTTAAACAGGAACCAGAAGTTTCATTCACAGATTTAAGAGTTGCAATAACTAGAAAATTTGGATCCTCAGAAAGCGAGTCAGAGAGATTGTTGCGAATACTCGGTAGGCAACAACAGTTCAAGGAATCATTTGATGAATTCTTTACTGATGTAGTGACATTGAATTCTCGGCTTAAGGAACCATTAAATGATGATAAGCTTGTTAACATCATAAAAGGAAACGTTAGGGAATCCTTGGGTGGGCTCTTGTTTGCAAAGAGCATTTTCAGCTTAGATCATCTCCTTGAAGAAGCTCGTGGTGCTGAAAAGTTCTTGGAAAAGAAGTTCAACCGACGCTTACAACAAGGTACACGCAAGTTGGTGAATGAAGTTGGCGTTGATGTAAACGAGGAGTCAGATGAGGAAGTGGAGGAAGAGGTAGCAGCATTTCGCGTTAAGAAAGTAAGGAAGTCCGTAGACACTTCCAAATATAAATGTTGGAATTGTGACCAAGTTGGACATTCTTTTTATGACTGCCCTTCTGAAACGAGAACACTGTTTTGTTACCGATGCGGTGAGAAAAATGTAACGTCACTAATGTGTACCAAGCATCAGGAAAACAAGTAGTCGAGCAAGCTGAACAAGTCGACAGCTCGCTCGAGCAAAAACCGCCAGACTTAAGCAGCACGATAAGTAGAGAAGATACTGATTTAGGTATGATACATACGCTACGCTTAAATCAGTTCAAAAAGGAGCTAAGTACAGCAAAATTTTCCAATAAGATTTTGAAATGTAGAAGTAGGTATAAGGAAAGATTGAAGTTTCGTAAGCAAATAGAATCAATCACAAATTTAAAGCCAGGAGATAATAGACCTTACGTAAGGATTCAAATAGGTACACAAGAATTATTCGGCTTGCTGGATTCTGGCGCTTCAGTCAGTGTATTAGGGAAGAATTGTCTTGAGTTAGTTAAGAGAATAAATGCTAAGGTTAAGAAAATAAATAGTTCAGTTAGCACAGCGTGTGGAACTAAGCAAGAAGTTGTGGGATTTATTGAAGCACCAGTTGATTACAACGGAATGAATAAAATTATAGCTTTTTACTTGGCACCTGGGTTGCAACAAGAGGCTTATTTAGGTGTTAATTTCTGGAAAGAGTTTTCTATAGCTCCGAATCTGATTTCAGAAATAGCAGCGGCACCAGAAGCTTTATCCATGGTCAAAAGTAAAACCCTGACATACAATCAAATAACCCGTTTACATGAAGTCATTGAAGAGTTTCCATCCTTTTTCAAACTTGGATTGGGTCGCACGCAGTTAGAGTCTCACAATATAGACACTGGTACTTCGGAGCCGTTTAAAATAAAACATTATCCTTTGTCACCGCCCAGGCAGAAAGAAGTCTATCAGGAACTGGATCGAATGTTAGCTTTGGGTGTAATAGAGGAAAGTAACTCGCCTTGGAGTAGCCCAATGGTTCTAGTAAGAAAGCCTGGTAAGGTTAGGTTATGCATAGATTCACGTCGTCTTAATCTAATTACCAAAAAGGATGCATATCCATTACCGCATATTAATGGCCTGTTGAGCAGATTACAAGATACGTATTTCATATCAGGGATCGACCTGAAGGATGCCTTCTGGCAGATTCCACTGGATGAGCAGTCTAAAGAAAAAACTGCTTTCGCTATACCTGGTAGACCCTTATATAACTTCACGGTTATGCCATTCGGGCTGTGCAATGCAGCACAAAGAATGAGCAGGCTAATGGATAAAGTTATCCCAGGATCTTTGCGTGAGAACGTATTCGTATATCTTGACGATTTACTGGTATGCAATTCGGATTTCAATAGCCATGTCCACACATTGCGTCAAGTAGCAAATTGTCTGAAGAAAGCAGGTCTTACTATCAATGTAGAGAAAAGCAAGTTTTGCCAACACGAAATTAAATATCTAGGGTATATTGTAGGTCAAGGGACACTAAAGACTGACGGAAGCAAGGTTGAGGATATTGTTAAATTTCCGACACCAAAGACTCAGCGACAAGTTAGACGATTTCTGGGAATGACCGGCTATTATCGGCAGTTTATTCATAATTTTGCAGAAATAGCCGCACCTTTAACTGATTGTTTAAAAAACTCTCCAAAGTTTGAAATATCTTCTGAGGCAGTTAAAGCTGTACAAAAACTCAAAGAAGCGCTTGTGTCGGCGCCAGTTTTAGTTCAGCCTAATTTTAAGAAGGAGTTCACAATCCAGTGCGACGCATCTCGTTCAGGTGTAGGAGGTGTATTAACCCAGTATCATGAAGACGGTAAAGAGCACCCGATCGCTTATGTATCTCAGAAACTGAAGAAAAGAGAGAAAAATTATACAGTGACAGAGCTAGAGTGTTTAGCAGCGATCGTTTGTTTAAAAAGATTCAGACCGTATGTAGAGGGCCTACCTTTTAAAATAATAACTGACCACGCAAGTCTTAAATGGCTTATGACGCAAAAAGATGTAGCAGGCAGAGTTGGAAGATGGAGTTTAAAGCTACAGCAGTACGACTTTAAGATAGAATATCGTAAAGGCTCACTGAACACGGTTCCAGACGCCTTGTCAAGGGGATATCTAGAGTCAGTAAACGCTCCAGTGGGACTAGGAGATATAGATTTAGATAGTGAGTACTTTCATACGTCCGAATATGAGGAATTAAGAAATCGGGTTAAGGAAAATAAAGATGCCTTACCAGATACATGTGTATCCGATGATTTCGTGTATCAAAGAGTCCAATTCAGAAAAGGGGAATTTGTGGACGAAGTCAGCCGTTGGCGATTGTGGGTACCAACTGAGTTGCGTCATCAGATCATGATTAGCAATCATGAGAGAATAGGCTGTCATGCAGGCTTCGCTAAGTCATTAGCAAGAATCCGAGAGAAGTACTATTGGCCTAGTATGTGTAAAGAAATTAAAGAGTTCACTGACAGCTGTGAGATATGCAAGACAGCAAAGCCAACGAATATGTCACAAAGGCCACCTATGGGAAACCAAGTAATTACAGATAGGCCTTTTCAAAGGTTATATATGGACTTGCTTGGGCCATACCCAAGGACCAAAGCTGGAAATTCAATGTTATTTATCGCAGTTGACCACTTTACAAAGTTTGTATTTTTGAAGGCGTTAAGAAAAGCAAATAGTCTAAACATTGTTCAGTATTTAGAAGAACAGATTTTTCACCTATTCGGAGTACCTCAGTTTATTCACACTGATAATGGAAAACAGTTTGTATCAACACAAATGAAAGATTTCTTAAATAAATATGGTATTAAGCAAATTCTGACAGGGTTTTATTCTCCACAAGCAAACGCAAGTGAAAGAGTTAACAGAGAAATACTTGTGAAACTGCGTATCTTAATTAAAGAGAAAAATGATCAGTGGGACAGGCACCTATCAGAAATATGTAATGTATTGAGAACCGATTTTCATGAAGCGTTAAGATGCACTCCATATTTTAGTTTATTTGGTCAACATATGATTAGACATGGAGACAGTTATAAATTGCTTCAAAAATTATTAGCTATTAAGGATAATCAACTTACCTGTATACCTCACAACAGTAGGATGCAGTTGATACACGATAAGATAAGAGATAATTTGTTAAATGCTCATTTAAAAGGTGAGCGAGCGTATAATAAGAGAACTAGAGATGTAAACTATATAGAAGGACAAGAGTTGTTTAGAAGGAATTTTATGCAAAGTAATGCAGCGAAAGGAATTAATGCTAAATTGTTGCCATCATATATAAAATGTCGAGTACGAAAGAAAGTAGGTACAGCACTGTATGAAATAGAAAATATGCAAGGCAAATATGTTGGTAAATTTCACTCGAAAGATTTGAAGGCTATGTAAAGGTGCCCGGCTTTATCTCAGGTTGTGGTCGAGCCCCACGAAAGATAAAAACATTCGCAAGTCAACCTTTTTTTTCCTTTTCTTCGGTCTTGTAGCCTACGAAGAAGGTGGTGTTACGGCTGCCTTGTAAATAATTTGGTTTTTAGCTATTTAAGTAAATATTAAACAGCTGATCGTTTCGATGTTTATTTGCCATAGTGGCCTCTTTGAAAAGTTAAAAAGTTAACGAAGCGAGTTGGCAGGGACATATGTAAAAGCTTTGGAATAGTCCCGTGTGAAGAAGAGCTTTTCTTGTAAGCGTGGGTAGAAGCATTTTTCAGACACGCGTGCAAGACATTCCCGGATTAAAATTGAAAAGAGCCAGACGTGCCGATATCCTACAGAAAAATTTAAATATAACCTCCAATAGTGCAGACACGTTTTTATTACAAAGTGATCTTGCATAAGTGTAACGCAGGAAGTGCCAGCTGCTTAAGTGCCAGTTTTTACCACCGGCGCTTGGAAGGCGACCGCTTACGGTCTGCATAGCTTGGGCTGTGCAAATAGCACGCGGAGAGCACCTCGCTGGGCTGCACATGGATGCTTGCCGCGCATAAAACGTTAGGCCGTCTTCAGTGGTTAACAGACGAGCCTAAGGCAAAACGCCCGTGGCAGCGTGGCGTTATTCAGCAGCGCCCGAGAAGCTACAGCGCAGCTACCGTGGCAGCGTGGCGTTATTAGCAGCGCCAGAAGCTACAGCGCAGCTACAGTGGCAGCGTGAAATTCTTCAGCAGCGTGGTGGGTGCAAAAATATACAGTGGCAGCGATAGCGACGTTACAGCACAGCATCAGCGAAGTGACAGCGCAGCTATAGTGAAGCGACAGCGCGGGGAATGCAGGTGATCAACAGCAGCAAAGCATCAGCGAAGTAACAGCGCAGCTTTAGCGCAGCTACAGCTAAGCGATAGCGACGTTACAGCGGAGCAACCGCGAAACACAGCGAAGCGACAGCACACTTTTGGAGTCACTTTTGAGTGAACATGGTTTCTTTTATATTTCATAGTTTTTTTCTTTGACAAGACTAATGTAGTGTGTAACTGATTTAAGATTTGTTTAAATGGCAAAAGTCATATTGTAAAAGAAGCGACATTTCCGGATAATAATCCGTTTATTAAAGTAATTAAGTCAGTTTGATTTTGTAATTTTTATATTTATATTTATGTCAAGGCATAAAATTATTGCGATGCTCCAATGCAAATTAGCTTGAGTAATCTTGATAAGTGTTTGTAATTTATACTAAAGTCTTCTTTATTTAACAGATTTTGCTGGTTTGAGCTCGGATCATCATCATCATGCAGTACTGATCAAACTATATCACATTCCCTCTCCCGTTCACAAATCTTACATGGAACTCAAGTGAGTTGTATTGGTAGCCAATTGCAATATTTTAGTGTTGACAAAAAGTAAGCAATTAGTAAAGAATTTAAAATTTAAATTCAAACAAGTAAGACATTGATAAAAATTCACATGTAGTGGAAATCTCTTTTGTAGTAAACTAAATTCATAGTTTAAGTTATAAATAATTCCCAAATTTTTAAAAAATGGCAAAGAAACTGAATGACAATAATGAATTAAATATAATCAATGTTTAGGTTGATGTTATGAATATGAAGTGCTAAATTAATTATTATTTTGGCATGCAGGTGGCACTGAGACAGGTTATGGTGAGCAGCTAGCTGGCTAACTAGACAATCAGGGACGACCTATAAAATTTCAGCACGCATAGATCGTCATGGCGTTGCTTCATACAAGCAGTGTATAGGGTGGGAACAAAAAGCGTGTATCCCCATTATGTCATCTATTTGGGGAAACTAGTTTTGGCAAATGTTAATAAGATAATTCGGCAACCAACCTTCAGTCTTGACATGTATTTATGTTATTTATTGTGGTTTGAAATCCTTGCGTAGTGCAAAAAGTGGCAACAATTATTTCACATCAAGATCCCACTCCCCATCCGGCGAGCTAAGCAATGCTGCCAGACATGTCAAGCATGAGTGAGAGAATTTGTTTAGCCCGACTACAGATTAATATTTACATCCAACCATAACAAGTCGCGGCATAGAAAATGACTTTTTGTGATCGGTGAGTTTTAACAAATTGATTTAAAGTTTTACAAATAATAGTTTACTTACTCATATATGAACATAATTAGGGTATTCAGTAGCTATGCTATGTGCGTAAAGTGCTAAAGTGTTGTATGAAAGCTTTACAACAAACACACAGAAGCATTTTTAACACAGCAAACATGCCCTTGGGTATGTTTGCAACTATTGTACTATATGTGTTATTTATTTATTTATTTATTTATTTATTGTCAGCTAAGAGCAGTTGACATTAAAATGAAATCAAAATTAATTTAAATTAAAAAATAGTTAAAATAATTAAATTAAGTAAAATATAGAATAATATATAAATCTGAAAATATATTTAAAAGTTAACGTTAAAGCTCTGGGAAATTCAATAAAAAATTGAGAAGTCCAACATTTGTTGCGAGGATTGGGAAAAACCCAGAAAAACCCAATCAGACCAGCGTTAGATTAGTAATTAGTGGTTACGATTAGATAAAGCGAAAAGGATCGATCTTTTTAGTACTGGAGTTGAGGCCTCCAAGGAGACAAGAGAATAAAGTTTGTTATAGTCAGAACATATAACACGAAATGGTTCATGAATTAAATAGTTGCTGAAGCAACGATCAAGGCTAAGGGGTAAAAAGTTACGTGAAGATCTAATTGGGACATTAAATTTAATTCGACTCAAAAGAACTGATGAGTCGATTTCACCATTAAGTAAGTTAGTAATAAATAATACTCCATGCATCGATCTACGGTTTAACAGGGACGGAAGATTTATTAAAAGGAGTCTACTTGAATACGGGGGTAAGTCAACTCCAGGAACCCAGTTAAAACTTCTAAGGGCAAATAGCAGAAATTTCTTCTGCACAGATTCAATCTATCCTGGTGAATCGAGTATTGTGGGGACCACACACAAGATCCATACTCCAGGATGGGACGTACTAGGGATGTATAAAGCGTTTTAGTGGTGTAGGGATCGTTAAACTCTTTCGACCACCGCTTGATGAAGCCAAAGACATTAATGGCCTTATTAACCATAGACGAAATATGAGAGTCAAACTTTAGCTTAGGATCAAGAATAATGCCTAAATCTTTAATTTCAAACACGCGGTCAAGTGGTGAAGCATCAAGCAAGTAGTGAGCAGTATGAAAAGACATGACTTTACATTTTGAAAAGTTTAAATTTAGTAAGTTAGTACGGCACCAGGCTGACAAAGCACCCAAATCCGACTGTAGTAAATTACACAGGGAAGCGTCATCATAGGTGAAACATAGCTTTGCATCATCAGCAAACATATACACAAAAGAGTTAGTAATAACAGCTGGGAGATCGTTAATAAACAAATTAAATAGCAAAGGTCCAAGGTGACTACCTTGGGGAACACCAGAGGTAACAAAAATAGGTTTAGATACAGACGATTTAAAAACAACTTTTTGTGTTCGGCCACACAAGTACTCCGAAAGCCACAATAAAAGTTTTGATGGAAATCCAATAATATTCAATTTATGAAGCAACAGAGAATGACTTACAGAATCAAATGCCTTACTAAAATCAGTGTAAACAACGTCAGTTTGCATTTTTTCCTGAAACCCTTTGATAACAAGCGAAGTGAATTCAAGAAGGTTAGTGGTAGTAGATCTACGCCTAACAAAACCATGTTGATAAGGCGATATAATTGAACTACATCCGTGTTGCAGTTGAGAACATACAATTTTTTCAAAGACTTTTTGGTATGGCAGACAACTTGGATATACCCCTATAATTTTTAACGTTTGATTTTGAAGAATTTTTATGGAGGGGAATTATAAAAGATTCCTTCCATATATCAGGAAACACTGTTGAGTCAACGGACAAGTTAAATAATTTATTTAATGGCTCACAAAGTGAATCCGCGCAGTATCTAAGAATACAACCTGGCACTCCATCAGGACCAGGAGGGTAGCCAGTTTTGATAGAGTTAAATTCACTCAGGAGCGTGGACTCAGTAATTACTGGGACATATATGCAATTTAAAGTTTGAACTTGAAAAGGATTGGAATTACTACTACTATACATATTCGAAGAGTATACTGATTGAAAATACTCAGCAAATAGATCGGCTACTGCCTGATCAGAACTTGCTTTTGTATCATCTAGGTATACTGAGGATGGCAAGCAAGAAGACTTACGTTAAGAGTTAACAAATTTATAAAACTGTTTAGGGTCACGTGAAAAGTTTAGTCTACAACGATTAAGATAATTATTATAACAAGATGTGTTAACAGAAAAAAACTAGATTTTGCTACTAAATACGAAGATAAATCTAAAGTAGTTCCCGATTTTTTAAATTTTTTATATGCTCTTGTCTTCGCGTTTTTCAATTTCGATAGTTCCCTCGTAAACCAAGGTGGTTTATTATCACTTGAAGAACAAGTAAGGGGAACACAAATATCCAAAAGCGAATTCAAGGTCCTATAAAATATGGCAATGGCAGTTTCTATATCACTACAAGAATAAAGGCGAGACCAATTAGTATGTTGAAGAAGATAATTTAATTTAGTAAAGTTAGTTTTACGAAAGCAACGGGTTTTTAAAGTATTATAAGATATTGCACTAGGGCTAAAAATTTCTATGGATACTTCTAAGGTTGGATGGTAGGTGTCTTCCGGAAGCACTAGAGGGGGTATTCTACAAGCATTACTGCAATCTGAGTCCGAAACAAATATCAAGTCCAACATTCTACCACTACAGTTATGCACCCTGTTAACTTGCGATAGGCCTAACTCCAGTAGGCCATCGATAAAATCATCAGAAGTGACTGGTAATATCGCCGAAGATGTGTCATTAACAGACCATACAACATGTGGCAGATTAAAATCACCAACCACTATCAGATTATCCATATCTGTCAACAATGACGAAACAAGTTGCAGGGCACTAAGATGGGATGAGTAAATGTTAGTATCAGATTGAGGAGGAATATAAGAACAAGTAACATAAAGTGAACGGCCGTTTAGTAATATTTTAACACATAAGAACTCTATGTCCGGAAGATCATGAGAATGAATCTGTTCAGAGGAAAAGCAAGAGTCAACAGCAATGAGAACACCACTCCCCTTGCGGGAGGTGCGATCGCACCTGTACAAGCTATATTTTGAAGGAAAAACGGAATAATCAGAAATATCGGGTTTTAACCAGGTTTCCGTGAGTGCTACTATATGTGAATCAAATGATAAGCTGTTAACATATAATTTAGAAAGTTTAGTGTTAAGGCCTCTAACGTTTTGATAGGCCAAACTAAGTTGTTTTGTTAGTTTTTTGCCACCGAGGTGGAGGCAACTGGGTGGCTAACAGGCTGTGCACTATTTATCCTAATGCCCTTATTATTATTACTTCGCCTATTCTCATACTCCTTTACAACAAGCTGCTGCGGCCAGAATTTTTCTGAACAAATTGTCGAAAAGAGTTCAGGCGGCACGCTCAACTTGAAAGAAGATATACTTCGGGCGTGTTTAAATTCAAACTTCTCAACAATAATAAGAGGAGAATCAATTTTACTTTTAACAAAAGCTGAAACATCATCCGATGAAGTATCGGATGCCAGCCTGGACACAAATATAAATTTGTTAAATGGCACAACAACAAGAGGCTTGGGAGCCCCAGTTGTACCTGCATTGGGATCAATAGGCGCACAGGCAGTTGAACCGATTTCATGCATAGGATCAGAAGAAAGGTTATTAGTAATGGTTCTTGCCGGCGAATTAAATAACATTAATGGGCTGGCCGTAGGTTGATTGATGCTGGGCACCAGAAGGGGCTTTGTGGGGATGATAGGTGGGATAATAGGCGGATTAGGACCCGAAGTCTTTTTACGCTTCGGAGATTCAGTCGTAACTTTGCCATTTTTGAAATTAGACTCAAGCTCTGTAAAGGAGTTTTGCAGTGCATTAAATGCAATATGCATAGCTTTGAAGCCTAAATGAGTCTGTCTCATGAATTTTGAAGACTCTTTAACCCTACAGGGCTCACAATACCATTTAAGGCCTGTGTCTGCAATCAAGCAGTCCCTGGTTTTGGCAGTAAAGCCAACGCATTTCATGTGGATCATGTTGTCGCACAATCCACACAGAATAAAATCTTGATTGGTTGTACCAACCAATTTGCAATTTTGCTGCAGCAAACAAGCATTATGAAATATGTAAATAAATTTACTAAAGAAATCGATATGCTACAGCAAAACAAGGTAGAGTGCAAGTATGTAAGTATAAACGTATCGAAGCAATGAGCACGATGCAACGGTTAAAATCAAGAGAGCGGTTGAGTGAAAGAGCGTGGCGCAAATGCATAAATACAACCGCCGAAGAGCGGACAAAGCGGGAGAGGTGCTGGAGAGCGAGATCAAGCAAATAGACAAGATGTTTGTTGTTAGTAGAAGAAGAATATATAAAACACAAAGTATGTATATAAAACCGCAAATATATGAGTGTATGTATGTACGTATGCTCGTTTGTTTACTTTTCAAGCACTGCAGCGTCAATTCGACTGCAAGTTAAATTAAATGAATTTTCAACAAGAAAATTTTCAATAATGCACGCGCAAATACACACAACGTACACTTGCGATCACTGTTAGAGACGTTTACCAAAATAAACCGAATAAAACACCGTACACAAATACAAGAAATTAATAAATTTTTAAGAGCACTCAAAAACACATCCGTCACCAACGAAAGACAATTGACATTTTTATTGAGTGGTTGCCAGACTATTTATAAAAACAGCTGCTTTCGAGATTATTGAATTAGTGAAATTAGGTCACACTAGGCGAGTTTTGGTTGTAAAAGTAAGTAAATTTTATGATTTATTAATTTAAAAGACTAAACTGATGTTTTTAACAGTGGAAAGGAAGAAAAAATACGAAATGATTTTCAATTTAAAAATTTGCAGCTGGGAAAAGTGGATAGAATGCAAAAATTAGAGCTAGAAGTAAAATATAAGAATGCTTAAGTGTTGATATAAATAAAAAAACATTTATTTTCTGAATAATAAAGAAAGTTTTTCAATTATTATTTATGAAAACAACAACTTTTTCAGCTTATCAATTGCTCAATTCAATTATCTTTCGATTGTATTGTCATCGAACTGGCAAACAGCTGATTTAGCACAAATACGACAAAAGAAACGTAAAAAGTGCACTCACTAGCTACACTGTGTTATATATAACACTTTACGCACATAGCATAGCTACTGAATATCCTAAATATTTCTCTCGCATACATTCAAGGAATCTATTAACTATAAACAAAGAGCTATCACGCAATGCTGCTGTGTGTCCCAAGCAAAAAGTTTAATAAGAATTTATAGTAGTTTATACTAAACATCTGTACATAAATTAACCACCTATGTGGAGTTAAGTACTGATATCGGGATGTAACATTTAGACTCAAAAATTATTTTAGTTTATTTAAGGTTTCTAATGCTTTACTTCAAAATGAAAACATTTTCAATCAAAAAGTTTTCATTGTGAAAACTAAAATGTAAGCACTTTAAATATAAAATAAAAAATGTTAATCTGAAAATTTTAATTTTAATTTAAAATTCCACTTTTAGAATTTAAAATTATAGGTGTAGACCGAAAATCGTTCCGAAAAATATTAGAATCTAAGTGTAAATTATGCGATTTAAAATTTTTTTTTTCTGTGTGTACCATCCAACCTTAGAACTATCCTTTGAAATTCTTAGCCTTAGTCCACCATCTAAAAGTTCTTCAAAAACCCATTGTTTTCGTAAAACTAATTTTACTAAATTAAATTATCTACTTCAACATACTAATTGGTCTCGCCTTTATTCTTGTAGTGATATAGAAACTGCCATTGCCATATTTTATAGGACCTTGAATTCGCTTTTGGATATTTGTGTTCCCCTCACTTGTTCTTCAAGTGATAATAAACCACCATGGTTTACGAGGGAACTATCGAAATTGAAAAACGCGAAGACAAGATCATATAAAAAATTTAAAAAATCGGGAACTACTTTAGATTTATCTTCGTATTTAGTAGCAAAATCTAGTTTTCTTTCTGTTAACACATCCTGTTATAATAATTATCTTAATCGTTGTAGACTAAACTTTTCACGTGACCCTAAACAGTTTTATAAATTTGTTAACTCTAAACGTAAGTCTTCTTGCTTGCCTTCCTCAGTATACCTTGATAATACAAAAGCAAGTTCTGATCAGGCAGTAGCCGATCTATTTGCTGAGTATTTTCAATCAGTATACTCATCGAATTTATATAGTAGTAGTAATTCCTATTCTTTTCAAGTTCAAACGTCAAATTGCATATATGTACCAGTAATTACTGAGTCCACGCTCCTGAGTGAATTTAACTCTATCAAAACTGGCTACCCTCCTGGTCCTGATGGAGTGCCAGGTTGTATTCTTAGATACTGCGCGGATTCACTTTGTAAGCCCTTAAATAAATTATTTAACTTGTCTGTTGACTCAACTGTGTTTCCTGATTTATGGAAGGAATCCTTTATAATTCCACTCCATAAAAATTCTTCAAAGTCAAACGTTAAAAATTATAGGTGTATATCCAAGTTGTCTGCCATTCCAAAAGTCTTTGAAAAAATTATATGTTCTCAACTGCAACACGGATGTAGTTCAATTATATCGCCTTATCAACATGGTTTTGTTAGGCGTAGATCTACTACCACTAACCTTCTTGAATTTACTTCGCTTGTTATTAAAGGGTTTCAGGAAAAAATGCAAACTGCAGTTGTTTACACCGATTTTAGTAAGGCATTTGACTCTGTTAGTCATTCTCTGTTGCTTCATAAATTGAATATTATCGGATTTCCATCAAAACTTTTATTGTGGCTTTCGGAGTACTTGTGTGGCTGAACACAAAAAGTAGTTTTTAAGTCGTCTGTATCTAAACCTATTTTAGTTACCTCTGGTGTTCCCCAGGGTAGTCACCTTGGACCTTTGCTATTTAATTTGTTTATTAACGATCTTCCAGCTCTTATTACTAACTCTTTTGTTTATATGTTTGCTGATGATGTAAAACTATGTTTCACTTACAATGATGCTTCTCTGTGCAACTTACTACAGTCGGATTTGTGTGCGCTGTCGGCGTGGTGTCGTTTTAACTTACTCAATTTAAACTGTTCAAAATGTAAAGTCATGTCTTTTCATACTGCTCACTACTTGCTTGATGCTTCACCACTTGACCGCGTGTTTGAAATTAAAGATTTAGGCATTATTCTTGATCCTAAGCTAAAGTTTGACTCTCATATTTCGTCTATGGTTAATAAGGCCATTAATGTCTTTGGCTTCATCAAGCGGTGGTCGAAAGAGTTTAACGATCCCTACACCACTAAAACGCTTTATACATCCCTAGTACGTCCCATCCTGGAGTATGGATCTTGTGTGTGGTCCCCACAATACTCGATTCACCAGGATAGATTGAATCTGTGCAGAAGAAATTTCTGCTATTTGCCCTTAGAAGTTTTAACTCGGTTCCTGGAGTTGACTTACCCCCGTATTCAAGTAGACTCCTTTTAATAAATCTTCCGTCCCTGTTAAACCGTAGATCGATGCATGGAGTATTATTTATTACTAACTTACTTAATGGTGAAATCGACTCATCAGTTCTTTTGAGTCGAATTAAATTTAATGTCCCAATTAGATCTTCACGTAACTTTTTACCCCTTAGCCTTGATCGTTGCTTGAGCAACTATTTAATTCATGAACCATTTCGGGTTATATGTTCTGACTATAACAAACTTTATTCTCTTGTCTCCTTGGAGGCCTCAACTCCAGTACTAAAAAGATCGATCCTTTTTGCTTTATCTAATCGTAACCACTAACCACTAACTACTTATCTATCGCTGATCTGATTGAGTTTTTCTGGGTTTTTCCCAATCCACGCAACAAATGTTGGACCACTAATTTTATTGTTGAACTTCCCAGAGCTTTAACGTTAACTTTATAAATTTTTTACCTTAACTTACTTTCAGATTTATATATAATTTTATTTTACTTAATTTTAATTTCAAATTTAAATTTTTATTTTAATTTTAATTAAATTGGATTTTATGTCAGCTGGTTATAGTTGACAATAAACAAATAAATAAATAAATAAATAAACGAGTTTTTATTAAAATCATTTTAAAGTGAAGAAATGACATATAACTATATTGATTCTGTGACTGAAATCGAAGATGCAGTTCATTACCCCGTCGAGTTTCTTAATTCATTAAATCTGGCTGGCCTACCTCAACATAAATTAACTTTAAAGATTGGTTCACCTGTAATGTTGATTCGCAACTTGAAACCGCCAAAACTGTGCAATGGTACAAGATTGCAAGTTAAAGTCCTTCATAAGAATGTTGTCGAAGCAATGATCTTTACTGGCAATGGTATAGGGGAAACGGTTTTTATACCGAGAATTCCATTAATACCTTCTGATTCTGAATTGCCAATTCAATTTAAAAGATTGCAATTTCCTTTAAAAGTTTGCTTTGCCTTAACAATTAATAAATCACAGGGACAAACTCTTAAATTAGCCGGACTAGACTTAAGACATGATTGTTTTTCTCATGGCCAATTTTATGTAGCCTGCTCAATAGTTAGTTAACCAAAAAGTTTATTTGTATTAGCACCTGACGTAAATACAACCAATGTCGTTTATAAAGAAGCTCTTAAAAGTTGTTAATAATTGCAAATTAAATTCAATATGTGGATAAGGCCTACTGGGGAAACCACAATAAAAAATGACGCGCCTGATTCTCTACCTCAATGGTGGCGTGGAAAAGAGAATATTAAATACTTTGCTTAAATATTTTGTGAAATATTTTCTAATTTATTTATTATGTGTATATCTTCTATTGTTAAAATTTATATAAACTATCCGCGCAGCGAAGTTAGCGGGCCACTTACTAGTATTTTTATAAAACAAGTTTTATTGATATAAATTTAATTCTGTGAGTTAATATTTTTAGAAAAGAGATCCGCACATTGTTCGCTCTTTTAAATATTTCTATGCATATGATAATGCTCCTACAGAAAACACTATAAAATATAATAACATATACATTTATACATATATATGACAACTTTTATTTATAATTAATAATTTTAACTTATGCTTACTGTATAAAATATTAAACATATTCGTTTATGACAATCTATTTATTTTTATAATATATTTATTTATTTTATTTATTTATTTTTTATTTATTATAATATTAACACGCATATTTCCATGCACCACCATTTTCAAATTGAAATTTGTTTTATATATTTATTATATTGTTTTCTTAGGTGTCACAATTCATTGCATAGTAAAATACTTTTCTTTAATATAATAATATATTATTATGTAATAATTAAATCTCACCGAATCACTTAATATATTATTTAAAAATAATAGATGCTGCTCTGCATCACAGAGAACAAGAACCAACCAATTCACTAAAAAAAAATAAACGTATACATATTTTTTTTGTATTCTATGTATACGCTATTTGTTTAATGACATGGTGGTCGGTTATTTGCACGCATATATTTTTGTTTTATTATCGAATCATCAAGCAAAGGGTAAGCTTCAGTGGATCGCAGTATGGCAGCTGCTCAACCACTTACAACACCTTGCCTGTTACAAAAGTCGTTTACAATTGATTCTAGGCTTTGTCATTGTATTAAATAATGTTTTAATATGTAACTAGCACGGCATCAGGTGATCGGAGATCCTCCAAATTTACTATGTTACAAATAAAATTGGCATCACATTCATTGTCGTTTATAAAATAAATTACAAACTTTTAATGGTTTAGAAGCCATACAATGCAAATTGCCCCTTATTTATCATTGCAGTCCAGCACGGATTCGACCTTAGAGGCGTTCAGGCATAATCCAACGGACGTAGCGTCATACCACTGTTCGCTCGAACAAGTATTGTGCCATTGGTCCGTACTTGCGGTTCTTCTCGTACTACGCAGGAAGGCTGTCGCAACAACGTTTTGTCAATCGTAGGATGAAACTAACCTGTCTCACGACGGTCTAAACCCAGCTCACGTTCCCTTGCATGGAAGAACAATCCAACGCTTGGCGAATTTTTCATCACAATGATAGGAAGAGCCGACATCGAAGGATCAAAAAGCGACCTCACTATGAACGCTTGGCCGCCACAAGCCAGTTATCCCTATGGTAACTTTTCTGACACCTCTTTTTAAAAACTCTTTAAACCAAAAGGATCGATAAGCCGAACTTTTGCTGTCCCTGTGTGTACTGAACACCGAGATCAAGTCAGCATTTGCCCTTTTGCTCTATGTGTTGTTTCTCTCCGCACTGAGCTGGCCTTGGGACACCTCCTTTATTATTTGAGAGATGTACCACCCAGTCAAACTCCCTACCTGGCAATGTCCTTGAATTGGATCATACCTGAGTAATAAGAGTTATACCAAATTTTTAAATCGAAAACACATAAATGCATTCTCTCATTAATGAATTTGTTTGCGATTATATAACAAACTCGTGATACTTTGATCAAGAAGCTTGCATCAAAACCCAATACCATAAGATATAGTAAATATATCCGTATAATGGCTAGGAAATGATACACGTTCCATTTAATCAAGTTAGTAAGGAAACAATAAGAGTAGTGGTATTTCATTGTTGGCATTGTGCAGAGTCCGGGTCGAAATCCGAATTGCCATCTGTTGCTGGCCGGTAGCACATCTTTAATCCGGTTCACCATAAGTCCCTCCAGCACCTTGACATGAACTGGCAGCAAGCATATACCACGATAAGAACTCGGATCACTCCTATCCTTATCGGGCCCCTTGAGCAACGCAACCACTCACGGGCGTTTCCACTCGTTGGGGAAGTAGCCTTGTTCCATACAACGGGAATACAACGCTGTTAGGTGCTGAGAGATAGCACGCCACAACTCCTTACATATCGTTCCGGTGATGCCATCCATGCCGGGAGAGCGCCTGCTATTCAACCTGGCGATACATGCATCCACCTCGGAGGCAACAAGCGGTGGCGGTGAGGCATCCGGTATGGCCGTGGATGCAGTCGACTCCGCAACAGGGAAGAAGTTGCGAGGGAGCACTCCCGCGCAGTCGTGCCATGAAACGACCAGCTCACCATTCGACCGGAGACACCCAAGCTCGATGCTCTTCTTGCGTGCTCGGCAAATCTTGTAGACGTGCCCCCATGCATCACCTCTGTGCTCTCCCACGATGCGGTGTCAATCTTTTTTCTTGTCTGACAGAATTAGCTTCTTGTATTGACCAGCGGATATCCGCAGCTCAATCCCAAGTTGCTCGGCATCATCAACGTGACCACGTCGACGAGCATTCTGGAGCCTTCGCCTCAGCCTCCTGACCTCTTGGCGTTCGGTACAAAGGTCGGCATTCCACCAGACCAACTTCCGCAGGGCTCTTGGAGATCTGCGTCCAAGCACTCTGTCACACACGTCTTGCACTAGAGTGTGCAGTGTGGACACTTGGAAATCCAACGGCGTCGTTCCATGATCCTCTGTCAATTCGGCTGCAAGCCTTGCCACTTCATCACCAAACAATCGCCAGCGTGCATTCGCGAGATTCCAGGACTGCACAGGAGCAAAGCTCTCAACTGCGTTCTCGGGGTCGCGTGTAATCACAACGGTAATGAGATTGTGATCACTAACGTCCCACTCGTCCACTCTCCAGTCATATGTAGCCCACATAGACGCTGCTGCACTGACGATTGTCACGTCGATATCGCTTTGCGCTCAGTGATTATCGAACGTGTGCCACGTTGAGTACTCCGGCTCGACTTCCAAGAATCCAATCCACAAGCAGCTCACAGCGCTTACGGTTCAGAGTCCTCCGAGAAAGCTCAGAGAGCTTACTGAACCAAAAGGGGGATACTGCATTCGCGTCGAGACCAAAGATGACAGGAATGCTACTAGCTTGCAGTGGCACCGTATTCCAGTGCCCAAGGTACGGCTCCAGTTCGCTGTTAAATTGACAGTATACGGAGGTCAGGAAAAGTGAGCCAAATTTTAAAGTGACACTCACGCTTACGCCAAAGTTGGTGATAAGTGACTCTGTAGGCATGCAGATGGCGTCTGGGTCGTCCACGACGATTGCTGCCTTCAAGCGTCTGTCAGCAAAAAGTTTTTGCCAAAAACACGCATTCCCGTGGGGAAGCCTGTGATCCTTCCAGCTGAGTCAGCGTAGGGCTCCTAGACAAGAGCGAAGCCGTGTCCAGATTCCCGCATGCGGGCTCCGAGCTCGATGTTCGCAGCTCGGCTACGACGTGACCGAGTTGGCCACAATGGCGGCAGACATCATTTTTAAATCTGCACTGGTTCACCTTGTGGTCAAAACCCACGCATCTGTGGCAGGCATATGTACGGATGAGCGTCCGGCAGCGGAATGAGAACCACTTGATATAAACCCGTCCGGTCTTATCAAGTATGGACAGCGCTTTATCGTCCACCTCGAGCGTCAGATGAATTCTTTCGCCATTGGTGACGGACCACGGCTTCGTCTCCAAGTGTACCGCTTTTTTAAAGGCAGCAGGGCTTAAGTCCTCTTTAAAGTTGTTGCTGTAAAATTCTTCCATGAAGACCTCCAGCGAGATGGCAGTGTCTATGTCCATGATGTCACCTGTAGGCAGAGTTCCTTACTCTTTGCCACATTGAGTCCAGCCTCCGTGAATTTTACGTTGGCAACAACCTTCTTCAGTTCACTAACTGATGGCGTGCGGATCATTGCACCACCGCGCTTCAGCTCGCGTATCTCGTGTACTCGGACACCGAGAGAGGGTGCAATCTCCTTCATGATTTTATCGGCAACTTGTTTGCCTGACAGGTTGGCATCGCGGCTGGTGACGACAGCCGACCATGTCTCCACCGGCTTCCTGGCTCGTGGATCGGCAACGAAGGCACTCGTGGCTGACGCGGCTGTCGTGGCTGTCACGGACGGGGTCGCAAAGACCGCGGTTGGCTGCAATGGAGCGGCTACGAATGAGCTCATCGCCTCCATTTTTCCCTCCACGATCGCACTGCTTACCGCGAGCTTGGCAACGAGTGTATCATATTTGGCCACAGCGTCGAAAATCAGCATGGCTGCAGCTGGCTCCAGCCTTGCGTGCAGCACAGCCTCCTTCACTGCGCGCTGGATGGTGGCGAGCTCAGACAATGCTGAATCCGCCTCGGTGGCAGCACTCGACGAGCGTGCGTTACGCGCGTTGGTGGCACGAAACGCTGCGAGCGTTGCCGTAAGCGGCTTGGGGGTTGCGGCATTAACGGGGGCAGCATTGGCGGTAGAATCGGTGGCGGAAAGGAGGGAGGAATCGGTAGCGGAACCGATGGCGGCAATGGCGGCGGAGATGGTGGCGGAACCGGTGGCGGAACCGGTAGCGGAACATGTGGCGGAATCAGCGGCTATTTTGGGTACGGCACCAGTGGCGGCAGGAGCGTGGGCTCGGTCGGGAATGTCAGGGGAAATAGCAGCGTTGTTGATGGCAACGGGGGTGGCGGCAATGGGAGCGGCGTTGTTGGCAGCAGCTGCGTCGGAATCTATGGCGGCGTATTTACTCGCCGTTGCTTCATCCGACGACTCGATGCGTCGTGCTCTCGCCTTTCTCGATTTCCGAGCTTTCCGATCCTCTCAGTTGCCCTTCTTCAAAGCCATTGAAGCATCAGAAACCACGCTCGATTCGCTCATATCGCTAGCGGCGCTGTGTGCGTCCATCGTGCTGGAGCAGTGGCGCTCCCTCTCTTGCAAGATATGAGCAAGAACTTCCAAACGCCACCTGTTGTTCAACTGCTAAAGCACTGCTTAATACAGCGCACTTTCCTTGGCAACACACCAAACTGATGCACTGCTTATGCTGAGCTTGGACTGCTTGTATTGTTTAACACTGTTTGCACTGCTTGTAGTGAGCTTACACTGCTTGCACTGCTCTAGTGTACTGCTTCCTGTTTGCACTGCTTATACTGAGCTAACACTGCTCTAGTGTACTTGTGTTTTGCTTACACTGCTTGCCCTGCAGATTTTTACACACCACCTTTTGTCAATAGCGTTTAGCACTGCTTGAAGCAGTTAAACTTCTTGGAACACGTGTTCACTAAAACACGCGCGAGTTACCGATCTATCGGTATCCTACCTAGCCCCTCCACTCAAACCGCCCCGCACCCACATATGAAACGCATATGTCACAACAACACTTCAGCTCAGACTACCCTGTAGCTACGCTGGACATTCCGCAATATGTATGCCAGATGTCATTAAACTGACCAACATACTTTATTGCAACACAAGAACGACCGATTTCTCGCCACGAGCATCCGGCCTCAAGCGGAGTCAGCACTTCTTGCAGTAGGCGGCTGTCTTATAATATATATATACATTGTTGCACATATACACATTTTCCCTCTCACACTACATATTGTACTTAGGTTTCGTTAGAGCTATAAGAAATATATGAAAACACTTCGATTGTTACTCTCAAAGAAGACGGATGTCTACTTTATTTTTCAACTTTACTTAATATACAAATACACATATAAATCCAGCGACGAACAAGGATCCCACAATCTTCCCACTCATATACAGGAACACAGCATTTACGGTCCACGACTTGTAACTGGCGCAGCCGTAAAACCGAACAACCGGAATGGAAATAATTTTAATACACTTATTCTTCCTGTGAGTAATGTGAAAAGTATAAAATTATGTGCGTACATTCTGTTCAAAAAAAAAAAAAAAAAAAAAAAAAAAAAATTTCTTTGTCCTTTAACTACAATTATGAAAGTACATGTGTGTGAAAACGTCGTGCAATGCACTAATTAAATTCCTAATCTTTATTTGCATCAATGCAATAATAACATAGTGCACATTAAAACGAATGTCAATTATCAGCGAAACGCTTATATAAAACCCAAAATCAAAGCAATTGTTAAGCAAATTATACGTTGGTGACAAGTGTAATACTTATGTATGGCGAATCATATACGACACACCCCAATACAATTTGTCAGTGTACTATGTGTTAAATGAAATCAACGCGATTCACATTTGCACAGGTTCACGAAGACAAAAACAAATACTAAACAATTACATGAAGTAGTGTTATTGGATATACTTGTGTGGAATCTATTGCTGATAATCACTGCCAAAACTTAATGTTAGGCCTAGTATCATAACACACATCATGTCATACATTAGATAAATCAATCAAATACAACATACCCCAATACAATTTGTCAGTGTATCATGTGTTAAATGAAATCAACGCGATTCACATTTACACAAGCTCACGCAGACAAGTATCTTTACGCACACCATGTCCTACATTGGATAAATACATACAATCAAATACAACATATACCAATACAATTTGTCAGTGTACTATGTGTTAAATGAAATCAACGCGATTCACATTTGCACAAGTTCACGCAGACAAAAACAAATACTAAACAATTACATGAAGTAGTGTTATTGGATATACTTGTGTGGAATCTATTGCTGATAATCACTGCCAAAACTTAATGTAAGGCCAAGAATCATAACACACATCATGTCATACATTAGATAAATCAATCAAATACAACATACCCCAATACAATTTGTCAGTGTATCATGTGTTAAATGAAATCAACGCGATTCACATTTACACAAGCTCACGCAGACAAGTATCTTTACGCACACCATGTCCTACATTGGATAAATACATACAATCAAATACAACATATACCAATACAATTTGTCAGTGTACTATGTGTTAAATGAAATCAACGCGATTCACATTTGCACAAGTTCACGCAGACAAAAACAAATATTAAACAACTACATGAAGTAGTGTTATTGAATATACTTGAGTGGAATCTATTGTTGATAATCACTGCCGAAACTTAAAGCGAGGCCTAGTATCATAACACACATCATGTCCTACATTAGATAAACATATACAACCATATACAATATACCCCACTAACAATTGTCAGTGTACTACACTACGTGTAAATGAAATCAATGCGATATATATTTGAACAAATGCAAACTGACAAAAAAAAAAACAAAAAACAAAAAAATAAATAACAACAACAAGAACTCACTCAAGTCACAAGCGAAACTTGCAGCACAACAGAAACTGCTCAATTGCAAAAAAAAAAAAATATATATATATAAATTCACACACATGCTCTTTTAATTTAAAAAAAAAAAAAAAAAACAGAAACGCATATACATATATTTTGCACTTTGCATACAAATGAAATACATTTAAATTTACATACAAACACTAATATCCTTATATTGCAGAATTCGCAACATAAGAAATTAAAACACAAAAATTGAACACCTGAAAACAACAGTATAAACAAATACAAAAATATAAACGAACAAACACTCACATACAATATATACATACCTATGTAAGATAAAAAGATTGTTCATTCGTTAACTTTTTTCTCTTTTCTATTAATTCGATGTCAAAAAAGTTTACACAAACTTTAAAAAAGACTACACGTTCTGTATTAGGAGTTCAGGCACCCCCCAAAAGAACAACACGATCAAACAGTAGATTGACTACCCTTACCCCAATTATAGAGATATCACCTTCCTTCTCCACGCAAACTATTATGATGGACTCAGGAAATTCTACCGGGAATAACTCAAACCCCATGACACCTACAGTAAGTGGATTTAGTAACATCTCCACGGCCCTTAGCGCATCTGATATTTTGTCATTCGTAAAAGAACTCCCGACATTCGACGGCACCCCAGGTCAACTGGACAAATATATAACTAGCGTAGAAGAGATAATTATGCTCATTAGGGGCACGGACCAAACACCGTACGGCCTACTTACACTTAGAGCTATCAGGAACAAAATCGTAGGTAGAGCAGACGAGGCCCTAAATTTGGCCAACACGCAACTCAATTGGGACGACATCAAGAACAACCTCTTATGTCTTTACTCAAGTAAAAAAAGCGAGGCTGGCCTTTTAAGCGAGTTACAAACCTTTCCGGATAACCTGTCCTTGGGACAATTATTCTTCGGGTTGTCAAGAATTAAAAGTCAATTGTTTTCTATACTTTCCAACAACGGACAATCGGTTAACGTAATAGAAGCAAAGAAAACGGTATGTAACGAAGTATGCTTAAATGCATTCATTTCGGGCCTAAGGGAGCCCGTAAAAACTATCATCCGATTGAAAAACCCAGGAAGCATTGAAACACCGTATGAACAATGCCAGATAGAAAAAGCACTCTATTATAACAAAAAACCAAACACTCAGACAAATAATAAACCAGTAGGCAGACAAAACAACAGCAACGACCGAAACAACAGAAACATACCATATTCAAACCCAAGTTCAAACCAACAACAACGACAATCAAATTATAGGGGAAATTCTAATTACCAACAGCAAAATAACAACAACAATAAGACAAACCCATTCAAGTCAAATAACGCAACCCCTTACAATCTACATAACATAGATGAAGGCACCTTTAATAACCAAACCACCGACGTAAATTCTCAGGCAACAGCCTCAACATCCCAACAGGATACATAAACCCTGAAACACACGCAGCCTCACTGCCATACATTATTATCAACGTACAAAAACATGACTCCCTTAAATTCCTATTAGATACGGGATCCACTAATTCATTCATAGACCCAAAACTCACCAACCAAATTGACTGCATTAAACTTCAAACCCCAATTTCTTTAAAAACAGCGTTAAATAACTTCCAAATCGATGAAAAAACAAAAGTACCTATACCGGATGTATTCAAAACCAAAGGTCATATAGATCTGCTCTTGTTCAAATTCCATACATACTTTAACGGTCTTCTAGGTATGGACTTCTTATCAAGTCTAGGAGCAAACATTGACTTAAATAATTTAAAACTTACTACCCCATGTTCTGTACTACCAATATTAAAGTACAATAACCAAACTTCAAATGTTTTTAATGTTTTCGCTTTTACAAAAACTGTTTTACCACTCCCGGTTCAAATCAAACAAGGAGAATTTTACTGCTGTACCACAGCCTTAGGTAAAGAATTAACAATATCTGAAGGATTGTACAACGCAGTTAACAACACCGCTAAATTAGAAATAACAAATCATTCCGATTCTAACAAATTACTGTATTTGGAAAAACCCATAATAGTAAAACCATACCACAAAGTCGATCATATCGAACTCTTTAACATAACACCTACCCCTCTTAACAACAGTATTTCAAGGTCTCCCTCCCTCCGAACAGAACACCTTAACTCTGAGGAAAAAACGGTTTTAACAAAACTATGTAAACAATTTTCTGACATTTTTTACAATGAAAATGATCCACTCAGCTTCACTAACGAAGTAAGACACCCAATTCCGACCACAGATGAGATACCCGTACATGCAAAATCATATAGATACCCCTTCGTTCATAAAATGGAAGTCAAAAAACAAATAGAATCCATGTTGAACCAGAAAATTATTAAGTCTAGCCACTCCCCCTGGAGCGCCCCTGTTTGGGTAGTCCCAAAGAAAACAGACACATCAAATAACAAGAAATGGCGTCTAGTTATTGATTATAGGAAACTTAATGACAAAACAATATCAGACAGATACCCAATTCCAAATATAAACGACATACTGAACCGAATCGGAAAAGCTAAATACTTTTCCACACTAGATCAGGCTAGCGGATTCCACCAAATAGAAATGAAAAAAGAGGACATATGTAAAACAGCTTTTACAGTCGAGGGTGGTCATTACGAATTTATTCGTATGCCCTTCGGATTGAAAAACGCTCCAGCGACCTTCCAAAGGGTAATGGATAATGTTTTAGGAGACTTAAACGGAACTATGTGCTTGGTATACCTCGACGACATCATAATATTTTCACCCTCCTTACAAGAACACGGACTAGATTTAAAATCCGTATTCCTAAAATTGAGAGCAGCTAATTTCAAAATACAACCCTGTAAATCAGATTTTTTTTTAGGAAAGAGGTAGGATTTCTAGGACACCTGATAACCCAGGATGGAATAAAACCTAACCCAAACAAAATAGACGCAATAAAAAAATTTCCTTGTCCGAAAAATAGAAAAGATATAAAAGCATTCCTAGGACTTCTTGGCTACTATAACAAATTCATAAGAGACTTTGCAAGAATAACAAAACCCTTGACTAGACAACTAAAAGGAAAAAAACAAATCACAATTGACAAGGAATTTTTGGACGCTTTTGAATTTTGCAAAACCCTTCTAACAAACGACCCAATCCTCTTACACCCAGATTTTAGTAAACCATTCATTCTAACCACAGATGCGAGTATCTTCGCACTAGGAGCAGTACTTTCACAGGGAAGCATTAACAACGACAGACCTGTCTGCTTCGCCAGCAGAACCCTCTCTGATACAGAAATAAATTACTCGACCATTGAAAAAGAAATGTTAGCCATAATATGGGCCATTAAATACTTCAGACCTTACTTATTCGGAGTAAAATTCACAATAGTAACAGACCATAAACCACTAATTTGGTTAATGAATTTCAAGGAACCCAACTCAAAATAATCCGTTGGAGACTACAACTGCTCGAATACGAATTCGATATAATACACAAAAAAGGCTCCCAAAGCGTAGTAGCAGACGCTTTAAGTAGAACAAATCACAGCATGAACCACAACGAATTACTGCAACAACAAAACAACAATGAAACCACTTGCAAACAATCGGACAAACCCCTTAACGAACTAAACATACAACTCGTACTGGTAATAGATTCGGACACAGGGTTCCTTACAAAAACAAATTAAGAAGAATATACTCCCAACCATCTTACGACTTGGATAGCGTCAAAAACATATTAAAGCAGACCTTAAAGCCAATCAAAACTTGTGCTTTTTATGCAAACGATGAATTATCCAAACTCATTGAAAAAGCATATTCAACTTATTTCGCACAAAATAAAAGTTTCAACTTAATTAAGTGCACAACCTTCTTGCCGGAAATCACAGACATAAACGAACAACAAAAATTAATAAAAGAATATCACATAAACAGTAACCATAGAGGAATTGACGAAACATTATTACACCTAAAACGTGAACAGTACTTCCCTCATATGAAAGGAAAAATTTCACAACTTATAAAAAACTGCGAAACATGTTTAAAAATGAAATACGACAGAGAACCTCAAAAAATCCCATTCCAAATTCCGGAGACACCAGGAAAACCTCTCGATATAATTCATATCGAAATTTATACAATTAATAACAATTTCAATCTTACTATCATCGACAAGTTCTCTAAATTCGCAGCTGCATACCCAATTCCAAACAGGAACACAGTTAGCTGCATCAAATCATTAAAACATTTCTTTTGCCAATTCGGAATACCCAAATCAATAGTTAACGACCAAGGAGTCGAATTCAAAAGCGAACTATTCCGCAATTTCTGTTCACAATTTAAAATCTCCCTACACGTAACATCATTCCAACAGTCTTCAAGCAACTCCCCAGTAGAACGCTTACATTCAACACTTACGGAAATTTATAGAATCATCCTAGAAACCAAGAAAAAGCTTAAACTACCTACAGAACATGACGAAACAATTTCAGAAACTATGATTACATACAATAACGCAATCCATTCAACTACTAAACACACACCATTTGAGTTATTCCATGGCAGAACCCATTCTTTCAATCACGATTTTGAATTTAATAATGAACATGACTTTTTGGATAAACTAAATTCATTCAGAAACACCTTATATCCAAAAATAAAAGAGATTTTATCCAAAAATACAAAACAAAGAACACAGAAATTAAACAAAGACAGAATAGAACCAGAGACATTAGAACCAAACACCAAAATATTCAGAAAAGAAAATAGGAGAAACAAAACAACCCCACGATTTTCAATACACAGAGTCCTAACAGACCGCGGTTGTACAGTACTTACAGTTAAGAACCAAAAACTACACAAGTCAAAAATTCGGAGAATAATCAAAACACCGAACTGACACACACCTTTTCCCAATAATTCCATATTTGCCCACGGGGCACAACAAACCACATCCATCCATAAATTAGATGGCACTAAACCAATAGCAAAAATTGAATTAGGAGAAACATTTGTAATAGAAAATTACAAAAAAATTATCCATGTAATTAACCTAAATGAATATACTACCTGTATCCAAAACCTCAATAATACCATTGCAAATCTGGAATATGACGAGTACCTAAAAGACTCTACTTTCGTGTTAAGGCCCATTCCCAGCAGCTGCGAAACGGAATTTTTATGTGCAACTCTATATAAAAAAACAGTTGTCAGAAATTTTCTTGGTTGTGTTCCGTTTTTAAATTCCCAGCAACCATCAGAAAAGTAAATCGATAGTTCCGATAGTGGAACAATTGTGGATTCCAAAATCAGCTGTTCTTAAAAACGGAATAATAGCTTTACAATTAATACGGGCAGCATATGAAATGGACGCACAAGAAAATTTAAAACGAAAACGGTTTGAAAGCTTTTTTCGACAAGATAAAATCGCATTAATCAATGAGCATGAAAAAGAAAAACAATTGAATTTAATTATAAATGAATTCAATGTTTTGTTTAATTTAAACACCAGACAATTTATTTTGCTAAGGAACAGAACCTTCGCTTGAGTTTACATATTCCTTAATGATATTTCTAACAAATTTTGCACAGCCATCCATTTGGTGGTCAAAATGCTAAATGCATTTTCAATGCAGCGGCGACGTCGACTGAGCCTACAATTAAAACACGTTCGGGTACGCTGAGTGAGCTTCATATGCCTCATGTGTAGAGGAAACGCATCGTCTGCAACAATAAAATATGGTGTTTCAACTCCATTGAGAACGTTGTCTGGCGGAATATTTAGACTATCTGCCAAAATTGCTTTCCCAAGCGAGCAATGCGAGAAGGCGCTCAATTTGAACAATTTAATCAAATAAGGTGACCAACAAATATTTACATTTTGCCATACAAATATTTGGCACAGCTGGTCACTCTAACTTAATGTGGAACCTAACGTAAAAATGTACCACTTTCCATAAATGAAATTTTTTTCCTGGGAATGGGCCTTTAAAAGGAAAACTTCCACAAGCACAATCTAAACTAGATACACTCACACCACTAGAAAAACATAAAAGAGGCCTCATTAATGGCCTAGGCAGCTTAGTAAAAGTCGTCACTGGCAACATGGATGCCACTGACGCAGCAAACATCGACTCGGAAATAGAAAAATTAAAAGACAAATCAAAAACAATTTCGACAATATTTAAAAACCAAGACATTTTTAACAATGAAGTCCTGATTAGATTCCAAAACATAACTAAACATATTAACAATGAGCAATTTTTAATTAGCAGTTTTTTCGAAAACTCACAAAACAGTATTTATAAGGAAATTAATGAAAATGACAAACAACTAAAGAAGTTACAATATGTAAATAGACTTAACTATAATATAGAATTATTGATCAATCATTTAAACGATGTAATAGAAAGTACACTCCTGGCAAAACTTAATGTAATTCCAAAACTTATCTTAAACAAGAGAGAAATAACTAAAATTAAATGTATCTTTGAAAACCAAAAATTTCCTATCAAAACAGAACAACAAATGTACAACCTACTCAAAATGAGCACAATAAGTCACAAAGAAAACATTGTATTTAACATAGAGATTCCATTGTTCAAAAAATCAAATTACAAAACAGCAAGATTAATTCCTCTGCCAATTAAAATGACATAGTTTATAATTATCCCTAATTACTTAGTCTATACAAATAACAATAGCGATAACTTTACCAATATGCAAAAATGCACAATGATAGACAACAAATATTTCTGTGACCAAAACTCCCTAATTACACTAAATAACGACAGCTGAATAGGCAACTTACTGCTAAACAAAACAAGCTCTTGCAACTTAAAAGAAACCGGCCCAACAACCGACGTGTTCGAACCTGAGAAAGGACACATTTTCATTTTCAACGCAATAAATATAATAGTCCAAACATTTAACGAAACCAAACTAATCAACGGATCGGCCATAATAAAATACAGTAACTGCTCTATAAAAATAAATGATATAACCTACGACAATACATTAAATGTGATGGAAGAACATTTCGGTTACTTCCTACCACCGATTAAAAAACTCGTCAAGAATGCAACCATAAAGGTATTAAGCCTGGAAAGCTTACACCTAGAAACACTGGAAACATCCAACAAATTATTGGCTATCGACCATGAGACATCACAACACACAAGAACCTTGTACATCATATGCATCTTATTGACATTAGCAGCAATACTAATTTGGTCAATTCGCCAAGAAAAGCATGTCTTCCACGCACAACAAGACCAGTTTGTTCCAATCGTCGTGCCACCGATTCCATCCCTGTGGCCTTCGCTTCAGACTGGGGGGGGGAGGAGTTACCGATCTATCGGTATCCTACCTAGCCCCTCCACTCAAACCGCCCCGCACCCACATATGAAACGCATATGTCACAACAACAGTTCAGCTCAGACTACCCTGTAGCTACGCTGGACATTCCGCAATATGTATGCCAGATGTCATTAAACTGACCAACATACTTTATTGCAACACAAGAACGACCGATTTCTCGCCACGAGCATCCGGCCTCAAGCGGAGTCAGCACTTCTTGCAGTAGGCGGCTGTCTTATAATATATATATACATTGTTGCACATATACACATTTTCCCTCTCACACTACATATTGTACTTAGGTTTCGTTAGAGCTATAAGAAATATATGAAAACACTTCGATTGTTACTCTCAAAGAAGACGGATGTCTACTTTATTTTTCAACTTTACTTAATATACAAATACACATATAAATCCAGCGACGAACAAGGATCCCACAATCTTCCCACTCATATACAGGAACACAGCATTTACGGTCCACGACTTGTAACTGGCGCAGCCGTAAAACCGAACAACCGGAATGGAAATAATTTTAATACACTTATTCTTCCTGTGAGTAATGTGAAAAGTATAAAATTATGTGCGTACATTCTGTTCAAAAAAAAAAAAAAAAAAAAAAAAATTTTCTTTGTCCTTTAACTACAATTATGAAAGTACATGTGTGTGAAAACGTCGTGCAATGCACTAATTAAATTCCTAATCTTTATTTGCATCAATGCAATAATAAAATAGTGCACATTAAAACGAATGTCAATTATCAGCGAAACGCTTATATAAAACCCAAAATCAAAGCAATTGTTAAGCAAATTATACGTTGGTGACAAGTGTAATACTTATGTATGGCGAATCATATACGACACACCCCAATACAATTTGTCAGTGTACTATGTGTTAAATGAAATCAACGCGATTCACATTTGCACAGGTTCACGAAGACAAAAACAAATACTAAACAATTACATGAAGTAGTGTTATTGGATATACTTGTGTGGAATCTATTGCTGATAATCACTGCCAAAACTTAATGTTAGGCCTAGTATCATAACACACATCATGTCATACATTAGATAAATCAATCAAATACAACATACCCCAATACAATTTGTCAGTGTATCATGTGTTAAATGAAATCAACGCGATTCACATTTACACAAGCTCACGCAGACAAGTATCTTTACGCACACCATGTCCTACATTGGATAAATACATACAATCAAATACAACATATACCAAAACAATTTGTCAGTGTACTATGTGTTAACTGAAATCAACGCGATTCACATTTGCACAAGTTCACGCAGACAAAAACAAATACTAAACAGTTACATGAAGTAGTGTTATTGGATATACTTGTGTGGAATCTATTGCTGATAATCACTGCCAAAACTTAATGTTAGGCCAAGAATCATAACACACATCATGTCATACATTAGATAAATCAATCAAATACAACATACCCCAATACAATTTGTCAGTGTATCATGTGTTAAATGAAATCAACGCGATTCACATTTACACAAGCTCACGCAGACAAGTATCTTTACGCACACCATGTCCTACATTGGATAAATACATACAATCAAATACAACATATACCAAAACAATTTGTCAGTGTACTATGTGTTAAATGAAATCAACGCGATTCACATTTGCACAAGTTCACGCAGACAAAAACAAATACTAAACAGTTACATGAAGTAGTGTTATTGGATATACTTGTGTGGAATCTATTGCTGATAATCACTGCCAAAACTTAATGTTAGGCCAAGAATCATAACACACATCATGTCATACATTAGATAAATCAATCAAATACAACATACCCCAATACAATTTGTCAGTGTATCATGTGTTTAATGAAATCAACGCGATTCACATTTACACAAGCTCACGCAGACAAGTATCTTTACGCACACCATGTCCTACATTGGATAAATACATACAATCAAATACAACATATACCAATACAATTTGTCAGTGTACTATGTGTTAAATGAAATCAACGCGATTCACATTTGCACAAGTTCACGCAGACAAAAACAAATATTAAACAACTACATGAAGTAGTGTTATTGAATATACTTGAGTGGAATCTATTGTTGATAATCACTGCCGAAACTTAAAGCGAGGGTAGTATCATAACACACATCATGTCCTACATTAGATAAACATATACAACCATATACAATATACCCCACTAACAATTGTCAGTGTACTACACTACGTGTAAATGAAATCAATGCGATTTATATTTGAACAAATGCAAACTGACAAAAAAAACAAAAAACAAAAAAATAAATAACAACAACAAGAACTCACTCAAGTCACAAGCGAAACTTGCAGCACAACAGAAACTGCTCAATTGCAAAAAAAAAAATATATATATATAAATTTAATCACATGCTCTTTTAATTTAAAAAAAAAAAAAAACAGAAACGCATATACATATATTTTGCACTTTGCATACAAATGAAATACATTTAAATTTACATACAAACACTAATATCCTTATATTGCAGAATTCGCAACATAAGAAATTAAAACACAAAAATTGAACACCTGAAAACAACAGTATAAACAAATACAAAAATATAAACGAACAAACACTCACATACAATATATACATACCTATGTAAGATAAAAGATTGTTCATTCGTTAGCTTTTTTCTCTTTTCTATTAATTCGATGTCAAAAAAAGTTTACACAAACTTTAAAAAGACTACACGTTCTGTATTAGGAGTTCAGGCACCCCCCAAAAGAACAACACGATCAAACAGTAGATTGACTACCCGACTTACCCCAATTATAGAGATATCACCTTCCTTCTCCACGCAAACCATTATGATGGACTCAGGAAATTCTACCGGGAATAACTCAAACCCCATGACACCTACAGTAAGTGGATTAAGTAACATCTCCACGGCCCTTAGCGCATCTGATATTTTGTCATTCGTAAAAGAACTCCCGACATTCGACGGCACCCCAGGTCAACTGGACAAATATATAACTAGTGTAGAAGAGATAATTATGCTCATTAGGGGCACGGACCAAACACCGTACGGCCTACTTACACTTAGAGCTATCAGGAACAAAATCGTAGGTAGAGCAGACGAGGCCCTAAATTTGGCCAACACGCAACTCAATTGGGACGACATCAAGAACAACCTCTTACGTCTTTACTCAAGTAAAAAAAGCGAGGCTGACCTTTTAAGCGATTTACAAACCTTCCCGGACAACCTGTACTTGGGACAATTATTCTTCGAGTTGTCAAGAATTAAAAGTCAATTGTTTTCTATACTTTCCAACAAAGGACAATCGGTTAACGTAATAGAAGCAAAGAAAACAGTATATAACGAAGTATGCTTAAATGCATTCATTTCGGGCCTAAGGAAGCCCCTAAAAACTATCATCCGATTGAAAAACCCAGGAAGCATTGAAACAGCGTATGAACAATGCTAGATAGAAAAAGCACTCTATTATAACAAAAAACCAAACACTCAGACAAGTAATAAACCAGTAGGCAGACAAAACAACGGCAACGACCGAAACAACAGGAACATACCATATTCAAACCCAAGTTCAAACCAACAACAACGACAATCAAATTATAGGGGAAATTCTAATTACCAACAGCCAAATAACAACAACAATAAGACAAACCCATTCAAGTCAAATAACGTAAATTTTCAGGCAACAGCCTCAACATCCCAACAGGATACATAAACCCTGAAACACACGCAGCCTCACTGCCATACATTATTATCAACGTACAAAAACATGACTCCCTTAAATTCCTATTAGACACGGGATCCACTAATTCATTCATAGACCCAAAACTCACCTAACAAATTGACTGCATTAAACTTCAAAACCCAATTTCTTTAAAAACAGCGTTAAATAACTTCCAAATCGATGAAAAAACAATAATTCCTATACCGGATGTATTCAAAACCAAAGGTCATATAGATCTGCTCTTGTTCAAATTCCATCAGACTTTAACGGTCTTCTAGGTATGGACTTCTTATCAAGTCTAGGAGCAAACATTGACTTAAATAATTTAAAACTTACTACCCCATATTCTGTACTACCAATATTAAAGTACAATAACCAAACTTCAAATGTTTTTAATGTTTCCGCTTTTACAAAAACTGTTTTGCCACTCCCGGTTCAAATCAAACAAGGAGAATTTTACTGCTGTACCACAGCCTTAGATAAAGAATTAACAATATCCGAAGGATTGTACAACGCAGTTAACAACACCGCTAAATTAGAAATAACAAATCATTCCGATTCAAACAAATTACTGTATTTGGAAAAACCCATAATAGTAAAACCATACCATAAAGTCGATCATATCGAACTCTTTAACATAACACCTACCCCTCTTAACAACAGTATTTCAAGGTCTCCCTCCCTCCGAACAGAACACCTTAACTCTGAGGAAAAAACGGTTTTAACAAAACTATGTAAACAATTTTCTGACATTTTTTACCATGAAAATGATCCACTCAGCTTCACTAACGAAGTAAGACTACCAATTCCGACCACAGATGAGATACCCATACATGCAAAATCATATAGATACCCCTTCGTTCATAAAATGGAAGTCAAAAAACAAATAGAATCCATGTTGAACCAGAAAATTATTAAGTCCAGCCACTCTCCTTGGAGCGCCCCTGTTTGGGTAGTCCCAAAGAAAACAGACACATCAAATAACAAGAAATGGCGTCTAGCTATTGATTATAGGAAACTTAATGACAAAACAATATCAGACAGATACCCAATTCCAAATATAAACGACATACTAAACCGAATCGGAAAGGCTAAATACTTTTCCACACTAGATCTGGCTAGCGGATTCCACCAAATAGAAATGAAAAAAGAGGTCATATGTAAAACAGCTTTTACAGTCGAGGGCGGTCATTACGAATTTATTCGTATGCCCTTCGGATTGAAAAACGGTCCAGCGACCTTCCAAAGGGTAATGGATAATGTTTTAGGAGACTTAAACGGAACTATATGCTTGGTATACCTCGACGACATCATAATATTTTCACCCTCCTTACAAGAACACGGACTGGATTTAAAATCCGTATTCCTAAAATTGAGAGCAGCTAATTTCAAAATACAACCCTGTAAATCAGATTTTTTTTAGGAAAGAGATAGGATTTCTAGGACACCTAATAACCCAAGATGGAATAAAACCTAACCCGAACAAAATAGAAGCAATAAAAAAATTTCCTTGTCCGAAAAATAGAAAAGATATAAAAGCATTCCTAGGACTTCTTGGCTACTATAACAAATTCATAAGAGACTTTGCAAGAATAACAAAACCCTTGACTAGACAACTAAAAGGAAAAAAACAAATCACAATTGACAAGGAATTTTTGGACGCTTTTGATTTTGCAAAACCTTTTAACAAACGATCTAATCCTCTTACACCCAGTTTTAGTAAACCATTATTCTAACCACAGATGGAGTAACTTCGCACTAGGAGCAGTACTTTGCAGGGAGCATTAACAACGACAGACCTGTCTGCTTCGCCAGCAGAACCCTCTCTGATACAGAAATAAATTACTCGACCATTGAAAAATAAATTTTAGCCATAATATGGGCCATTAAATATTTCAGACCTTATTTATTCGGAGTAAAATTCACAATAGTAACAGACCATAAACCACTAATTTGGTTAATGAATTTCAAAAAACCCAACTCAAAAACAAGTGGAAACGTTGCAGTCGGACGCAACCGACTGCGGCATACTCGATACCAGTATTAAAACCGGTAAAAAGAGGCCTGATTGCATAGGGGTACGGATGCGGCAGGGGTGTACGCTGCCTTAAAGATTCTCCGATGCAGATGGGGATGCCACCAGCTATATTCCTTCCAAATTTGGTGACTCTAGCTCAAAGTTTGTAAATGGTGGGGAAAGGGGGGCTGGGGGCGGTATGGGTAGTTGTGGCATCCAAATTTTTGATGCAGATCTTTGTGGAATGTCAATTGCTACCTTGATACCAAATTTGGTGACTCTAGCTCGAAATTTGTAAAAAGTGGGGCAATGGGGGCGTTGGGGGTGGTATGGGTGGGCGTGGCATCCAAATTTGTGATGCAGATCTTTGTGGAATGTCAATTGCTATCTTCATACCAAATTTGGTGACTCTAGCTCGAA
Source organism: Scaptomyza montana (assembly GCA_018904305.1). NCBI lineage: Eukaryota > Metazoa > Arthropoda > Insecta > Diptera > Drosophilidae > Scaptomyza > Scaptomyza montana. The sequence continues at coordinate 230,451 of JAEIGR010000111.1, forward strand.
AATTGTAAAAAGTGGGGAAATTTTTGTTTGGGGGGGGGGGGGGGGGGGGGGGGATTTTGGGGGCGTAATGGGTGGGCGTGGCTCCAAAACTTTGATGCAGTTTTTTGGGGGTCGTTAGCAGCTATCTTCCTACCAATTTTGGTGGCTCTAGCTCCACAACTCTGGAAGATACACGCATTCCCGTTTTTGACGAAGCGTTGGGGCGGATGGGAGCGGCTAGGGCAGTATCGGTGGGCGTGGCATCCAAACTTTTGATGCAGTTTTTTGGGGGTCATCATCACCTATCTTGGCACCAAATTTGGTGCCTATAGCTCAAAAACTGTGGGAGATATATAATTTTTTGATTTTAAAATGCGGGGGGCTGGGGGCGGAATGGGGTGGGCGTGGCTCCAAAATTTTTGATGCAGTTTTTTGGGGGTTGCTAGTAGCTATCTTCTTACCAAATTTGGTACTTCTAGCTGTAAGGATGTGCGAAATATGTGGATTTATCGGTTTTGGGTTATCGAATTTATCGATTTGCCAGCCCCCCAGTTATCGTAGAACCCCCATCTTGACACTTTAATTTACTATCCCATAGATAAAGAGAATTGGAAAGTTTCAAGTCTCTAGCTTGAAGGGTGTGGAAAAAACTTGCGTTATACATACGGACAGACGGACAGACGGACAGACGGACAGACACCATGACGGACATTGCACAAAACCAATATACTCTTTACCTTCGGTATCGAGTATAAAAACAAATCACAATTGACAAGGAATTTTTGGACGCTTTTGAATTTTGCAAAACCCTTCTAACAAACGACCCAATCCTCTTACACCCAGATTTTAGTAAACCATTCATTCTAACCACAGATGCGAGTATCTTCGCACTAGGAGCAGTACTTTCACAGGGAAGCATTAACAACGACAGACCTGTCTGCTTCGCCAGCAGAACCCTCTCTGATACAGAAATAAATTACTCGACCATTGAAAAAGAAATGTTAGCCATAATATGGGCCATTAAATACTTCAGACCTTACTTATTCGGAGTAAAATTCACAATAGTAACAGACCATAAACCACTAATTTGGTTAATGAATTTCAAGGAACCCAACTCAAAATAATCCGTTGGAGACTACAACTGCTCGAATACGAATTCGATATAATACACAAAAAAGGCTCCCAAAACGTAGTAGCAGACGCTTTAAGTAGAACAAATCACAGCATGAACCACAACGAATTACTGCAACAACAAAACAACAATGAAACCACTTGCAAACAATCGGACAAACCCCTTAACGAACTAAACATACAACTCGTGCTGGTAATAGATTGCGGACAGTTTAAAAAAGGGTTCCTTACAAAAACAAATTAAGAAGAATATACTCCCAACCATCCTTACGACTTGGATAGCGTCAAAAACATATTAAAGCAGACCTTAAAGCCAATCAAAACTTGTGCTTTTTATGCAAACGATGAATTATCCAAACTCATTGAAAAAGCATATTCAACTTATTTCGCACAAAATAAAAGTTTCAACTTAATTAAGTGCACAACCTTCTTGCCGGAAATCACAGACATAAACGAACAACAAAAATTAATAAAAGAATATCACATAAACAGTAACCATAGAGGAATTGACGAAACATTATTACACCTAAAACGTGAACAGTAACTTCCCTCATATGAAAGGGAAAAATTTCACAACTTATAAAAAACTGCGAAACATGTTTAAAAATGAAATACGACAGAGAACCTCAAAAAATCCCATTCCAAATTCCGGAGACACCAGGAAAACCTCTCGATATAATTCATATCGAAATTTATACAATTAATAACAATTTCAATCTTACTATCATCGACAAGTTCTCTAAATTCGCAGCTGCATACCCAATTCCAAACAGGAACACAGTTAGCTGCATCAAATCATTAAAACATTTCTTTTGCCAATTCGGAATACCCAAATCAATAGTTAACGACCAAGGGGGCGGAATCGAATTCAAAGGGCGAACTATTCCGCAATTTCTGTTCACAATTTAAAATCTCCCTACACGTAACATCATTCCAACAGTCTTCAAGCAACTCCCCAGTAGAACGCTTACATTCAACACTTACGGAAATTTATAGAATCATCCTAGAAACCAAGAAAAAGCTTAAACTACCTACAGAACATGACGAAACAATTTCAGAAACTATGATTACATACAATAACGCAATCCATTCAACTACTAAACACACACCATTTGAGTTATTCCATGGCAGAACCCATTCTTTCAATCACGATTTTGAATTTAATAATGAACATGACTTTTTGGATAAACTAAATTCATTCAGAAACACCTTATATCCAAAAATAAAAGAGATTTTATCCAAAAATACAAAACAAAGAACACAGAAATTAAACAAAGACAGAATAGAACCAGAGACATTAGAACCAAACACCAAAATATTCAGAAAAGAAAATAGGAGAAACAAAACAATCCCACGATTTTCAATACACAGAGTCCTAACAGACCGCGGTTGTACAGTACTTACAGTTAAGAACCAAAAACTACACAAGTCAAAAATTCGGAGAATAATCAAAACACCGAACTGACACACACCTTTTCCCAATAATTCCATATTTGCCCACGGGGCACAACAAACCACATCCATCCATAAATTAGATGGCACTAAACCAATAGCAAAAATTGAATTAGGAGAAACATTTGTAATAGAAAATTACAAAAAAATTATCCATGTAATTAACCTAAATGAATATACTACCTGTATCCAAAACCTCAATAATACCATTGCAAATCTGGAATATGACGAGTACCTAAAAGACTCTACTTTCGTGTTAAGGCCCATTCCCAGCAGCTGCGAAACGGAATTTTTATGTGCAACTCTATATAAAAAAAACAGTTGTCAGAAATTTTCTTGGTTGTGTTCCGTTTTTAAATTCCCAGCAACCATCAGAAAAGTAAATCGATTGTTCCGATAGTGGAACAATTGTGGATTCCAAAATCAGCTGTTCTTAAAAACGGAATAATAGCTTTACAATTAATACGGGCAGCATATGAAATGGACGCACAAGAAAATTTAAAATGAAAACGGTTTGAAAGCTTTTTTCGACAAGATAAAATCGCATTAATCAATGAGCATGAAAAAGAAAAACAATTGAATTTAATTATAAATGAATTCAATGTTTTGTTTAATTTAAACACCAGACAATTTATTTTGCTAAGGAACAGAACCTTCGCTTGAGTTTACATATTCCTTAATGATATTTCTAACAAATTTTGCACAGCCATCCATTTGGTGGTCATAAATGCTAAATGCATTTTCAATGCAGCGGCGACGTCGACTGAGCCTACAATTAAAACACGTTCGGGTACGCTGAGTGAGCTTCATATGCCTCATGTGTAGAGGAAACGCATCGTCTGCAACAATAAAATATGGTGTTTCAACTCCATTGAGAACGTTGTCTGGCGGAATATTTAGACTATCTGCCAAAATTGCTTTCCCAAGCGAGCAATGCGAGAAGGCGCTCAATTTGAACAATTTAATCAAATAAGGTGACCAACAAATATTTACATTTTGCCATACAAATATTTGGCACAGCTGGTCACTCTAACTCTAATGTGGAACCTAACGTAAAAATGTACCACTTTCCATAAATGAAATTTTTTTCCTGGGAATGGGCCTTTAAAAGGAAAACTTCCACAAGCACAATCTAAACTAGATACACTCACACCACTTAGAAAAACATAAAAGAGGCCTCATTAATGGCCTAGGCAGCTTAGTAAAAGTCGTCACTGGCAACATGGATGCCACTGACGCAGCAAACATCGACTCGGAAATAGAAAAATTAAAAGACAAATCAAAAACAATTTCGACAATATTTAAAAACCAAGACATTTTTAACAATGAAGTCCTGATTAGATTCCAAAACATAACTAAACATATTAACAATGAGCAATTTTTAATTAGCAGTTTTTTCGAAAACTCACAAAACAGTATTTATAAGGAAATTAATGGAAAATGACAAACAACTAAAGAAGTTACAATATGTAAATAGACTTAACTATAATATAGAATTATTGATCAATCATTTAAACGATGTAATAGAAAGTACACTCCTGGCAAAACTAAATGTAATTCCAAAACTTATCTTAAACAAGAGAGAAATAAACTAAAATTAAATGTATCTTTGAAAACCAAAAATTTCCTATCAAAACAGAACAACAAATGTACAACCTACTCAAAATGAGCACAATAAGTCACAAAGAAAACATTGTATTTAACATAGAGATTCCATTGTTCAAAAATCAAATTACAAAACAGCAAGATTAATTCCTCTGCCAATTAAAATGACATAGTTTATAATTATCCCTAATTACTTAGTCTATATAAATAACAATAGCGATAACTTTACCAATATGCAAAAATGCACAATGATAGACAACAAATATTTCCTGCTGACTAAAACTCCCTAATTACACTAAATAACGACAGCTGAATAGGCAACTTACTGCTAAACAAAACAAGCTCTTGCCACTTAAAAGAAACCGGCCCCAACAACCGACGTGTTCGAACCTGAGAAAGGACACATTTTCATTTTCAACGCAATAAATATAACAGTCCAAACATTTAACGAAACCAAACTAATCAACGGATCGGCCATAATAAAATACAGTAACTGCTCTATAAAAATAAATGATATAACCTACGACAATACATTAAATGTGATGGAAGAACATTTCGGTTACTTCCCTACCACCGATTATAAAAACTCGTCAAGAATGCAACCATAAAGGTATTAAGCCTGGAAAGCTTATACCTAGACCTAGAACACTGGAAACATCCAACAAATTATTGGCTATCGACCATGAGACATCACAACACACAAGAACCTTGTACATCATATGCATCTTATTAATATTAGCAGCAATACTAATTTGGTCAAATTCGCCAAGAAAAGCATGTCTTCCACGCACAACAAGACCAGTTTGTTCCAATCGTCGTGCCACCGATTCCATCCCTGTGGCCTTGGCTTCAGACTGGTGGGGGGGGAGGACTTACCGATCTATCGGTATCCACTAAACCAATAGCAAAAATTGAATTAGGAGAAACATTTGTAATAGAAAATTACAAAAAAATTATCCATGTAATTAACCTAAATGAATATACTACCTGTATCCAAAACCTCAATAATACCATTGCAAATCTGGAATATGACGAGTACCTCAAAAGACTCTACTTTCGTGTTAAGGCCCATTCCCAGCAGCTGCGAAACGGAATTTTTATGTGCAACTTTATATAAAAAAACAGTTGTCAGAAATTTTCTTGCTTGTGTTCCGTTTTTAAATTCCCTGAAACCCCCATCAGAAAAGTAGTAAATCGATAGTTCCGATAGTGGAACAATTGTGGATTCCAAAATCAGCTGTTCTTAAAAACGGAATAATAGCTCTTACAATTAATACGGGCAGCATATGAAATGGACGCACAAGAAAATTTAAAACGAAAACGGTTTGAAAGCTTTTTTCGACAAGATAAAATCGCATTAATCAATGAGCATGAAAAAGAAAAACAATTGAATTTAATTATAAATGAATTCAATGTTTTGTTTAATTTAAACACCAGACAATTTATTTTGCTAAGGAACAGAACCTTCGCTTGAGTTTACATATTCCTTAATGATATTTCTAACAAATTTTGCACAGCCATCCATTTGGTGGTCAAATGCTGAAATGCATTTTCAATGCAGCGGCGACGTCGACTGAGCCTACAATTAAAACACGTTCGGGTACGCTGAGTGAGCTTCATATGCCTCATGTGTAGAGGAAACGCATCGTCTGCAACAATAAAATATGGTGTTTCAACTCCATTGAGAACGTTGTCTGGCGGAATATTTAGACTATCTGCCAAAATTGCTTTCCCAAGCGAGCAATGCGAGAAGGCGCTCAATTTGAACAATTTAATCAAATAAGGTGACCAACAAATATTTACATTTTGCCATACAAATATTTGGCACAGTCTGGTCACCTAACTTAATGTGGAACCTAACGTAAAATTGTACCACTTTCCATAAATGAAATTTTTTTCCTGGGAATGGGCCTTTAAATTGAAAGGGAAAACTTCCACAAGCACAATCTAAACTAGATACACTCACACCACTAGAAAAACATAAAAAGGGGCCTCATTAATGGCCTAGGCAGCTTAGTAAAAGTCGTCACTGGCAACATGGATGCCACTGACGCAGCAAACATCGACTCGGAAATAGAAAAATTAAAAGACAAATCAAAAACAATTTCGACAATATTTAAAAACCAAGACATTTTTAACAATGAAGTCCTGATTAGATTCCAAAACATAACTAAACATATTAACAATGAGCAATTTTTAATTAGCAGTTTTTTCGAAAACTCACAAAACAGTATTTATAAGGAAATTAATGAAAATGACAAACAACTAAAGAAGTTACAATATGTAAATAGACTTAACTATAATATAGAATTATTGATCAATCATTTAAACGATGTAATAGAAAGTACACTCCTGGCAAAACTTAATGTAATTCCAAAACTTATCTTAAACAAGAGAGAAATAACTAAAATTAAATGTATCTTTGAAAACCAAAAATTTCCTATCAAAACAGAACAACAAATGTACAACCTACTCAAAATGAGCACAATAAGTCACAAAGAAAACATTGTATTTAACATAGAGATTCCATTGTTCAAAAAATCAAATTACAAAACAGCAAGATTAATTCCTCTGCCAATTAAAATGACATAGTTTATAATTATCCCCAATTACTTAGTCTATACAAATAACAATAGCGATAACTTTACCAATATGCAAAAATGCACAATGATAGACAACAAATATTTCTGTGACCAAAACTCCCTAATTACACTAAATAACGACAGCTGAATAGGCAACTTACTGCTAAACAAAACAAGCTCTTGCAACTTAAAAGAAACCGGCCCAACAACCGACGTGTTCGAACCTGAGAAAGGACACATTTTCATTTTCAACGCAATAAATATAACAGTCCAAACATTTAACGAAACCAAACTAATCAACGGATCGGCCATAATAAAATACAGTAACTGCTCTATAAAAATAAATGATATAACCTACGACAATACATTAAATGTGATGGAAGAACATTTCGGTTACTTCCTACCACCGATTAAAAAACTCGTCAAGAATGCAACCATAAAGGTATTAAGCCTGGAAAGCTTACACCTAGAAACACTGGAAACATCCAACAAATTATTGGCTATCGACCATGAGACATCACAACACACAAGAACCTTGTACATCATATGCATCTTATTGACATTAGCAGCAATACTAATTTGGTCAATTCGCCAAGAAAAGCATGTCTTCCACGCACAACAAGACCAGTTTGTTCCAATCGTCGTGCCACCGATTCCATCCCTGTGGCCTTCGCTTCAGACTGGGGGGGGGGAGGAGTTACCGATCTATCGGTATCCTACCTAGCCCCTCCACTCAAACCGCCCCGCACCCACATATGAAACGCATATGTCACAACAACACTTCAGCTCAGACCACCCTGTAGCTACGCTGGACATTCCGCAATATGTATGCCAGATGTCATTAAACTGACCAACATACTTTATTGTGACACAAGAACGACCGATTTCTCGCCACGAGCATCCGGCCTCAAGCGGAGTCAGCACTTCTTGCAGTAGGCGGCTGTCTTATAATATATATATACATTGTTGCACATCTACACATTTTCCCTCTCACACTACATATTGTACTTAGGTTTCGTTAGAGCTATAAGAAATATATGAAAACACTTCGATTGTTACTCTCAAAGAAGACAGATGTCTACTTTATTTTTCAACTTTACTTAATATACAAATACACATATAAATCCAGCGACGAACAAGGATCCCACAATCTTCCTACTCATATACAGGAACACAGCATTTACGGCCCACGACTTGTAACTCAGTCAGTGTAACAGTCAGCAGGAATCCAGCGCGTAGGCTGAAACCAAAGTCTCGCCGGCTGAAAACGAAGCTTGCGTCCGGGAAAAATTGGTGTGTAACTCGTCCATCACTGGCACCATCCCACCTGAGCTGCCACTCTCGCAACAAGCATTCGTCCAGCAGCGCCATCTTCTGCTTCCAGTCAAGAGCTGCCAAGTCCCGACCGAACAGCCAGTCACCACCCTTCAACGGGTAGTTACGCTTAAGCTTGAACCTAATTGCCAAGCGCATGGCAGTGAGGTCAAGCGGGGATGCTCCAGCAAGGATTTGCATCGCAACAGTAGATACTGTTCGACAGACCGGCAGAGATCCACACAGGATCATCCGCTGACAAGACATCAACTTGCTTTTGGCTGTCACTTGGCTCATCACCATGTCATACCACACTGAGGCACCAAATAGTGCACAAGGCACCATGAGTCCAGCATAAATGGTCCGCTTGTCGCGGGGACTGACACCCCAGTCGACCCGCAGTACAGCCAGCCGATCACGTAAAGACGCGATATGCAGGTTGAAATTCAACCGCTCTCTGACTGTGATGCCCAGGTACCGGTATTTCTTGAGATATGGCAGGCTTGTTTGACCAAACCGTACCACCAGCGGCCTACTGTGTGACAGATTGCCTTTCAATAGCATAGAGGCCGATTTGCTAATGGAGACAGCAACTCCGACCTCGCTCCCCCAAGCTCCTACGATGGACATCAGTTCTGCTCCTTTCTCTTCCAAGACTCTGCGGGAATCTTCCTCGACGAGAAGCAACAAATCGTCTGCATACGCGCTGAGCGGGCAATGTGGCTCCAAGCGCTGGAGAAGCACGTCCATCATGAGGTTCCATATAAATGGACCACTGATGGAGCACTGGGGGCAACCTCGTGTCACCGGAACAGTGTGTTCTCCATGCCTGCTAACGATACTTGCGCTCCTGCCAGGGAAGAAGCTTCTCCACAAGCCGGCTTCTTGGCATCCTACGTCATCCAGTCGTCTCAGCACCGCGTTCCACTCAACATGATCAAAGGCGCCCTTGAAATCAACAAAGATTCCAAGCACGTAATTCGATCTGCTGGCGTAAACGGTGTTTTTGACGTGCTTCCAGGCGTCCTCGACACAGAGTTCTGGTCGAAATCCGAATTGCCATCTGTTGCCGGCCGGTAGCACATCTTTAATCCGGTTCACCATGAGTCCCTCCAGCACCTTGCCATGAACTGGCAGCAGGCATATACCACGATATGAACTCGGATCACTCCTATCCTTATCGGGCCCCTTGAGCAACGCAACCACTCACGGGCGTTTCCACTCGTTGCGAAAGTAGCCTTGTTCCATACAACGGGAATACAACGCTGTTAGGTGCTGAGGGATAGCACGCCACAACTCCTTACATATCGTTCCGGTGATGCCATCCATGCCGGGAGAGCGCCTGCTATTCAACCTGGCGATACATGTATCCACCTCGGAGGCAACAAGCGGTGGCGGTGAGACATCCGGTATGGCCGTGGATGCAGTCGACTCCGCAACAGGAAAGAAGTTGCGAAGCAGCACTCCCGCACAGTCGTGCCATGTTACGACCAGCTCACCATTCGACCGGAGACACCCAAGCTCGATGCTCTTCTTGCATGCTCGACAAATCTTGTAGACGTGCCCCCATGCATCACCTCTGAGCTCTCCCACGAAGCGGTGCCAATCTTTTTCAATCTTTTTCTTTCAGCTCAATCGCAAGTTGCTCGGCATCATCAACGTGACCACGTCAACGAGCATTCTGGAGCCTTTGCCTTAGCCTCCTGACCTCTTGGCGTTTGGTTATAAGGTTGACATTCCACCAGACCAACTTCCACAGGGCTCTTAAAGATCTGCGTCCAATACTCTGTCACACACGCCTTGCACTAGAGTGCGCAGTGTGGACACTTTGAAATCCAACGGCGTCCTTCCATGATCCTCTGTCGATTCGGCTGCAAGCCATTCCACTTCATCACCAAACAATCGCCAGCGTGCATTCGCGAGTTTCCAGGACTGCACAGGAGCAAAGCTCTCAACTGCGTTCTCGGGGTCGCGTGTAATCACAACGGCAATGAGGTTGTGATCACTAACGTCCCACTCGTCCACTCTCCAGTCATATGTAACCCACATAGACGCTGCTGCAAAGACGATTGTCACGTCGATATCGCTTTGCGCTCTGCGATTATCGAACGTGTGCCACGTTGAGTACTCCGGCTCGACTTCCAAGAATCACGGTTCAGAGTCCTGCGAGAAAGCTCAGAGAGCTTACTGAACCATAAGGGGGATACTGCATTCGCGTCCAGACCGAAGATGACAGGAATGCTACTAGCTTGCAGTAGCACCGCATCCAAGTACCCAAGGTACGGCTCCAGTTCGGTGTTAAATTGGCAGTATACGGAGGTCAGGAAAAGTGAGCCAAATTTTAAAGTGACACTCACGCATACGCCAAAGTTAGTGATAAGTGACTCTGTAGGCATGGAGATGGCGTCTGGGTCGTCCACGACGATTGCTGCCTTCAAGCGCCTGTCAGCAAAAACACGCATTCCCGTGGGGAAGCCCGTGATCCTTCCAGCTGAGTCAGCGTAGGGCTCCTGGACAAGAGCGAAGCCGTGTCCATATTCCCGCATGCGGGCTCCGAGCTCGATGTTGGCAGCTCGTCATCGGCCACAATTCGCTTGGATGAAGCTGAACATTAATGTCTAGCTTGAATCCCCGCTAGCACTGCACCGTATATCGGGCACCTTTCCGAGAGCATGTAGTGCCCCGAAGGAAGCCCCTTAAAACGGCAGTTCCGGCAGTCCACCGGGCTAGTGCATTCTGCTGCGACGTGACCGAGTTGGCCACAATGGCGGCAGACATCATTTTTAAATCTGCACTGGTTCACCTTGTGTTCAAAACCCACGCATCTGTGGCAGGCATATGTACGGATGAGCGTCCGGCAGCGGAATGAGAACCACTTGATAAAAACCCGTCCGGTGTTATCAAGTATGGACAGCGCTTTATCGTCCACCACGAGCGTCAGATGAATTCTTTCGCCATTGGTGACGGACCACGGCTTCGTCTCCAAGTGTACCGCTTTTTTAAAGGCTTTGAGGTAGCGATCAGCTACCGCACATTTATGTTTTTCGTTTGTGCCGTCATTTGTGTTATCTTATGGTTGCGTTTACCATGCTCCGTTCGCGTTTGCGTAAACGCAAACGCAAAATAGTGCTCTGCTCACACTTTGCGCAAGCGCAAACGCAAGATAGCGCTCCGTTCGCATTTTGCGCAAAGGCAAACGCAAATTCTTGCTCCGCCCGCATTTTTGCGTAAACGCAAACGCAAAATCTTGCTCCGCGCGGAACGAGCTGGTATTTTGCGCGTTCCAGGGGAATGGAAGCTGTGGAAGAGGAAGACAACAAGCTCGAAAATGATATTGCAATTTTAATGCAAAGATCAGTTTTTCGAGCGAGCTTGCTATAACCGGTACGCGACAGTGGTACACAACGGTAACAACAACAGCAGTAGCAACCACCGCAGCCACCGCAACAACAACAACAATAGCAGTAGCAACCACGGCAGCCAACGCAGCCTCAGCAACAACAACAACAACAGCCGTAGCAACCACGGCAGCCACCGCAGCCTGCAACAGCAGCGCACCACAGCAGCCACTGCAACAACAACAACCACAGCCGGCAACAGCAGCGCGCCACAGCAGCCACTGCAACAACAACAACAACAACGGCCAGTAGGAATTGACCAGTGACAGTGGCACACACACCCCACACACCACGGCATTGACACCAGCATACACCCAGGCACACACACAGACACCCCACACACACACAGGCACACACGCACACCCAGGCTTACGCACACACACGCGCATACCCAGGCTCACGTACACACACTGGCACACACGCACACCCAGGCTTACACACACACAGGCTTACCCCCACACACACAGGCACACACGCACACCCAAGCTTACGCACACACACCCAGGCTTATATATATACACCAGCACGCACACCCAGGCTTACCCGCACACAGGCACACACACAGGCATATACACTCGCACGCACCGGCATCCGTACGCACACCCAGGCACACCCACACCTACACACACACACACACACCCACGGATCGACCCAGGCACACACAGGCACACGCACAGACACACACACCCAGGAAAATACACGCTGACACACACGCACACACCCAGACATACACCCACACTCACGTGGATCACTGGTGTTTCAGGAACGGCAGGCTGAGTTTCTCGCCAGCAGGAGACGCTTCCAAAAGCTTGTTAAAGATAGCAAACGCAGATGCTTCTTGGACCTATGCGACACTGCGGAGAATGACCCGTGGGGCAATGCCTATAAGTTAGTAGTTAAACGCTTTAACGCCTCTTCCCGCAGCCACCCCAAGGACCCAGCATCGTTGAAAGAGATTATTAGGCATCTCTTTCCCAGTATGGTGGAGGATATTGGTGAGCTCCCACCCGTGCCAGCCATTCTTCCAGCAGCTGAGCTCATCACACTTGAGGAGATTCGCCAAGCTGCATCGATGTTGAAGCCGAGCAAGTCGCCCGGCCCAGATGGGATCCCTAACCGAGCACTAAAGTTGGCAATCGCACTCCGCCCTGAGGTTTTCTCGAGTATGTTCAACAGCTGCCTACGAAGCGGAGTGTTTCCAAACCGCTGGAAAATTCAGCGTCTGGTCCTACTACCGAAGCCTGGCAAGCAGCTCGATGATCCAGCTGCATATCGCCCTATCTGCCTGATCGATACGGTCGGTAAGCTACTGGAGCACCTGATTTGCACCCGGCTTGACGGCGCTATTGCAGCTGCTGGTGGAGTTTCACCGCAGCAGTATGGCTTCCGCAAAGCGAGATCTACGCTGGATGCGATCGGCAAGGTAGTCGAGCTAGCCTCGGGAGCGATAGCCGGATGCAGATGGAAAGGCGGCGCTAAGAAGTACTGCCTAGTGACAACGTTGGACGTCAAAAATGCCTTCAACACGGCTAAATGGGGCTGCATCCTGGATGCCCTAGAGGCGCTCAACGTCCCGGACTACCTACTTAGGATCACAAGAAGCTACTTCAAGGATAGAGTCCTGAAGTATGACACCAGCGAGGCGACAGAGGAGCATGAAGTATCTGGAGGCGTGCCACAAGGGTCTGGGACCTCTATTATGGAACGTCATGTATGACGGCGTTTTTCGTTTACTGATGCCCGATGATGTTCACCTAGTGGGCTTTGCTGACGACGTGGCAATAGTGGTCGTCGCCAATGAACTTAAGACAGTGGAGGGGAAGTGCAACTTAGCCATCGCGGCAGTCTTACAGTGGCTGTCTTCAGTAGGGCTGCAGATAGCACCCCAAAAAACGGAGGCAGTGCTCATTAGCAGCCGGAAAGCAGTGGAGACAGTTACCATAATGGTGGCCAACACTGTGGTCACCTCAAAGAGGGCAATTAAATACCTGGGCGTGATGCTGGATACCAGACTATGTTTTAAAGAGCACTTGGAGTACGCTAGCAAAAAGGCCGCCCTAACAAATCGTGCAATCTCGCGAATCATGCCCAATACGCGAGGCCCAAAGCAGTTCAAGAGGCTCCTCTTATCCAGTGTCACAAGAGCGACAATGCTATACGCGGCGCCGATATGGCAACCAGGATGCCGCTTTGCTAGTTACACCCGCGGTCTGAGAGCCACACACCGCCTTGGAGCTATCAGAGTCTGCAGCGGCTTCAGAACCATCTCGGACGACGCCTGCCTGGTTCTGGCTGGAGTAGCACCCATAGCCGAGCTGGCTAGAGAAGCCGCGGAGATCTTCGAGGGAACGCATGGCGAGGCTCTTTCCGCTCCCCAAAAGAAGGCAGTGCGCACTACAGCCAAAACTCGCACACAGGAGAACTGGCAGAGTCAATGGGATGCGTCTTGCAAGGGGCGCTGGACACATCGCCTCATCCCGAGCATCTCAGCGTGGATAAACAGGCGGCATGGGCAGCTAAACTTTTACACTACGCAACTATTAAGTGGTCATGGCTGCTTCAGGGAATACCTGCACCGATTTGGGCATGAGGACGCCCCGTTCTGTACATTCTGTGGCGACAGTTTTGTCGAGAATGCCGAACACGTCCTACTTCACTGCGGACGCTTCTCCGGGCTTCGCAGCGATCTGGAGAGGGTTTTAGGCTGTAGCATCGAGGTGGGCAGCCTCGTGTCACTGATGATGGTCAGCGACGCCAATTGGCTGGCGTTCAGCGCGTTTGCGGCGGCAGTCATGACGGATCTGCGCAAGGCTGAGCGAGAGCGTAGAGGACTAGTAGAATAGGTGGAACTCGGCAGTAGCGACGCAATACCTCACGGCCGTACCGCTACTGCAAGGTTCCGCATATGTATACCTTACCCTAATAAATGTGTACATATATATTACTTAGATAAGCAATAAATAAATTTAAAAAAAAACACCCACACACACAGGCACACCCACCAGTATACATTCCGGCCGATACATACACACAGGCACACTCACATCCACACACACAAGCACACACACCGTTCATACATTTTACACACAGATTGGGGGTAAGTGTCAGCCATCTGCGATGGGCCTAAACGGTTGCTCAGGCAACCACATATAGATTTGGTGCAGTCTAGGGCCATGTTTAGTGGTAATTGTTAAATAAAAAAAAAAATAAATAAATATTTAAACGTAGAAGTGTTTGTGTATTCTATTTATTCCCCTCTACCCCTTTTCAGCTAGTGAGCGTCTCATCCTGTGGCTCCCGTGGGGCAGACCTGAGGACTACGCAAGCGAATCCTCCGAGTTTTACTCTAGATTCTGCGACGCCTGCTTCTTGGGTGGGTCCCCTGGGTAGCGGCGGGTGGAGAAATGGTGGTTAGGTGCGCCTCGCCAAATGGCCCATGTGGGGCAGACTTGAGGGGTATGTTAGCGAATCTTCCGAGTCTTACTCTAGATTCTGCGACGCCTGCCTCTTGAGTATGTTCCACGTGTAGCGACAAGTGGGTAATACCCAGGCGTTGCAGTTGTGGGAGATCGAGTGGGGGGACGAGAACGCATTCCGAGTCTTACTCTGTGCGCGACGAATCCTCTCAATCGCATCTCTCATACGCGTCCGAGAGATTCTCAAGGACGCGGCCGGTGACAGGCGCGGGTGGATGGGATTAGGCAGTTGGTGCACAGGCTTCCGGGTCTTACCCTCAGCCTGACCAGCTAGCTGTTTAACTCTCACCCTCCCGTGCCCACAGAACCACACTCGACGCCCTGGTCGGCGACGAAGAGCCATTCGGGAAACGGTTGGTTAGTTCTCCGAGTAATACTCTGGGCTAACCAGCCTACTCCTTCGAGTGACTCCCAAATCGTCGCCAGCGCGTAAGGCATGCTCACGACCCCCTTCTCTCTTCGCCTACGCCCTCCTCTATTGACCCGACACCTAGGTATGCCCCGGTACAGCTCCTCTAGTGTCCCAGCAACTTATAAATATTCTGTAAGCGACCCTGGCGCGACTGAGACGCCGACCCCAGCCCCAGATTTACGTCGTTACAACGCAGTAGGGCTAAAGTCCTTTTTGAAGTTGTTACTGTACAATTCTTCCATGAAGACCTCCGGCGAGATGGCAGCGTCATGTGGCGGAATCAGCGGCTATTTTGGGTACGGCACCAGTGGCGGCAGGAGCGTGGGCTCGGTTGGGAATGTCGGGTGAAATAGCAGCGTTGTTGACGGCAACCGGGGTGGTGGCAATGGGAGCAGCATTATTGGCAGCAGCTGCGTCGGAATCCATGGCGGCGTATTAGCTCACCGTTGCTTCATACGACGACTCGGTGCGTCGTGCTCTCGCCTTTCTCGATTTCCGAGCTTTCCGATCCTCTCAGTTGCCCTTCATCAAAGACATTGAAGCATCAGAAACCACGCTCAATTCGCTCATATCGCTTATGGCGCTGTGTGCGTCCATCGCGCTGGAGCAGTGGCGCTCCCTCTCTTGAAAGATATGAGCAAGAACTTCTTAACGCCACCTGTTGTTCAACTGCTTAAGCACTGCTTAATGCAGCGCACTTTTCCTGGCAACACACACAACTGTTGCACTGCTTACGATGAGATTACTCAGCTTGGACTACTTGCATTGTTTTACACTGTTTGCACTGCTTGTAGTGAGCTTACACTGCTTGCACTGCTCTAGTGTACTGCTTTCTGTTTTCACTGCTTATACTGAGCTAACACTGCTCTAGTGTACTTGTGTTTTGCTTACACTGCTTGACCTGCAGATTTTTACACACCACCTTTTGTCAATAGCGTTTAGCACTGCTTGAAGCAGTTAAATTTCTTGGAACACATGTTCACTAAAACACGCGCGCACACAAATTTTTCAGCGTTCTAAATGCAATTTGTTTTAACAATAAAAATGATTGTTTATATCCGAAACGAAAACCAACGCGTGCTATTGCATTGTTTTGTGAAAACAAATACAATAACAGCCGCACAGACCACGAAATCGAAACCGAAAACACAACTTTTAATGCGCGCAAACAAAAAAACAAGTGGAAACGTTGCAGTCGGACGCAACCGACTGTGGTATTCTCGATACCAGTATTAAAACCGGTAAAATAAGGCCTGATTGCAAAGGGGTACGGATGCCGCAGGGGTGTACGCTGCCTTAAAGATTCACCGATGCAGATGGGGATGCCACCAGCTGTCTTCGTTGCAAGTTTGGTGACTCCAGCTAAAAGTTTGTAAAGGGTGGGGAAAGAGGGGCTTGGGGCGGTATGGGTGGGCGTGGCATCCAAATTTTTAATGCAGATCCATGTGGAATGTCAATAGCTACCTTCATACCAAATTTGGTGACTCTAGCTCGAAGTTTGAAAAAAGTGGAGAAATTGTGGCGGAATGGGTGGGCGTGGCTCCAGAACTTTGATGCAGATTGTTGATGGTCGTTGCCAGCTATCTTTTTACCAAATTTGGTGGCTCTAGGTCCACTACTCTCGAAGATACACGCATTCTCATTTTTGACGAAGCGTTGGGGCAGATGGGGGTGGCTAGGGCGGTATTGGTGGCATCCAATCTTTTGATGCAGTTTTTGGGGGGTCATCATCACCTATCTTGACACCAAATTTGGTGGCTAAAGCTCAAAAACTGTGGGAGATATGGGCTTTTTTGACTTTAAAATGCGGGTGGGCTGGGGGCGGAATGGGTGGGCATGGCTCCAAACAGTTTTATTGCAGTTTTTTGGAGGTTGCTAGTAGCTATCTTCTCACCAAGTGTGGTAGTTCTAGCTGTAAGGATGTGCGAAATATGTGGATTTGTCGGTTTTGAGTTATCGAATTTATCGATTTGCCAGCCCCCCAGTTATCGTAGAACCCCAATCTTGACACTTTAATTTACTATCCCATAGATAAAGAGAAATGGAAAGTTTCAAGTCTCTAGCTTGAAGGGTGTGGAAAAAAGTTGCGTTTATACAGACGGACAGACGGACAGCCGGACAGACGGACAGACGGACAGACACCATGACGGACATTGCACAAACTCAATATACTCTTTACCTTCGGTATCGAGCATAAACATTAGATAGGGACAAGCTGACTATATCTCTTTAGGGTTTGTTTAACGTAGCATTTTCCATGTGAAGGATTACAACTACGGTTTCCATATATGCAAGGATATGGCACAGCGAGCCTGGTTTAAGCGCCAACTAACGCCCCTTTTAAGGTACCAGTTTTTAAACACACACTGTTCGGGTGTGCATTATCCCAATTGGTGAGTGTTGGAACTATCAGCGAAAATACAACCACCACGATACTCTCACAATGGGACCTACCTCAATGAGTTGCCTTGGAGGACAACTCAACCCGTGGTACCGACTGAAGGACTCGGGTGGCCTCCCTATTTTAGTCCCGACAGACTTGGATTTAGGGCACCAGGAATGGTGTCACTTCTAGTCGTCTAATACGACAAGCAGTGACATACTGTGGCTGATATTCTTCTGCCCGCCAACCACACGGGTGGTACCAGTTTTGGCTAAAAGGTTTTGGCCCGGGACTGGAAGCCCAAGTGTCTCTTTAAGTCGTACGACAAGCAGTGAAATACTGTGGTGGATATTCTCGTGCCCGCCGACCACTCGGGTGATACCAGTTTTGGCCTTTCAGCCCGGGACTGGAAACCCTACGCCTCACCTAGCTGTTGCAAACGCCTTGCGAACATTGCGTCTGCAAACAGCTTTAGACGCTCCATCCTCTCCAGGGAATCCGTCACTCCAGACCCCTTCCAGACGCCATTTTCCAGGTAAACACCAAGTCCATGAAGGTTCCGCAAATCTCCATAAAGCGGGCATACACATAGCACGTGTAGCCAGTCTTCAAGCACCGCGCCGCATATACATGCAGGCGTGGCACTGATACTCCTCGCATGCAATGATGCGTTCAGCGACCCATGGCCAGTCAGTAGGAATCCAGCGCGTCGGCTGAAACAAAAGTCTCGCCGGCTGAAAACGAAGCTTACGTCCGGGTAAAATTTGTGTGTAACTCGTCCGTCACTGGCACCATCCCACCTGAGCTGCCACTCTCGCAAGAAGCATTCGTCCAGCAGCGCCATCTTCTGCTTCCAGTCAAGAGCTGCCAAGTCCCGACCGAACAGCCAGTCACCATCACGGGTAATTACGCTTAAGCTTGAACCTAATTGCCAAGCGCATGGCAGCAAGGTCAAGCGGGGATGCTCCAGCAAGGATTTGCATCGCAACAGTAGATACTGTTAGACAGACCGGCAGAGATCCACACAGGATCATGCGCTGACTAGACATCAACTTGCTTTTGGCTGTCACTTGGCTCATCACCACGTCTTACCACACTGAGGCACCAAATAGTGCACAAGGCACCATGAGTCCAGCATATATGGTCCGCTGGTCGCGGGGACTGACACCCCAGTCGACCCGCAGTACGCGTGCCAAAGCCGTAACGACTCCAGCCAGCCGATCACGTAAAGACGCGATATGCAAGTTGAAATTCAGCCGCTGTCTGACTGTGATGCCCAGGTACCGGTATTTCTTGAGATATGCTAGGCTTGTTTGACCAAACCGTACCACCGGCAGCCTACTGTGCGACATATTGCCTTTCAATAGCATAGAGGCCGATTTGCTAATGGAGACAGCAACTCCGACCTCGCTTCCCCAAGCTCCTACGATGGACATCAGTTCTGCTCCTTTCTCTTCCAAGACTCTGCGGGAATCTCCCTCGACGAGAAGCATCAAATCGTCTGCATATGCGCTGAGCGGGCAATGTGGCTCCAAGCGCTGGAGAAGCACGTCCATCATGAGGTTCCATATAAATGGACCACTGATGGAGCCCTGTGGGCAACCTCGTGTCACCGGAACAGTGTGTTCTCCATGCCTGCTAACGATACTTGCGCTCCTGCCAGAGAAGAAGCTTCTCCACAAGCTGGCTTCTTGGAATCCTACGTCATCCAGTCGTCTCAGCACAGCGTTCCACTCAACATGATCAAAGGCGCCCCTGAAATCGACAAAGATTCAAAGCACGTACTTCGATCTGCTGGCGTAAACGGTGTTTTTGACGTGCTTCCAGGCGTCCTCGACACAGAGTCCTGGTCGAAATCCGAATTGCCATCTGTTGCTGGCCGGTAGCACATCTTTAATCCGGTTCACCATGAGTCCCTCCAGCACCTTGCCATGAACTGGCAGCAGGCATATACCACGATAAGAACTCGGATCACTCCTATCCTTATCGGGCCCCTTGAGCAACGCAACCACTCGCGGGCGTTTCCACTCGTTGCGAAAGTAGCCTTGTTCCATACAACGGGAATACAACGCTGTTAGGTGCTGAGGGATAGCACGCCACAGCTCCTTACATATCGTTCCGGTGATGCCATCCATGCCGGGAGAGCGCCTGCTATTCAACCTGGCGATACATGCATCCACCTCGGAGGCAACAAGCGGTGGCGGTGAGACATCCAGTATGGCTGTGGATGCAGTCGACTCCGCAACAGGAAAGAAGTTGCGAAGCAGCACTCCCGCACAGACGTGCCATGTTACGACCAGCTTGCCATTCGACCGGAGACACCCAAGCTTGATGCTCTTCTTGCGTGCTCGGCAAATCTTGTAGACGTGCCCCCATGCATCACCTCTGTGCTCTCCCACGAAGCGGTGTCAATCTTTTTTCTTGTCTGACAGAATTAGTTTCTTGTATTGACCAGCGGATATCCGCAGCTCAATCGCAAGTTGCTCGGCATAATCAACGTGACCACGTCGACGAGCATTCTGGAGCCTTTGCCTTAGCCTCCTGACCTCTTGGCGTTTTGTTATAAGGTTGACATTCCACCAGACCAACTTCCACAGGGCTCTTAACGATCTGCGTCCAATACTCTGTCACACACGTCTTGCACTAGAGTGCGCAGTGTGGACACTTGGAAATCCAACGGCGTCGTTCCATGATCCTCTGTCAATTCGGCTGCAAGCCTTTCCACTTCATCACCAAACAATCGCCAGCGTACATTCGCGAGATTCCAGGACTGCACAGGAGCAAAGCTCTCAACTGCGTTCTCGGGGTCGCGTGTAATCACAACGGTAATGAGATTGTGATCACTAACGTCCCACTCGTCCACTCTCCAGTCATATGTAGCCCACATAGACGCTGCTGCACTGACGATTGTCACGTCGATATCGCTTTACGCTCTGCGATTATCGAACGTGTGCCACGTTGAGTACTCCGGCTCGACTTCCAAGAATCACGGTTCAGAGTCCTGCGAGAAAGCTCAGAGAGCTTACTGAACCATAAGGGGGATACTGCATTCGCGTCCAGACCGAAGATGACAGGAATGCTACTAGCTTGCAGTAGCACCGCATCCAAGTACCCAAGGTACGGCTCCAGTTCGGTGTTAAATTGGTAGTATACGGAGGTCAGGAAAAGTGAGCCAAATTTTAAAGTGACACTCACGCATACGCCAAAGTTAGTGATAAGTGACTCTGTAGGCATGGAGATGGCGTCTTGGTCGTCCACGACGATTGCTGCCTTCAAGCGCCTGTCAGCAAAAACACGCATTCCCGTGGGGAAGCCCGTGATCCTTCCAGCTGAGTCAGCGTAGGGCTCCTGGACAAGAGCGAAGCCGTGTCCATATTCCCGCATGCGGGCTCCGAGCTCGATGTTGGCAGCTCGTCATCGGCCACAATTCGCTTGGATGAAGCTGAACATTAATGTCTAGCTTGCATCCCGCTAGCACTGCACCGTATATCGGGCACCTTTCCGAGAGCATGTAGTGCCCCGAAGGAAGCCACTTAAAACGGCAGTTCCGGCAGTCCACCGGGCTAGTGCATTTTGCTGCGACGTGACCGAGTTGGCCACAATGGCGGCAGACATCATTTTTAAATCTGCACTGGTTCACCTTGTGGTCAAAACCCACGCATCTGTGGCAGGCATATGTACGGATGAGCGTCCGGCAGCGGAATGAGAACTAGAGCTGCAAAAACATCGATGGTCAGAACATCGATGTTTTCGTCACCGATGTTTTGAAAAATCTATGTTTTCGATGTTTTTATTCAAATAATTAAAAAATCATTCTTTAATTGAAACCAACTGTTTTATGTTAGTTTATGTCCTATTTTCTTCTTATAATTAAACTAACAGAAATAATCTCTCCGTTTTATCACCTCACGACTAATTTAACACAAAAATTTAGTATTAATAAAGAAAATTATAAAAACAGAAATAATAAAAATTAGTCATTCAGTTTTCTTAACTTCACAATTTTTAAAGCTTTTTTCCTGTTTTGTACTTAAAACTAATAACATCTAGATCTTTCTAGATCTAGATACGAGATCTATGAAAGATCCATTGAATTTTCTTGTAAAAATAGTAACATGTTGACCGCTTTTGTTGCCGCACGTTTTTGGGATATGATTTCTCCAGCCTTGCTGAAAGTTCGCTCAGACTCTGTCAAGCCAGCTGGAACGCATGAGTATGCACAAAAACATTTCCATTTTACTAAGAGGAACCGCCACTATTTATTTATTAACGTATGGCTATAAGAAACTATTAAAACAACGAATTTATATAACCAAATAAACTATTTATTTTAAATTACGCACTCGCAATCTGAAGCTTCACTATACAATGAAACATCGATGTTGAAAATAATGCATCGATGCATCGAACAACTTGGAAAACATCGATATAATCGGTGATGACGTCGATGTTTTTGCAGCTCTTATGAGAACCACTTGATAAAAATCCGTCCGGTGTTATCAAGTATGGACAGCGCTTTGCCGCCAATGCTGCCCCCGCTAATGCCGCGATCCCCAAGCCGCTTACGACAACGCTCGCAGCGTTTCGTGCCACCAACGCGCGTAACGCACGGTAGCGGAACCGATGGCGGCAATGGCGGCGGAGATGGTGGTGGAACCGGTGGCGGAACCGGTAGCGGAACATGTGCCGGAATCAGCGGCTATTTTGGGTACGGCACCAGTGGCGGCAGGAGCGTGGGCTCGGATGGGAATGTTTGGGGAAATAGCAGCGTTGTTGATGGCAACGGGGGTGGCGGCAATGGGAGCGGCGTTGTTGGCAGCAGCTGCGTCGGAATCTATGGCGGCGTATTTACTCGCCGTTGCTTCATCCGACGACTCGATGCGTCGTGCTCTCGCCTTTCTCGATTTCCGAGCTTTCCGATCCTCTCGGTTGCCCTTCATCGAAGCTATTGAAGCATCAGAAACCACGCTCGATTCGCTCATATCGCTAACGCTGTGTGCCTCCATCGTGCTGGTGCAAGATATGAGCAAGAACTTTATAGCGCCACCTGTTGTTCAACTGCTTAAGCACTGCTTAATACAGCGCACTTTCCTTGGCAACACACCAAACTGTTGCACTGCTTATGCTGAGCTTAGTCAGCTTGGACTGCTTGTATTGTTTAACACTGTTTGCACTGCTTGTAGTGAGCTTACACTGAGCTAACACTGCTCTAGTTTATTTGTGTTTTGCTTACACTGCTTGCCCTGCAGATTTGTACACACCACCTTTTGTCAATAGCGTTTAGCACTGCTTGAAGCAGTTAAATTTCTTGGAACACATGTTCACTAAAACACGCGCGCACACAAATTTTTCAGCGTTCTAAATGCAATTTGTTTTAACAATAAAAATGATTGTTTATATCCGAAACGAAAACCAACGCGTGCTATTGCATTGTTTTGTGAAAACAAATACAATAACAGCCGCACAGACCACGAAATCGAAACC
The DNA here is from genome assembly GCA_018904305.1 of Scaptomyza montana. Lineage (NCBI taxonomy): Eukaryota > Metazoa > Arthropoda > Insecta > Diptera > Drosophilidae > Scaptomyza > Scaptomyza montana. The sequence continues at coordinate 253,667 of JAEIGR010000111.1, forward strand.
GAAAACACAACTTTTAATGCGCGCAAACAAAAAAACAAGTGGAAACGTTGCAGTCGGACGCAACCGACTGTGGTATTCTCGATACCAGTATTAAAACCGGTAAAATAAGGCCTGATTGCAAAGGGGTACGGATGCCGCAGGGGTGTACGCTGCCTTAAAGATTCACCGATGCAGATGGGGATGCCACCAGCTGTCTTCGTTGCAAATTTGGTGACTCCAGCTAAAAGTTTGTAAAGGGTGGGGAAAGAGGGGCTTGGGGCGGTATGGGTGGGCGTGGCATCCAAATTTTTAATGCAGATCCATGTGGAATGTCATTAGCTACCTTCATACCAAATTTGGTGACTCTAGCTCGAAGTTTGAAAAAAGTGGAGAAATTGTGGCGGAATGGGTGGGCGTGGCTCCAGAACTTTGATGCAGATTGTTGATGGTCGTTGCCAGCTATCTTTCTACCAAATTTGGTGGCTCTAGGTCCACTACTCTCGAAGATACACGCATTCTCATTTTTGACGAAGCGTTGGGGCAGATGGGGGTGGCTAGGGCGGTATTGGTGGCATCCAATCTTTTGATGCAGTTTTTGGGGGTCATCATCACCTATCTTGACACCAAATTTGGTGGCTAAAGCTCAAAAACTGTGGGAGATATGGGCTTTTTTGACTTTAAAATGCGGGTGGGCTGGGGGCGGAAAGGGTGGGCATGGCTCCAAAATTTCTGATGCAGTTTTTTGGGGGTTGCTAGTAGGTATCTTCTCACCAAAATTTGGTAGTTCTAGCTGTAAGGATGTGCGAAATTCGTTGATTTGTCGGTTTTGAGTTATCGAATTTATCGATTTGCCAGCCCCCAGTTATCGTAGAAACCCCAATCTTGACACTTTAATTTACTATCCCTTAGATAAAGATAACTGGAAAGTTTCAAGTCTCTAGCTTGAAGGGTGTGGAAAAAAGTTGCGAAGATACAGAAGGACAGACGGACAGCCGGACAGACGGACAGACGGACGGACACCATGACGGACATTGCACAAACCCAATATACACTTTACCTTCGGTAACGAGCATAAACATTAGATAGGGACAAGCTGACTATATCTCTTTAGGGTTTGTTTAACGTAGCATTTTCCATGTGAAGGATTACAACTACGGTGCCCATATATGCAAGGATATGGCACAGCGAGCCTGGTTTAAGCGCCAACTAACGCCCCTTTTAAGGTACCAGTTTTTAAACACACACTGTTCGGGTGTGCATTATCCCAATTGGTGAGTGTTGGAACTATCAGCGAAAATACAACCACCACGATACTCTCACAATGGGACCTACCTCAATGAGTTGCCTTGGAGGACAACTCAACCCGTGGTACCGACTGAAGGACTCGGGTGGCCTCCCTATTTTAGTCCCGACAGACTTGGATTTAGGGCACCAGGAATGGTGTCACTTCTAGTCGTCTAATACGACAAGCAGTGACATACTGTGGCTGATATTCTTCTGCCCGCCAACCACACGGGTGGTACCAGTTTTGGCTAAAAGGTTTTGGCCCGGGACTGGAAGCCCAAGTGTCTCTTTAAGTCGTACGACAAGCAGTGAAATACTGTGGTGGATATTCTCGTGCCCGCCGACCACTCGGGTGATACCAGTTTTGGCCTTTCAGCCCGGGACTGGAAACCCTACGCCTCACCTAGCTGTTGCAAACGCCTTGCGAACATTGCGTCTGCAAACAGCTTTAGACGCTCCATCCTCTCCAGGGAATCCGTCACTCCAGACCCCTTCCAGACGCCATTTTCCAGGTAAACACCAAGTCCATGAAGGTTCCGCAAATCTCCATAAAGCGGGCATACACATAGCACGTGTAGCCAGTCTTCAAGCACCGCGCCGCATATACATGCAGGCGTGGCACTGATACTCCTCGCATGCAATTATGCGTTCAGCGACCCATGGCACCGCGTTCCACTCAACATGATCAAAGGCGCCCCTGAAATCGACAAAGATTCAATGCACGTACTTCGATCTGCTGGCGTAAACGGTGTTTTTGACGTGCTTCCAGGCGTCCTCGACACAGAGTCCTGGTCGAAATCCGAATTGCCATCTGTTGCTGGCCGGTAGCACATCTTTAATCCGGTTCACCATGAGTCCCTCCAGCACCTTGCCATGAACTGGCAGCAGGCATATACCACGATAAGAACTCGGATCACTCCTATCCTTATCGGGCCCCTTGAGCAACGCAACCACTCGCGGGCGTTTCCACTCGTTGCGAAAGTAGCCTTGTTCCATACAACGGGAATACAACGCTGTTAGGTGCTGAGGGATAGCACGCCACAGCTCCTTACATATCGTTCCGGTGATGCCATCCATGCCGGGAGAGCGCCTGCTATTCAACCTGGCGATACATGCATCCACCTCGGAGGCAACAAGCGGTGGCGGTGAGACATCCAGTATGGCTGTGGATGCAGTCGACTCCGCAACAGGAAAGAAGTTGCGAAGCAGCACTCCCGCACAGACGTGCCATGTTACGACCAGCTTGCCATTCGACCGGAGACACCCAAGCTTGATGCTCTTCTTGCGTGCTCGGCAAATCTTGTAGACGTGCCCCCATGCATCACCTCTGTGCTCTCCCACGAAGCGGTGTCAATCTTTTTTCTTGTCTGACAGAATTAGCTTCTTGTATTGACCAGCGGATATCCGCAGCTCAATCGCAAGTTGCTCGGCATCATCAACGTGACCACGTCGACGAGCATTCTGGAGCCTTTGCCTTAGCCTCCTGACCTCTTGGCGTTTGGTTATAAGGTTGACATTCCACCAGACCAACTTCCACAGGGCTCTTAAAGATCTGCGTCCAATACTCTGTCACACACGCCTTGCACTAGAGTGCGCAGTGTGGACACTTGGAAATCCAACGGCGTCCTTCCATGATCCTCTGTCGATTCGGCTGCAAGCCATTCCACTTCATCACCAAACAATCGCCAGCGTGCATTCGCGAGTTTCCAGGACTGCACAGGAGCAAAGCTCTCAACTGCGTTCTCGGGGTCGCGTGTAATCACAACGGCAATGAGGTTGTGATCACTAACGTCTCACTCGTCCACTCTCCAGTCATATGAAGCCCACATAGACGCTGCTGCACTGACGATTGTCACGTCGATATCGCTTTACGCTCTGTGATTATCGAACGTGTGCCACGTTGAGTACTCCGGCTCGACTTCCAAGAATCCAATTCACAAGCAGCTCACCGCGCTCACGGTTCAGAGTCCTGCGAGAAAGCTCAGAGAGCTTACTGAACCATAAGGGGGATACTGCATTCGCGTCGAGATCGAAGATGACAGGAATGCTACTAGCTTGCAGTTCGGTGTTAAATTGGCAGTATACGGAGGTCAGGAAAAGTGAGCCATATTTTAAAGTGACACTCACGCATACGCCAAAGTTAGTGATAAGTGACTCTGTAGGCATGCAGATGGTGTCTGGGTCGTCCACGACGATTGCTGCCTTCAAGCGCCTGTCAGCAAAAACACGCATTCCCGTGGGGAAGCCCGTGATCCTTCCAGCTGAGTCAGCGTAGGGCTCCTGGACAAGAGCGAAGCCGTGTCCATATTCCCGCATGCGGGCTCCGAGCTCGATGTTGGCAGCTCGTCATCGGCCACAATTCGCTTGGATGAAGCTGAACATTAATGTCTAGCTTGCATCCCGCTAGCACTGCACCGTATATCGGGCACCTTTCCGAGAGCATGTAGTGCCCCGAAGGAAGCCACTTAAAACGGCAGTTCCGGCAGTCCACCGGGCTAGTGCATTTTGCTGCGACGTGACCGAGTTGGCCACAATGGCGGCAGACATCATTTTTAAATCTGCACTGGTTCACCTTGTGGTCAAAACCCACGCATCTGTGGCAGGCATATGTACGGATGAGCGTCCGGCAGCGGAATGAGAACTAGAGCTGCAAAAACATCGATGGTGAGAACATCGATGTTTTCGTCACCGATGTTTTGAAAAATCTATGTTTTCGATGTTTTTATTCAAATACACTTGGCCCTCGCTTAACACGGGGGTTACGTTCCTAGAAAACCTCGTGTTAAGCGAAATCGTGTTAAGCGAAACATGGATTTCAGTACAAAACAAGGGGTTACGTTCCTGAAATTCAAATTTGGCAACAAAAAATCAGTCAATTTCGATTGTTTGGTGGCATTTAAAGCTTCTTTATAGCACTCCTTATAAGGCAAAAGTAAGCGGTTAAGAATTTCTATTTTTGTTTCTATGGAAATGACTTTTCATTTTAAAGGAGCTCTGTTCTTTCTTTCTGCCATTGTAAAAGCTGAAATTTATTTATTTATTTTTTGATTTAATCAAGCTGTACCACCTTTTTACTTACCACAAAATCTTTGATTTTTATTTGCGCGTCTGCAAAGCTCAAGATTTCACTAACTAGAACACTCTTACAGCTCAAATGTGGGATTCCGCTTTTTCTACAAGCACCCATGCGTGTATGTGGTAGACAAATGTTCTTTTATATATTAACCAAGTATAAATGTATGCCCTAACGGGACTTGCACTAACACCAGTGCATTTAGAATTTGAAATCATAAAGTCACTTAAGATAGTAAGATCATGTACGTGTATGTTATATTAACCTGTTAGCTGCGTAAGACGAGTTTACTCGTCCAAGCAAAAACTCTCTTTGAAAAGTAAAAAATTTCGAGGAGGTAAGAGGACTAAAAACTTTTAATAAGTGTTACTGTATGTATCATTTAGTAATATATATTCGTTTATTTTAACTTAATGGGTTTAAAAAAAAGATAGCTGGTCTTCGAGAGAGAATGTTTAAAAAAAAAAAAATTACGCAGCTAACAGGTTAATGTTAATGTTACAGTAATGTTAATGTTATAGTTACGCTATGTATGCGTCGGTCCGACTACATATGATACAAGCACAAAGGCAATAACGCATCAATTACCAGAAAAAAAAAAAAATGGATATTTTGCAATCGTGCAAGAACGAGGTTTTCAGCGTGTTTAAAGAGGAAAGGGAGCAAATTTGTAACCGTGTAAGACCGAGTTCGTGCTAAAAGAGTCCGTGTTAAGCGAGGGCCAAGTGTAATTAAAAAATCATTCTTTAATTGAAACCAACTGTTTTATGTTAGTTTATGTCCTATTTTCTTCTTATAATTAAACTAACAGAAATAATCTCTCCGTTTTATCACCGCACGACTAATTTAACACAAAAATTTAGTATTAATAAAGAAAATTATAAAAACAGAAATAATAAAAATTAGTCATTCAGTTTTCTTAACTTCACAATTTTTAAAGCTTTTTCCTGTTTTGTACTTAAAACTAATAACATCTAGATCTTTCTAGATCTAGATACGCGATCTATGAAAGATCCATTGAATTTTCTTGTAAAAATAGTAACATGTTGACCGCTTTTGTTGCCGCACGTTTTTGGGATATGATTTCTCCAGCCTTGCTGAAAGTTCGCTCAGACTCTGTCAAGCCAGCTGGAACGCATGAGTATGCACAAAAACATTTCCATTTTACTAAGAGGAACCGCCACTATTTATTTATTAACGTATGGCTATAAGAAACTATTAAAACAACGAATTTATATAACCAAATAAACTATTTATTTTAAATTACGCACTCGCAATCTGAAGCTTCACTATACAATGAAACATCGATGTTGAAAATAATGCATCGATGCATCGAACAACTTGGAAAACATCGATATAATCGGTGATGACGTCGATGTTTTTGCAGCTCTTATGAGAACCACTTGATAAAAATCCGTCCGGTGTTATCAAGTATGGACAGCGCTTTGCCGCCAATGCTGCCCCCGCTAATGCCGCGATCCCCAAGCCGCTTACGACAACGCTCGCAGCGTTTCGTGCCACCAACGCGCGTAACGCACGGTAGCGGAACCGATGGCGGCAATGGCGGCGGAGATGGTGGTGGAACCGGTGGCGGAACCGGTAGCGGAACATGTGCCGGAATCAGCGGCTATTTTGGGTACGGCACCAGTGGCGGCAGGAGCGTGGGCTCGGATGGGAATGTTTGGGGAAATAGCAGCGTTGTTGATGGCAACGGGGGTGGCGGCAATGGGAGCGGCGTTGTTGGCAGCAGCTGCGTCGGAATCTATGGCGGCGTATTTACTCGCCGTTGCTTCATCCGACGACTCGATGCGTCGTGCTCTCGCCTTTCTCGATTTCCGAGCTTTCCGATCCTCTCGGTTGCCCTTCATCGAAGCCATTGAAGCATCAGAAACCACGCTCGATTCGCTCATATCGCTAACGCTGTGTGCGTCTATCGTGCTGGTGCAAGATATGAGCAAGGACTTTATAGCGCCACCTGTTGTTCAACTGCTTAAGCACTGCTTAATACAGCGCACTTTCCTTGGCAACACACCAAACTGTTGCACTGCTTATGCTGAGCTTAGTCAGCTTGGACTGCTTGTATTGTTTAACACTGTTTGCACTGCTTGTAGTGAGCTTACACTGAGCTAACACTGCTCTAGTTTATTTGTGTTTTGCTTACACTGCTTGCCCTGCAGATTTGTACACACCACCTTTTGTCAATAGCGTTTAGCACTGCTTGAAGCAGTTAAATTTCTTGGAACACAAGTTCACTAAAACACGCGCGCACACAAATTTTTCAGCGTTCTAAATGCAATTTGTTTTAACAATAAAAATGATTGTTTATATCCGAAACGAAAACCAACGCGTGCTATTGCATTGTTTTGTGAAAACAAATACAATAACAGCCGCACATACCACGAAATCGAAACCGAAAACACAACTTTTAATGCGCGCAAACAAAAAAACAAGTGGAAACGTTGCAGTCGGACGCAACCGACTGTGGTATTCTCGATACCAGTATTAAAACCGGTAAAATAAGGCCTGATTGCAAAGGGGTACGGATGCTGCAGGGGTGTACGCTGCCTTAAAGATTCACCGATGCAGATGGGGATGCCACCAGCTGTCTTCGTTGCAAACTTGGTGACTCCAGCTAAAAGTTTGTAAAGGGTGGGGAAAGAGGGGCTGGGGGCGGTATGGGTGGGCGTGGCATCCAAATTTTTAATGCAGATCCATGTGGAATGTCAATAGCTACCTTCATACCAAATTTGGTGACTCTAGCTCGAAGTTTGAAAAAAGTGGAGAAATTGTGGCGGAATGGGTGGACGTGGCTCCAGAACTTTGATGCAGATTGTTGATGGTCGTTGCCAGCTATCTTTCTACCAAATTTGGTGGCTCTAGGTCCACTACTCTCGAAGATACACGCATTCTCATTTTTGACGAAGCGTTGGGGCAGATGGGGGTGGCTAGGGCGGTATTGGTGGCATCCAATCTTTTGATGCAGTTTTTGGGGGGTCATCATCACCTATCTTGGCACCAAATTTGGTGGCTAAAGCTCAAAAACTGTGGGAGATATGGGCTTTTTTGACTTTAAAATGCGGGTGGGCTGGGGGCGGAATGGGTGGGCATGGCTCCAAAATGTTTGATGCAGTTTTTTGGGGGTTGCTAGTAGCTATCTTCTCACCAAGTGTGGTAGTTCTAGCTGTAAGGATGTGCGAAATATGTGGATTTGTCGGTTTTGAGTTATCGAATTTATCGATTTGCCAGCCCCCCAGTTATCGTAGAACCCCAATCTTGACACTTTAATTTACTATCCCATAGATAAAGAGAAATGGAAAGTTTCAAGTCTCTAGCTTGAAGGGTGTGGAAAAACGTTGCGTTTATACAGACGGACAGACGGACAGCCGGACAGACGGACAGACGGGCAGACACCATGACGGACATTGCACAAACTCAATATACTCTTTACCTTCGGTATCGAGCATAAACATTAGATAGGGACAAGCTGACTATATCTCTTTAGGGTTTGTTTAACGTAGCATTTTCCATGTGAAGGATTACAACTACGGTGCCCATATATCCAAGGATATGGCACAGCGAGCCTGGTTTAAGCGCCAACTAACGCCCCTTTTAAGGTACCAGTTTTTAAACACACACTGTTCGGGTGTGCATTATCCCAATTGGTGAGTGTTGGAACTATCAGCGAAAATACAACCACCACGATACTCTCACAATGGGACCTACCTCAATGAGTTGCCTTGGAGGACAACTCAACCCGTGGTACCGACTGAAGGACTCGGGTGGCCTCCCTATTTTAGTCCCGACAGACTTGGATTTAGGGCACCAGGAATGGTGTCACTTCTAGTCGTCTCATACGACAAGCAGTGACATACTGTGGCTGATATTCTTCTGCCCGCCAACCACACGGGTGGTACCAGTTTTGGCTAAAAGGTTTTGGCCCGGGACTGGAAGCCCAAGTGTCTCTTTAAGTCGTACGACAAGCAGTGAAATACTGTGGTGGATATTCTCGTGCCCGCCGACCACTCGGGTGATACCAGTTTTGGCCTTTCAGCCCGGGACTGGAAACCCTACGCCTCACCTAGCTGTTGCAAACGCCTTGCGAACATTGCGTCTGCAAACAGCTTTAGACGCTCCATCCTCTCCAGGGAATCCGTCACTCCAGACCCCTTCCAGACGCCATTTTCCAGGTAAACACCAAGTCCATGAAGGTTCCGCAAATCTCCATAAAGCGGGCATACACATAGCACGTGTAGCCAGTCTTCAAGCACCGCGCCGCATATACATGCAGGCGTGGCACTGATACTCCTCGCATGCAATTATGCGTTCAGCGACCCATGGCCAGTCAGTAGGAATCCAGCGCGTCGGCTGAAACAAAAGTCTCGCCGGCTGAAAACGAAGCTTACGTCCGGGTAAAATTTGTGTGTAACTCGTCCGTCACTGGCACCATCCCACCTGAGCTGCCACTCTCGCAAGAAGCATTCGTCCAGCAGCGCCATCTTCTGCTTCCAGTCAAGAGCTGCCAAGTCCCGACCGAACAGCCAGTCACCATCCTTCAACGGGTAATTACGCTTAAGCTTGAACCTAATTGCCAAGCGCATGGCAGCAAGGTCAAGCGGGGATGCTCCAGCAAGGATTTGCATCGCAACAGTAGATACTGTTAGACAGACCGGCAGAGATCCACACAGGATCATGCGCTGACTAGACATCAACTTGCTTTTGGCTGTCACTTGGCTCATCACCACGTCTTACCACACTGAAGCACCAAATAGTGCACAAGGCACCATGAGTCCAGCATATATGGTCCGCTGGTCGCGGGGACTGACACCCCAGTCGACCCGCAGTACGCGTGCCAAAGCCGTAACGACTCCAGCCAGCCGATCACGTAAAGACGCGATATGCAGGTTGAAATTCAGCCGCTCTCTGACTGTGATGCCCAGGTACCGGTATTTCTTGAGATATGCTAGGCTTGTTTGACCAAACCGTACCACCGGCGGCCTACTGTGTGACAGATTGCCTTTCAATAGCATAGAGGCCGATTTGCTAATGGAGACAGCAACTCCGACCTCGCTTCCCCAAGCTCCTACGATGGACATCAGTTCTGCTCTTTTCTCTTCCAAGACTCTGCGGGAATCTCCCTTGACGAGAAGCATCAAACCGTCTGCATATGCGCTGAGCGGGCAATGTGGCTCCAAGCGCTGGAGAAGCACGTCCATCATGAGGTTCCATATAAATGGACCACTGATGGAGCCCTGTGGGCAACCTCGTGTCACCGGAACAGTGTGTTCTCCATGCGTGCTAACGATACTTGCGCTCCTGCCAGAGAAGAAGCTTCTCCACAAGCTGGCTTCTTGGAATCCTACGTCATCCAGTCGTCTCAGCACCGCGTTCCACTCAACATGATCAAAGGCGCCCCTGAAATCGACAAAGATTCAAAGCACGTACTTCGATCTGCTGGCGTAAACGGTGTTTTTGACGTGCTTCCAGGCGTCCTCGACACAGAGTCCTGGTCGAAATCCGAATTGCCATCTGTTGCAGGCCGGTAGCACATCTTTAATCCGGTTCACCATGAGTCCCTCCAGCACCTTGCCGTGAACTGGCAGCAGGCATATACCACGATAAGAACTCGGATCACTCCTATCCTTATCGGGCCCCTTGAGCAACGCAACCACTCGCGGGCGTTTCCACTCGTTGCGAAAGTAGCCTTGTTCCATACAACGGGAATACAACGCTGTTAGGTGCTGAGGGATAGCACGCCACAGCTCCTTACATATCGTTCCGGTGATGCCATCCATGCCGGGAGAGCGCCTGCTATTCAACCTGGCGATACATGCATCCACCTCGGAGGCAACAAGCGGTGGCGGTGAGACATCCAGTATGGCTGTGGATGCAGTCGACTCCGCAACAGGAAAGAAGTTGCGAAGCAGCACTCCCGCACAGACGTGCCATGTTACGACCAGCTTGCCATTCGACCGGAGACACCCAAGCTTGATGCTCTTCTTGCGTGCTCGGCAAATCTTGTAGACGTGCCCCCATGCATCACCTCTGTGCTCTCCCACGAAGCGGTGTCAATCTTTTTCTTGTCTGACAGAATTAGTTTCTTGTATTGACCAGCGGATATCCGCAGCTCAATCGCAAGTTGCTCGGCATCATCAACTTGACCACGTCGACGAGCATTCTGGAGCCTTTGCTTTAGCCTCCTGACCTCTTGGCGTTTTGTTATAAGGTTGACATTCCACCAGACCAACTTCCACAGGGCTCTTAAAGATCTGCGTCCAATACTCTGTCACACACGTCTTGCACTAGAGTGCGCAGTGTGGACACTTGGAAATCCAACGGCGTCGTTCCATGATCCTCTGTCAATTCGGCTGCAAGCCTTTCCACTTCATCACCAAACAATCGCCAGCGTACATTCGCGAGATTCCAGGACTGCACAGGAGCAAAGCTCTCAACTGCGTTCTCGGGGTCGCGTGTAATCACAACGGTAATGAGGTTGTGATCACTAACGTCCCACTCGTCCACTCTCCAGTCATATGAAGCCCACATAGACGCTGCTGCACTGACGATTGTCACGTCGATATCGCTTTACGCTCTGTGATTATCGAACGTGTGCCACGTTGAGTACTCCGGCTCGACTTCCAAGAATCCAATTCACAAGCAGCTCACCGCGCTCACGGTTCAGAGTCCTGCGAGAAAGCTCAGAGAGCTTACTGAACCATAAGGGGGATACTGCGTTCTCGTCGAGACCGAAGATGACAGGAATGCTACTAGCTTGCAGTTCGGTGTTAAATTGGCAGTATACGGAGGTCAGGAAAAGTGAGCCATATTTTAAAGTGACACTCACGCATACGCCAAAGTTAGTGATAAGTGACTCTGTAGGCATGCAGATGGTGTCTGGGTCGTCCACGACGATTGCTGCCTTCAAGCGCCTGTCAGCAAAAACACGCATTCCCGTGGGGAAGCCCGTGATCCTTCCAGCTGAGTCAGCGTAGGGCTCCTGGACAAGAGCGAAGCCGTGTCCATATTCCCGCATGCGGGCTCCGAGCTCGATGTTGGCAGCTCGTCATCGGCCACAATTCGCTTGGATGAAGCTGAACATTAATGTCTAGCTTGCATCCCCGCTAGCACTGCACCGTATATCGGGCACCTTTCCGAGAGCATGTAGTGCCCCGAAGGAAGTCCCTTAAAACGGCAGTTCCGGCAGTCCACCGGGCTAGTGCATTTTGCTGCGACGTGACCGAGTTGGCCACAATGGCGGCAGACATCATTTTTAAATCTGCACTGGTTCACCTTGTGGTCAAAACCCACGCATCTGTGGCAGGCATATGTACGGATGAGCGTCCGGCAGCGGAATGAGAACCACTTGATAAAAACCCGTCCGGTGTTATCAAGTATGGACTGCGCTTTATCGTCCACCACGAGCGTCAGATGAATTCTTTCGCCATTGGTGACGGACCACGGCTTCGTCTCCAAGTGTACCGCTTTTTAAAAGGCAGCAGGGCTAAAGTCCTTTTTGAAGTTGTTGCTGTAAAATTCTTCCATGAAGACCTCCGGCGAGATGGCAGCGTCATGTGGCGGAATCAGCGGCTATTTTGGGTACGGCACCAGTGGCGGCAGGAGCGTGGGCTCGGTTGGGAATGTCAAGTGAAATAGCAGCGTTGTTGGTGGCAATGGGAGCAGCATTATTGGCAGCAGCTGCGTCGGAATCCATGGCGGCGTATTAGCTCACCGTTGCTTCATACGACGACTCGGTGCGTCGTGCTCTCGCCTTTCTCGATTTCCGAGCTTTCCGATCCTCTCAGTTGCCCTTCATCAAAGACATTGAAGCATCAGAAACCACGCTCAATTCGCTCATATCGCTTATGGCGCTGTGTGCGTCCATCGCGCTGGAGCAGTGGCGCTCCCTCTCTTGAAAGATATGAGCAAGAACTTCCTAACGCCACCTGTTGTTCAACTGCTTAAGCACTGCTTAATGCAGCGCACTTTTCCTGGCAACACACACAACTGTTGCACTGCTTACGATGAGATTACTCAGCTTGGACTACTTGCATTGTTTTACACTGTTTGCACTGCTTGTAGTGAGCTTACACTGCTTGCACTGCTCTAGTGTACTGCTTTCTGTTTGCACTGCTTATACTGAGCTAACACTGCTCTAGTGTACTTGTGTTTTGCTTACACTGCTTGCCCAGCAGATTTGTACACACCACCTTTTGTCAATAGCGCTTAGCACTGCTTGAAGCAGTTAAACTGCTTGGAACACGTGTTCACTAATACACGCGCGCACACAAATTTTTCAGCGTCCGAATTGCAATTTGTTTTAACAATAAAAATGATTGTTTATATCCGAAAAGCAAACCATCGCGTGCTATTGCATTGTTTTGTGAAAACGAACACAATAACAACCGCACAGACCACGAAGTCGAAACCGAAAACACAACTTTTAATGCGCGCAAACCAAACACGTCCGCTCGCGACGGCAATCAAAGTCAAACTGAGTAGATAGGGACAGTGGGAATCTCGTTAATCCATTCATGCGCGTAACTATAATAAGATGACGATGCATATGGCTATTATTTTTTTATATTTTTTTTTTATCGCAAAGGAAGGAGAATCTTCTTAAGTTACTAGATGCCAGCCAAAGGCATGTAGCATGCACGATTCACCGTATCCGGATTGCCATCAACGTGTTGGCTATCCACGGCGCCTACGTACTTACCTCCTCCTTAAGTATGACAACTATTCTATGCGAAGTTTGTACCTTCTTTGATGTTGTGCCAAGGTAGCAGGCATACTTAAAACTAATAACATCTAGATCTTTCTAGATCTAGATACGAGATCTATGAAAGATCCATTGAATTTTCTTGTAAAAATAGTAACATGTTGACCGCTTTTGTTGCCGCACGTTTTTGGGATATGATTTCTCCAGCCTTGCTGAAAGTTCGCTCAGACTCTGTCAAGCCAGCTGGAACGCATGAGTATGCACAAAAACATTTCCATTTTACTAAGAGGAACCGCCACCATTTATTTATTAACGTATGGCTATAAGAAACTATTAAAACAACGAATTTATATAACCAAATAAACTATTTATTTTAAATTACGCACTCGCAATCTGAAGCTTCACTATACAATGAAACATCGATGTTGAAAATAATGCATCGATGCATCGAACAACTTGGAAAACATCGATATAATCGGTGTTGACGTCGATGTTTTTGCAGCTCTTATGAGAACCACTTGATAAAAACCCGTCCGGTGTTATCAAGTATGGACAGCGCTTTGCCGCCAATGCTGCCCCCGCTAATGCCGCGATCCCCAAGCCGCTTACGACAACGCTCGCAGCGTTTCGTGCCACCAACGCGCGTAACGCACGGTAGCGGAACCGATGGCGGCAATGGCGGCGGAGATGGTGGTGGAACCGGTGGCGGAACCGGTAGCGGAACATGTGCCGGAATCAGCGGCTATTTTGGGTACGGCACCAGTGGCGGCAGGAGCGTGGGCTCGGATGGGAATGTTTGGGGAAATAGCAGCGTTGTTGATGGCAACGGGGGTGGTGGCAATGGGAGCGGCGTTGTTGGCAGCAGCTGCGTCGGAATCTATGGCGGCGTATTTACTCGCCGTTGCTTCATCCGACGACTCGATGCGTCGTGCTCTCGCCTTTCTCGATTTCCGAGCTTTCCGATCCTCTCGGTTGCCCTTCATCGAAGCCATTGAAGCATCAGAAACCACGCTCGATTCGCTCATATCGCTAACGCTGTGTGCGTCCATCGTGCTGGTGCAAGATATGAGCAAGAACTTTATAGCGCCACCTGTTGTTCAACTGCTTAAGCACTGCTTAATACAGCGCACTTTCCTTGGCAACACACCAAACTGTTGCACTGCTTATGCTGAGCTTAGTCAGCTTGGACTGCTTGTATTGTTTAACACTGTTTGCACTGCTTGTAGTGAGCTTACACTGAGCTAACACTGCTCTAGTTTATTTGTGTTTTGCTTACACTGCTTGCCCTGCAGATTTGTACACACCACCTTTTGTCAATAGCGTTTAGCACTGCTTGAAGCAGTTAAATTTCTTGGAACACGTGTTCACTAAAACACGCGCGCACACAAATTTTTCAGCGTTCTAAATGCAATTTGTTTTAACAATAAAAATGATTGTTTATATTCGAAACGAAAACCAACGCGTGCTATTGCATTGTTTTGTGAAAACAAATACAATAACAGCCGCACAGACCACGAAATCGAAACCGAAAACACAACTTTTAATGCGCGCAAACAAAAAAACAAGTGGAAACGTTGCAGTCGGACGCAACCGACTGTGGTATTCTCGATACCAGTATTAAAACCGGTAAAATAAGGCCTGATTGCACAGGGGTACGGATGCCGCAGGGGTGTACGCTGCCTTAAAGATTCACCGATGCAGATGGGGATGCCACCAGCTGTCTTCGTTGCAAATTTGGTGACTCCAGCTAAAAGTTTGTAAAGGGTGGGGAAAGAGGGGCTTGGGGCGGTATGGGTGGGCGTGGCATCCAAATTTTTAATGCAGATCCATGTGGAATGTCAATAGCTACCTTCATACCAAATTTGGTGACTCTAGCTCGAAGTTTGAAAAAAGTGGAGAAATTGTGGCGGAATGGGTGGGCGTGGCTCCAGAACTTTGATGCAGATTGTTGATGGTCGTTGCCAGCTGTCTTTCTACCAAATTTGGTGGCTCTAGGTCCACTACTCTCGAAGATACACGCATTCTCATTTTTGACGAAGCGTTGGGGCAGATGGGGGTGGCTAGGGCGGTATTGGTGGCATCCAATCTTTTGATGCAGTTTTTGGGGGTCATCATCACCTATCTTGACACCAAATTTGGTGGCTAAAGCTCAAAAACTGTGGGAGATATGGGCTTTTTTGACTTTAAAATGCGGGTGGGCTGGGGGCGGAATGGGTGGGCATGGCTCCAAAATGTTTGATGCAGTTTTTTGGGGGTTGCTAGTAGCTATCTTCTCACCAAGTGTGGTAGTTCTAGCTGTAAGGATGTGCGAAATATGTGGATTTGTCGGTTTTGAGTTATCGAATTTATCGATTTGCCAGCCCCCCAGTTATCGTAGAACCCCAATCTTGACACTTTAATTTACTATCCCATAGATAAAGAGAAATGGAAAGTTTCAAGTCTCTAGCTTGAAGGGTGTGGAAAAACGTTGCGTTTATACAGACGGACAGACGGACAGCCGGACAGACGGACAGCCGGACAGACGGACAGACGGACAGACACCATGACGGACATTGCACAAACTCAATATACTCTTTACCTTC
The DNA here is from genome assembly GCA_018904305.1 of Scaptomyza montana. Classification (NCBI taxonomy): domain Eukaryota; kingdom Metazoa; phylum Arthropoda; class Insecta; order Diptera; family Drosophilidae; genus Scaptomyza; species Scaptomyza montana. Next base: position 269,301 of record JAEIGR010000111.1, read on the forward strand.
GGTAACGAGCATAAACATTAGATAGGGACAAGCTGACTATATCTCTTTAGGGTTTGTTTAACGTAGCATTTTCCATGTGAAGGATTACAACTACGGTGCCCATATATGCAAGGATATGGCACAGCGAGCCTGGTTTAAGCGCCAACTAACGCCCCTTTTAAGGTACCAGTTTTTAAACACACACTGTTCGGGTGTGCATTATCCCAATTGGTGAGTGTTGGAACTATCAGCGAAAATACAACCACCACGATACTCTCACAATGGGACCTACCTCAATGAGTTGCCTTGGAGGACAACTCAACCCGTGGTACCGACTGAAGGACTCGGGTGGCCTCCCTATTTTAGTCCCGACAGACTTGGATTTAGGGCACCAGGAATGGTGTCACTTCTAGTCGTCTCATACGACAAGCAGTGACATACTGTGGCTGATATTCTTCTGCCCGCCAACCACACGGGTGGTACCAGTTTTGGCTAAAAGGTTTTGGCCCGGGACTGGAAGCCCAAGTGTCTCTTTAAGTCGTACGACAAGCAGTGAAATACTGTGGTGGATATTCTCGTGCCCGCCGACCACTCGGGTGATACCAGTTTTGGCCTTTCAGCCCGGGACTGGAAACCCTACGCCTCACCTAGCTGTTGCAAACGCCTTGCGAACATTGCGTCTGCAAACAGCTTTAGACGCTCCATCCTCTCCAGGGAATCCGTCACTCCAGACCCCTTCCAGACGCCATTTTCCAGGTAAACACCAAGTCCATGAAGGTTCCGCAAATCTCCATAAAGCGGGCATACACATAGCACGTGTAGCCAGTCTTCAAGCACCGCGCCGCATATACATGCAGGCGTGGCACTGATACTCCTCGCATGCAATTATGCGTTCAGCGACCCATGGCCAGTCAGTAGGAATCCAGCGCGTCGGCTGAAACAAAAGTCTCGCCAGCTGAAAACGAAGCTTACGTCCGGGTAAAATTTGTGTGTAACTCGTCCGTCACTGGCACTATCCCACATGAGCTGCCACTCTCGCAACAAGCATTCGTCCAGCAGCGCCATCTTCTGCTTCCAGTCAAGAGCTGCCAAGTCCCGACCGAACAGCCAGTCACCATCCTTCAACGGGTAATTACGCTTAAGCTTGAACCTAATTGCCAAGCGCATGGCAGCAAGGTCAAGCGGGGATGCTCCAGCAAGGATTTGCATCGCAACAGTAGATACTGTTAGACAGACCGGCAGAGATCCACACAGGATCATCCGCTGACAAGACATCAACTTGCTTTTGGCTGTCACTTGGCTCATCACCACGTCTTACCATACTGAGGCACCAAATAGTGCACAAGGCACCATGAGTCCAGCATATATGGTCCGCTGGTCGCGGGGACTGACACCCCAGTCGACCCGCAGTACGCGTGCCAAAGCCGTAACGACTCCAGCCAGCCGATCACGTAAAGACGCGATATGCAGGTTGAAATTCAGCCGCTCTCTGACTGTGATGCCCAGGTAACGGTATTTCTTGAGATATGGCAGGCTTGTTTGACCAAACCGTACCACCGGCGGCCTACTGTGTGACAGATTGCCTTTCAATAGCATAGAGGCCGATTTGCTAATGGAGACAGCAACTCCGACCTCGCTTCCCCAAGCTCCTACGATGGACATCAGTTCTGCTCCTTTCTCTTCCAAGACTCTGCGGGAATCTCCCTCGACGAGAAGCAACAAATCGTCTGCATATGCGCTGAGCGGGCAATGTGGCTCCAAGCGCTGGAGAAGCACGTCCATCATGAGGTTCCATATAAATGGACCACTGATGGAGCCCTGTGGGCAACCTCGTGTCACCGGAACAGTGTGTTCTCCATGCCTGCTAACGATACTTGCGCTCCTGCCAGAGAAGAAGCTTCTCCACAAGCTGGCTTCTTGGAATCCTACGTCATCCAGTCGTCTCAGCACCGCGTTCCACTCAACATGATCAAAGGCGCCCCTGAAATCGACAAAGATTCAAAGCACGTACTTCGATCTGCTGGCGTAAACGGTGTTTTTGACGTGCTTCCAGGCGTCCTCGACACAGAGTCCTGGTCGAAATCCGAATTGCCATCTGTTGCTGGCCGGTAGCACATCTTTAATCCGGTTCACCATGAGTCCCTCCAGCACCTTGCCATGAACTGGTAGCAGGCATATACCATGATAAGAACTCGGATCACTCCTATCCTTATCGGGCCCCTTGAGCAACGCAACCACTCGCGGGCGTTTCCACTCGTTGCGAAAGTAGCCTTGTTCCATACAACGGGAATACAACGCTGTTAGGTGCTGAGGGATAGCACGCCACAGCTCCTTACATATCGTTCCGGTGATGCCATCCATGCCGGGAGAGCGCCTGCTATTCAACCTGGCGATACATGCATCCACCTCGGAGGCAACAAGCGGTGGCGGTGAGACATCCAGTATGGCTGTGGATGCAGTCGACTCCGCAACAGGAAAGAAGTTGCGAAGCAGCACTCCCGCACAGACGTGCCATGTTACGACCAGCTTGCCATTCGACCGGAGACACCCAAGCTTGATGCTCTTCTTGCGTGCTCGGCAAATCTTGTAGACGTGCCCCCATGCATCACCTCTGTGCTCTCCCACGAAGCGGTGTCAATCTTTTTTCTTGTCTGACAGAATTAGCTTCTTGTATTGACCAGCGGATATCCGCAGCTCAATCTGGAGCCTTTGCCTTAGCCTCCTGACCTCTTGGCGTTTTGTTATAAGGTTGACATTCCCCAAGACCAACTTCCACAGGGCTCTTAAAGATCTGCGTCCAATACTCTGTCACACACGTCTTGCACTAGAGTGCGCAGTGTGGACACTTGGAAATCCAACGGCGTCGTTCCATGATCTTCTGTCAATTCGGCTGCAAGCCTTTCCACTTCATCACCAAACAATCGCCAGCGTACATTCGCGAGATTCCAGGACTGCACAGGAGCAAAGCTCTCAACTGCGTTCTCGGGGTCGCGTGTAATCACAACGGTAATGAGGTTGTGATCACTAACGTCCCACTCGTCCACTCTCCAGTCATATGAAGCCCACATAGACGCTGCTGCACTGACGATTGTCACGTCGATATCGCTTTGCGCCCTGCGATTATCGAACGTGTGCCACGTTGAGTACTCCGGCTCGACTTCCAAGAATCCAATTCACAAGCAGCTCACCGCGCTCACGGTTCAGAGTCCTGCGAGAAAGCTCAGAGAGCTTACTGAACCATAAGGGGGATACTGCATTCGCGTCGAGACCGAAGATGACAGGAATGCTACTAGCTTGCAGTTCGGTGTTAAATTGGCAGTATACGGAGGTCAGGAAAAGTGAGCCATATTTTAAAGTGACACTCACGCATACGCCAAAGTTAGTGATAAGTGACTCTGTAGGCATGCAGATGGTGTCTGGGTCGTCCACGACGATTGCTGCCTTCAAGCGCCTGTCAGCAAAAACACGCATTCCCGTGGGGAAGCCCGTGATCCTTCCAGCTGAGTCAGCGTAGGGCTCCTGGACAAGAGCGAAGCCGTGTCCATATTCCCGCATGCGGGCTCCGAGCTCGATGTTGGCAGCTCGTCATCGGCCACAATTCGCTTGGATGAAGCTGAACATTAATGTCTAGCTTGCATCCCTGCTAGCACTGCACCGTACATCGGGCACCTTTCCGAGAGCATGTAGTGCCCCGAAGGAAGTCCCTTAAAACGGCAGTTCCGGCAGTCCACCGGGCTAGTGCATTTTGCTGCGACGTGACCGAGTTGGCCACAATGGCGGCAGACATCATTTTTAAATCTGCACTGGTTAACCTTGTGGTCAAAACCAACGCATCTGTGGCAGGCATATGTACGGATGAGCGTCCGGCAGCGGAATGAGAACCACTTGATAAAAACCCGTCCGGTGTTATCAAGTATGGACTGCGCTTTATCGTCCACAACGAGCGTCAGATGAATTCTTTCGCCATTGGTGACGGACCACGGCTTCGTCTCCAAGTGTACCGCTTTTTAAAAGGCAGCAGGGCTAAAGTCCTTTTTGAAGTTGTTGCTGTACAATTCTTCCATGAAGACCTTCGGCGAGATGGCAGCGTCATGTGGCGGAATCAGCGGCTATTTTGGGTACGGCACCAGTGGCGGCAGGAGCGTGGGCTCGGTTGGGAATGTCGGGTGAAATAGCAGCGTTGTTGGTGGCAATGGGAGCAGCATTATTGGCAGCAGCTGCGTCGGAATCCATGGCGGCGTATTAGCTCACCGTTGCTTCATACGACGACTCGGTGCGTCGTGCTCTCGCCTTTCTCGATTTCCGAGCTTTCCGATCCTCTCAGTTGCCCTTCATCAAAGACATTGAAGCATCAGAAACCACGCTCAATTCGCTCATATCGCTTATGGCGCTGTGTGCGTCCATCGCGCTGGAGCAGTGGCGCTCCCTCTCTTGAAAGATATGAGCAAGAACTTCCTAACGCCACCTGTTGTTCAACTGCTTAAGCACTGCTTAATGCAGCGCACTTTTCCTGGCAACACACACAACTGTTGCACTGCTTACGATGAGATTACTCAGCTTGGACTACTTGCATTGTTTTACACTGTTTGCACTGCTTGTAGTGAGCTTACACTGCTTGCACTGCTCTAGTGTACTGCTTTCTGTTTGCACTGCTTATACTGAGCTAACACTGCTCTAGTGTACTTGTGTTTTGCTTACACTGCTTGCCCAGCAGATTTGTACACACCACCTTTTGTCAATAGCGCTTAGCACTGCTTGAAGCAGTTAAACTGCTTGGAACACGTGTTCACTAATACACGCGCGCACACAAATTTTTCAGCGTCCGAATTGCAATTTGTTTTAACAATAAAAATGATTGTTTATATCCGAAAAGCAAACCATCGCGTGCTATTGCATTGTTTTGTGAAAACGAACACAATAACAACCGCACAGACCACGAAGTCGAAACCGAAAACACAACTTTTAATGCGCGCAAACCAAACACGTCCGCTCGCGACGGCAATCAAAGTCAAACTGAGTAGATAGGGACAGTGGGAATCTCGTTAATCCATTCATGCGCGTAACTATAATAAGATGACGATGCATTTGGCTATTATTTTTTTTATTATTTTTTTTTTTTGATCGCAAAGGAAGGAGAATCTTCTTAAGATACTAGATGCCAGCCAAAGGCATGTAGCATGCACGATTCACCGTATCCGGATTGCCATCAACGTGTTGGCTATCCACGGCGCCTACGTACTTACCTCCTCCTTAAGTATGACAACTATTCTATGCGAAGTTTGTACCTTCTTTGATGTTGTGCCAAGGTAGCAGGCAGATATATGAACCAGTCGCTTTGGCTAAGTCCAGTCCCGCGAGTAACCACACAAGTACATAAACTGCCTGAAGCAGTACGTTCCGCCATTTAACACCCTAACGCAGATGATATTGCTATCATACTTGCTGATGAGATTTTTCGCAATCCACCGTTTTACTCCAAATCCCCCTCCAGTTCAGAGTGGCTGAATGGAACTCGACACCACACGACGCTCCGAATCTCCGCCGCAATTCAGTCCGTATGTCCGGTCTGTTGTATCTATCGATTTTACGCTGGTGCGCTTCATCGATAGAATGTCCGTCTGTCGTTATTTGTGTGTCTATCACGTGGATTGTATTATCACGGAGCGCTACCAGGTCTGGTTTACACAATCCGGATTCACACTGCAGACTTGGTTCGGCAATGACAACGCAGCCTTTCGCTTCAGGGCCCCGCTTGAGCGAATTTACTACGCTGTTGTGTCTAGCTACCCGCCTTCCATGCGTACGATAGCACTTCTGCAGGATGTGGTTTGTTGTTTCGGAATTCTTCCCCTCGTAGTACGAGAATTTGAGGGTAGGGCATTTATCCGCAGTTGAATTCCGTTTCGGTATTCTTTTCCTGTTAGTAAACGCGTGGGCTGACTAACCCAACCGTGTTGAGGGCCAAAATGACCCGCTTCACGGAGGCCGCTACCACCAACAGACATGTGCAATCTATTTGCCCAGTAATTTTCTCTCTCCAAACGTGTACTCATTTGTGTATTTCCTGCTAGTAGTCTAACTCGGACCCTTCGTTTTTTTTCTTTGACGAACGAGCTGGCTACCTCGGATTGCTCGAGATAGGGCCATTTTAAATTTTTCAAACGCCTTAGTCGATGTAAGGGTGATATTTATCTGACTGATGGTATACCGAGTCCCCACATTTCGGAGGGGCATGGAAAAATGCAATACAAACATCTGGAGGGAGACCTAACCATCTCCTTAAATAGAATCTTATCAATTTGTCAAATTTTCGCAGACTGCCTATCGTCACACTACCAAGGGTTAGTTGGTGAAAGAATTGTGGGATAAGGACCTTCCGCAAGGCAAATATATTCTGTTTGGCTTCAGGGGTGCTCGTGTCAATCTCAACAGCTTCGGACCTAGGTCTTTGGCTGGACTGTTGTAATAAGTAACATCTTGTTACTTTGAGGTTCGCTTATTCAATGTCTTTATTGAAATCAAAATATATTCTTGGCTTATGCCTAACATTTATAAACTTATGCTGTTATCAGTTAACAGCTACAAAGAGAGGGAGAGCGATTGTACTCATACGTTTGGCTAAAGTGCAAGCGCGGCGTTTCCCGTAGGGCAACGGTCTCACGCTTGCGTGGCCTTCTAAAGAGGCTTCATATTACTTACACGCGCAGACCATATGTATGTATGTGCTTTGGTATGCATACATATATATGTTTATGCTGAGCGTGTTTAGGTTATTTTATACTTGCAACAAAGTGTTACAAGTTACGTTTTATATATAAAATTTTAAATAACATATATGAATACACTACACCTCCCTTTTTAAAAAATAACGTAATATTATGAATATGTAGTTATTTATAGTATACATGATTGTAATTATTAGAAATATAAAAATTGAATAATATAAAACTATAAAAGTGTAAAAATTTAGTGTTATAATTAGCTTCTTTGTTTTTAAACGATTTATTGTTTTTTTTTTTTTTCTTAAATAAGTTTTATATGTATACGGCTGATCAGACCGTTTTAAAATTATTTTTTTTTCTTAAATTATTTTATTTTTTTTTCGTATGTATTAATTTTATATAACACATATATATTACCCTAATTTTATATAAAAATATATATATTTATTTTTTTATTTTATTTTTTTTTTATTTATTTTAATTTTTTTATTTATTTTATTTTTACTTTAATTATTTATGATTATTAATTAAAAAGATGGTAAAAGTATTGCAGATGGTTGTTATTTTATTTTACATATTTTCGTTTTGTTTTTTGAAATATATTTTCATTTATTTTTTTTTATATATCATTTTATTTTTTTATTTATTTTTATTTTGAGATTACGATGTTATCTCTTTCTCCTATGTTTTTTTTGTTTTTTATTTTATACTCGATACCGAAGGTAAAGAGTATATTGAGTTTGTGCAATGTCCGTCATGGTGTCTGTCCGTCTGTCCGTCTGTCCGTCTGTCCGTCTGTATGAACGCAACTTTTTTCCACACCCTTCAAGCTAGAGACTTGAAACTTTCCAAATCTCTTTATCTATGGGATAGTAAATTAAAGTGTCAAGATGGGTGTTCTACGATAACTGGGGGGCTGGCAAATCGATAAATTCGATAACTCAAAACCGATAAATCCACATATTTCACTCATCCTTACAGCTAGAAGTACCAAATTTGGTAAGATGATAGCTACTAGCAACCCCAAAAAACTGCATCAAAAATTTTGGAGCCACGCCTCCCCATTCCGCCCACAGCCCCCCGAATTTTAAAGTCAAAAAAGCCAATATCTCCCACAGTTTTTGAGCTATAGCCACCAAATTTGGTGCCAAGATAGGTGATGATGACCCCTCAAAAACTGCATCAAAAGATTGGATGCCACGCCCACCAATACCGCCCTAGCCACCCCCATCCACCCCAACGCTTCGTCAAAAACGGGAATGCGTGTATCTTCCAGAGTTGTGGAGCTAGAGCCTCCAAATTTGGTGGGAAGATAGCTGTTAACGACCCCCAAAAATCTGCATCAAAGTTTTGGAGCCACGCCCACCCATTCCGCCCCCAGCCCCCCTGCATTTTGAAATCAGAAATGGCTATATCTCCCACATTTTTTGAGCTAGAGCCACCAAATTTGGTTCCAAGATAGGTGATGATGACCCCCTAAAAACTGCATCAAAAGTTTGGATGCCACGCCCACCAATACTGCCCTAGCCGCCCCCATCCACCCCAACGCTTCGTCAAAAACGGGAATGCGTGTATCTTCCAGAGTTGTGGAGCTAGAGCCACCAAATTTGGTAGGAAGATAGCTGGCAACGACCCCCAAAAATCTGCATCAAAGTTTTGGAGCCACGCCCTCCATTTCGCCCCCCTTTCCCCCCTTTTTTCAATTTTCGAGCTAGAGTCACCAAATTTGGTATGAAGATAACAATTGACATTCCACAAAGATCTGCATCACAAATTTGGATGCCACGCCCACCCTTACCGCCCCCAGCCCCCCTGTCCGCATCTTTTACAAACTTCGAGCTAGAGTCACCAAATTTGGTATGAAGATAGCAATTGACATTTTACAAAGATCTGCATCAAAAATTTGGATGCCACGCCCACCCTTACCGCCCCCAGCCCCCCTTTCCCCATCTTTTACAAACTTCGAGCTAGAGTCACCAAATTTGGTATATAGATAGCAATTGACATTCCACAAAGATTTGCATCAAAAATTTGGATGCCACGCCCACCCATACCGCCCCCAGCCCCCCCTTTCCCCACCTTTTACAAATTTTGAGCTAGAGTCACCAATTTTGGTATGAAGATAGCAATTGACATTTCAGAAAGATCTGCAACAAAAATTTTGATGCCTCAACTACCCATACTGCCCCCCCCCCCCCCTGTCCCCACCTTTTACAAACTTTGAGCTAGAGTCACCAAATTTGGTATGAAGATAGCCGGTGGCATCCCCATCTGCATCGGAGAATCTTAAAGGCAGCGTAAGCCCCTGCCGCATCCGTACCCCTTTGCATTCAGGCCTCTTTTTACCGGTTTTAATTCTGGTATCGAGTATGCCGCAGTCGGTTGCGTCCGACTGCAACGTTTCCACTTGTTTTTTTTTTCTGTCTGGTGGTGTTGTGTAGAAGACGTTTGACTGTCAATCTTTGCACGAGTAAGTCAGTGTAGAATTTGTATTTTCAGTTTCTATGTCCGTGATGAACGTCTTCATTGGACTAAACTAGAATATAAAGAATTCCTTAAGTTGGAATATTACTGATTAATTGTAGACATTATTGCTTCTTGTACTTTTATTTATTTGGGTCACCGGCTTGAGTAGCTACTCTTTTATACATTATTGCCCATATATTTGAAATTATCTATTGAAATTGATTCAATGATATTTCTGCTCGGTGCCAATTGAGTTTGCTGATTGTAAGTATACCGGCCCCCTTTTCGAGCCTTTGGAAAAATTGACCTAAGTCGATAACTCCATTAGTATACAAATCGCTAACTTCAATTCTTGCGATAACTTTATTTCCTTGTTTTAATAAACAACTTGGATTTTGTTATATGCAAGGTCACTACTTTTCTTATTCCGTCATTTGTGATGACGTTGGGCTTAGAAGCTTTTCAAGATTTTGCCTAAGCAAAGATTCTTGTTATATTCCTGCGCAGGATAATTTTGTCTACTGTATTGCCTGGTAGTGACTCTCAGGACTTTATTTCGTTAGTCTATTTTTTGTAATTTGAATATTGTTATCCTAGAACGGGCATCTGTATCAAAATTGTCTTTTCTATTTTATGTGCCTGGAATGGCCTTATTTGGGATAATAATGTTGAGTTATTTAAAAAAAATATTTTGTCAATTAGAAATTTAATTATGTAAAGTGAACAAAAACACGGAAGGTGTTTGTGAGAGTTTAAATTATTGTCAGTTTTAACTAATGCATAATCTTTTCTGATTTCAAAAACTATTATGTAAATTTACTTTAAGTTTCAAGTGGTATAGTCAGTATCAAATGTTTGTACGTCAGTTATGTTTCACAAGAATGGCCAGAGGGCGATGCGATTACTTTGACCTTGCACGCATCTTTTTTGCGCTTACGTCTCAAGCTTCGCATACGCTTCTTACGGCACTTAGTGGTCATTTTTTTTTCGATTCGAAAACGGTCAGGGAATTTATACTTATATGTTTTTTTCTTTTTGTTCTTTCTTATTCATAAAAATCTGTTTGCTTCATAATAAAATTTGTTTTGTTTTTATTTATTTATATTTCGCGTAGCTAGCGTAATGCGCAAGATGGTTATTTTTGGTAATTTTTTTTTCTCGTTTATTATATGTTTACATCCCTATTGTATGTCATATTGATCGCCTGTCTATGTGTTGTATGGCTTTACGGGCCATACGCTACTACCGGGCAACTAAGATGTCGCTCAGTATTACAATTTTCTTATATTTACGTATGTGTGTATTAATATATATATATATATATTTTTTTTTTTTACGACCAGCACTTGTGGTGCATCTAGTTGAATTTCAGGTATTATTTTTATAGTCAGCTTGCTGATTCGCCGGTTGGGGTCTTCTTGCCAGGATCTGATGGGGCACCGGTGCTGGTCCTCGCACAGGCTATTGATGTTTCTGTTTTTTCCTTTTCGGTGTCCGTTGCCCAGCTTGATGCGCTGGGTGATGCCGGTGCTGGTCTTCGCACAAGCTGTTGTTAGTATTGGCAGTGACTAACGTGCTGTTCCTGTTGCCGTTATTCATTGTTGCTGTTGCTGCTGATGCTGTTTTCGTCGGCTCAAAGGTTTATCTTTTATCCCTCGTGGCTGTAGATGTTAGTGTCCCTCGTTGTTGTGGACTTTTTTTTTTTTTTATCCCTCGTGGATGTAGAGGACTAGCAGACCGCTGTCCTCCGCATTAAATTTAAGTGGCTGGTGATGGCTACACAGGCATCTCCTCATTCGTTTTTATTTATTTTTTTTTGATTTTCGTTTAATTATTAATTATTGAGTAATAATTTGTTAAATTTTGTTTGCTTTCATCCATTATAGTTCATAATATTATGTATTGCACTTTTAAGTTGTTGAACATGAACATGAATGTATAACCAAAATGTTTTATATTTTGTTTGTTTGTTTGTAAAAGTTAATTATTTAATTTACAAGACCTTTTTGATCTCACATGAATGTATTAACCAAAATGTTTTATATTTTGTTTGTTTGTTTGTAAAAGTTAATTATTTAATTTACAAGACCTTTTTGATCTCTCATCGTTATCGTTTTATTTTCGTACATAACAAGCACTCTATTATTTATTATTACATTTTTTCGTACATAACAAGCACTGTATTATTTATTATAACATTTTTATTTTCTACTTCGCCGTTCGAAGTGTCCTGTCACGGTCGCCATGTAATAAGTAACATCTTGTTACTTTGAGGTTCGCTTATTCAATGTCTTTATTGAAATCAAAATATATTCTTGGCTTATGCCTAACATTTATAAACTTATGCTGTTATCAGTTAACAGCTACAAAGAGAGGGAGAGCGATTGTACTCATACGTTTGGCTAAAGTGCAAGCGCGGCGTTTCCCGTAGGGCAACGGTCTCACGCTTGCGTGGCCTTCTAAAGAGGCTTCATATTACTTACACGCGCAGACCATATGTATGTATGTGCTTTGGTATGCATACATATATATGTTTATGCTGAGCGTGTTTAGGTTATTTTATACTTGCAACAAAGTGTTACAAGTTACGTTTTATATATACAATTTTAAATAACATATATGAATACACTACACTGTACCGAACACGTCCATCTGCATTAAATCTGATGCCAAGATACTTCCACTCCTCAATACGCTTCCGAGCTGGGCACTTTGTCGAGCCAATCCGAAAGGACTGCTGTGTTACAACAGTTTTCCTCTGCTTTGGTTGACCCTTAATGCTAACAGTGAAACATTTGTCAGCATTAAGCCTGAGCCCCACCGAATCCAAAAAAAGAGACGGTGAGATCAAGCAACTTCTGAAGACCCATTAGAGTTTCCACAAAAAGCACCAAATCGTCTGCAAAAGCAGCCGCGTTTATCATAGCGTTTCCGATCTTGACACCAATTTCTTTGGGGAGGGCTCTAAGCAACCGATCAATGATCAGATTGAATAGAATGGGTGAAAGAGGATCACCCTGCTTTACTCCACGTGCAGGAATGAACACATCTGACCTCCAACCCTCTCCATTGAGAGTGGTGCCACCGCCCTCGTACGTTTTCTGTACGTTGTAAGGATGTTTTCTAGGCCGAGGTCGGCGTCTCAATCGCATCCGGGGTATTTTACAGATTATTTGTAATAATGCTGGGACCCTGGAATGAGCCTTTCCGATGTCGAACACCAATGCGCAAACATAAAGGGGGATTGAGGGGTAGTATGGTCACCTAGATCGACATCGGCGGAGTGGTCTAAGGGGAGGAGTATGGAGTCCAGGGGGATCACCCGGAAGACCCTTCCACTCCTTGCCTCAGACGACTCCCCGACGCCAACCAGGCGTAAACCTTTGACTTCGGGGACGCGAAAAGAATCGGCTAAGGGTAAGACCCGGAAGCCTCACCAAGTGTTCACCTAATCCCGTTCGACCCGCTTTCACTCACCAGCCGCGCCTTTTGGAACGCATGTGATGGACCCAGGCAGGGATCTAGGGCGCACAGAGTAAGACTCGGAATGCGTCTCAGACTCCCCCACCCGAGCCCACCACAACCTGCAACGCACGGGTATTACCCGGTTGTCGCTACACACGGAATAGGCCAAGAAGCAGACGTCGCAGAATCTAGAGTAAAACTCGGAAGATTCGCTAGTCTGGCTCCTCATGCCGATTCCATGTGGGCCGTAGGGTGAGGTTACCCGAAGCCAGAGGCCTCGACCACCCGCTGAAAAGGGAAATAGAATAATAAAACGACAAAACACTAACGTGGATACATTTAAATCATTTTTATTGTTTCACACTTAGGGAGTAGGGAAAAGGTATTGAATTGCAACACTACATTCTTGGCCGTCGGCCAACTTACCCCGCTCTACCAAGCTCATATGTGTGTGGGGGGTGTTTACGAGTGTGTGTGTATTTTTTTTTTTTATTTTTATTTATTTTTTTTTTTTTTAATTCATTTATTAGATACAACCTAAAACTAGGAAATAGAACTAGGCTTAAGGCTATGACTAATATGTAACTTAGCTAATCTAGTAAACCTAGGATTATGTTTTCACTGCTCGGGTGGGACTACCGTGAGGCATTGCTTCGCCCGAGCTGGAAGTTTCATCATCCTTGGTTCCTATCTCTCTCTATCCGCTTGAGCTCGCACATAACGACCGCTGCAAAGTTGCTGGTGGCCTCCCATCGCTGTATATTACCAACCATGAGGTTGATAATATTTTCCACCGCGATGCACTGTCCCATGACCCTATTTAGTCGGGATCTTTCCTCGTTAAAGCGAGGGCACTCGAAAAAGACGTGCTCGGCATTCTCCTCTGAGCTACCCCCACACCATGTGCACATTGGGCTAGGCTCATGCCCAAGCCTGTAGAGGTAGCTCCTGAAGCATCCATGGCCACTAAGCAGCTGCGTAAGGTAAAAATTTACCTCTCCGTGTTTGCGCCCTAGCCATACTGTTAGCTCAGGTATGAGCCGGAACGTCCATCTACCTTTTGCCGAATTGCGCCATCGGTCTTGCCATCGCTCAATACTCCTTTCCCTGGCTTCCCTCCTGGATTGTGATCGCCTGGGCCTTGTCTCATCGTCATTGCCGTTGAGTGCATTGTGAAGCTCCAATGCCTCACGTGCCATTTCATCGATAGGAATCGCTCCGGAGATGACTAATGCTGCGTCGTCTGAGACCGTTCTAAATGCGCTGCAGGCGCGGATCGCACTAAGACGGTATGTGGACTCGATGCTCCGTCTGTAGCTTCGGATCTTCATTGCACCGGCCCAAATCGGGGCTGCGTACAGTATTGTAGACCTTAAGACACTGTTCAAAAGCAATCGGCGCTTGTGCTTTGGGCCTCTCGTGTTAAGCATCATTCGTGCGAGAGCTCTTCCTGTCGTGGCTGCCTTTCTGGATATCTCCTCCAGGTGTTCACGGAAGCAAAGCCTCGTATCGAGCATAGCACCAAGGTAGCGTATGGCACGTTTCGATCGTATAGTGGTCTCCCCCACTTTAATGCTGGCCGTCTCGACAACTTTCCGACTACTGATCAGCAGAGCCTCGGTTTTGCTCGGGGCGAGCTGTAGGTTTGCTGCGCTAAGCCACGCCGCAACACGCTGTATTGCAGAGTTGCATGCTGCTTCCACCTCGCCGAGTTCCTTGGCCACTGCGACGAGTGCAACGTCGTCTGCGAAGCCAATGGCTCTGACGTCGCCATCAAAACTGAGCCTGAGGATCCCGGCATACATCACATTCCATAGGAGTGGACCCATGACAGAGCCCTGGGGGACTCCTGCCGTTGTGAGATGCAGCCGGACGCCTTCGTCTGTGCTATACTCGAGCACCCTATTGCGGAAATAGCTCTCTACCATCGCTAAGAGGTAGCGAGGCGCTCCAAAGCCGGCAATTGCACTCATAATGTAGCTCCAGTCCGCTGAGTTGAAGGCATTCTTGATGTTGTAACGAACACTTACAAAGTCGTCTCGACTTTGCACACTCTGTCTACTATTTGGGCGGCCTAGCTCAGGGAAAATGGGCGTGGGTCTTGTGCTGCCTAGACAAACGGTGTCACAGAATAATATTGTAGACAGAAACGACAACAGAGGGATGGGGAACCAGATAAAATGAAACAGATCAAAATGTAATACACCCTATCTATTTTTGGAGAACTGAGATGTTATAGTTCTCCATCTTTACCCACCCAACCTGTAGGAGTCAATCAACATTGTTTGATCCTACCCTTATTATGCCTGCGGTGATTTAAACCTAAGGTGCCCTTAAATGAAAGAAATTATTCCATTTCCATAAAATATAATATAAATAAATCAAAATAATATATGGTATGACAATTCATAATTCATAATAATCCAAAATAGTTATAATTCAAAATTTAAATAATTCATAATTAAAATTATCTATGATTCAGAATATTCTAATAATTTATATAATTTACGTTAATCGTTACTTTTTAATTTTACTTTATTGCAATTTAACCGTTTTGGTACAAAAAGCTCTTCGGCTAGACTGGGCACTTTATTTACAATTATTGCTGCACACCCTGTACATTTTCGGCTATGCCGTACTTACGACCTCATTTATTTAATCCATCGCTGTCAGCAGGCCTGGTGACGTAGACGAACTGTAGGTGATGATATTCAAAATAGAAGGTATAGATGCAACAATTCGAAATAAAGCGCTCAACTAGAAGATATAATTCAAATTTATAAGTAACTTTTCAAATTAAACAAAGAAAATTAATCTCAAATATAGAACAAACTGGAACGATATATGTAGCTCGCTGGCTGTTTAATCCATCGAGGTCTTCAAAAATGTTAGTATCTTGCATTTGCACTACTCGGTGCAAGCTAGATGAAAGCGATACAGTTGTGGTTTGCCTGGTCCATGCATAGATCCATAGGTCTTCAAAATGAGGTTAGGTTGCAATTGCGCTACTCGGCGCAAGCCACACAAAAGCGATAAGGTGGTTATCTTGCACTTGCACTACTCGGTGCAAGCAAGATAAAAAACGATGGCAATCTTCAAGATGGCATCAAACGAAATGCGGGATGGCGTACCGTGGTCAGAAGTTCAGTGATGTGCGTGATACATGGTGATTGTAGTGGGTGTGCATAGTTCGGGCGTGAAGCAGGGTATACGGCAGTCGGGATATTCCTCTCATTACTTTTCGGGCATCAAACTTCAGCCTCCATCAAGTGAGCAGCCAGGCTTGGGTACCTGCGACGTAATCTGCACCTCAAATTAAGCACCCTAGCACACACACACACATGGCCGTTTCATACACCATCACTAACTTTGACACACGCGTACAGTCGAAAACGGCAAAATCTTCAAAATTCCAGAAAATAAACCCAGCGTCGGGAAGATCTGGTATTCCACGTCACGTTGGCGATAATATTTCGAAACAAGACATCCGGATGTCCCGGATGTTTTCAGATTAGATTTTGGGTCAAGCGTATAGCATGTTGCGTGGAGCCGGTAATTAAAATTTTACCCGCACTCCCACAACCACTTCTGACCGCCTCTTCAGCAAGAATCCCTTACGCGCTCAGAGCGCAAGTCCGTCAGACCTAAAAGTCCAAGGGCTTTTCGAGCGAAAGCTCTTACGCATGCGTGACGCTGAATGAGCGCAAGCTTTCTTTCGCTGCATCTTGAGTGCAATTGGACGGCACGTGCAAGCTCAGCTTGCAAGAGATAAAGCTCTAAAGTCAAAGCTGAGTCAATACACATGCAAACATATGCATGTATTGATGATAAGCATTTACATACTCTGCTGTGTAAATATGCATGCTCTTAAATAACTTTAATTAGCAAAACAAAGAATTATTTATTCGCACCCTCACACCACAGGTCTGATCTTCGTCTATCAGGCAAAGATAAGAGCTGAAAAAAAATCAAAGGGATGCGAATAGAAAGTTTTCGCTACCAAATGTCTTTTGCATGAAAATTTCCTATCTCTTTTCCATGCATATCCTCCAAAAGGTAAATCGATTGGCCCAGTTTTCTCTTGATTCGCGCTTTGGTACCAACAGGAGCTAGTTTAGAACTAAAGTTGGCTGCGGCATTGCTTAGACAAAAATTCCTTTTAGTCACTTCTTGGCCAACCTCAAAAGAACGGGTATGTGACCGTAAATTGTACGAGCGTTGATTATTATGATAAGCTTTCTTAAGGTGCTTATCGATGTTAGCACGAAATTTTTGAAATTCGTCAGCTCTGGGTAACCTTGCTGTGCTGTCCCTAAGCAATTCCAGATTTCTCAGTAATTTATAATCCCGGCCATGAGAAATCATATGCTGTCCAAAGACTATAAAATACGGCGATTCACCAATCGACTGGTGTACCGAACTGCGAAGAGAGCTATTGATACTACTTAAGAATGTGTCCCATTCCCGTTGATCACCACGAATATAGGCTCTCAAAGCGGCATTTATAGAACGATTTACTCTCTCTGCGGCATTCGATTGGGGTGCATATGCTCCGGTAAGCATATGTTTTATACCATAATGTACAAGAAAATCTTCGAAGACGCGGCTTTTAAACTGAGTTCCGTTGTCACTCACGACGATTTCTGGTACGCCAAAGCATGAAAAAATATCGTTTCTCAGATAATCGATTATTATGTCAGAATTGAACTTTTTAACGGATTTCAAAAACGTAAACTTCGAAAAATGTTCTAAAATGATAATAATTCCAATATGACCCTTTTTCGTGCGAGGAAACGGACCAATGAAATCGAGATACAAACGTTGAAATGGTCTCTCACTTGTAACTTGAGCACCCATAGGAGGTTTTAGGGATCGAGTAGGGTATTTAGTAGTCTTACAAATATCGCACGTGTCAATGTAGTTACGAACATCAACAACCATCCCAGGCCAATACAAATGACGTCGTATTCGTTCAAGGCATTTTGCAATTCCACAGTGTGCAGAAGTTGGCTGATCATGAGCTGAACGTAGCACGCTTTTTCGCAGGGACTCGGGTACATACAACTTCCAATTATCGTCAGTCTGATCAGAACTGTCGCTAGTGAAACCTTTACGACGATAAATGTATTCATCCACTACTTTATAATCTGGCAGTTTTGTTGCACTAAATTTGTCTCGCAAAGAACAGTATTCCGATGACTTAAATGCTTCGGATTGCAAATCGATCTCTGACAGACTTTCAAAACTTAATTTTGAGATCTCATCTTCTGACTCGAATGAACGAGACAAGGCGTCGGCAACTACATTTTGACTCCCTTTTCGGTGTTCAATAGTAAAACCATAGCCTTGGAGACTGATTGCCCATCGCGCTTGCCTACCACTGAGATCTGATTGATCCATCAACCAACGAAGGCTAGAGTGATCGGTGACAACCTTAAAACGATGGCCGTCAATGTACATACGGAATTTCTTTATACCGAGAACTACAGCTAAACACTCTAACTCTGTAACTGTGTAGTTACGCTGAGCTTTGTTCAATTTCTTAGACATGTATGCTATTGGGCGTTCATGTCCGGACTCGTCACACTGTGCAAGAACAGCACCGACAGCATAAGCAGATGCATCACACTGCACAATGAACGGTTTGTCATATCGTAGGTGAACCAAACATGGAGCCGAGCACAAGGCGATTTTAATTTCTTCAAATGCAGTTTGTGCTTGATCGTTCCATGCGTATAATTTTTTACCTAAGAGTTCGGTAAGCGGAAAAATTATCGACGAGTAGCTAGATATAAAACGTTGGTACCATCCGGTCATTCCCAGGAATCGTCTTAGCTGTTTTTGAGTCTTCGGACTCGGAAAATCCTTAACGGCACTCACTTTGTCTGGGTTTACCTTAAGCGTTCCCTCACCAACTATATAACCTAAATACTCGACACTTTTCAGGCAGAACTGGCTCTTTTGAACATTTATAGTGAGACCAGCCTTTCGCAATTGGGTTGCAACTTCAGATAGATGCAAAAGATGAGACTCGAAACAATCCGACATGACAAGCAAATCGTCGAGATAAACTAACACATGGGATTTTAGCTGATAAGGAATCACTAAGTCCATCAAACGACTCATAGTTTGCGGAGCATTAGTCAATCCAAAAGGCATCCTTTTGAATTGATAAAGGGGTCTGTTTGGTACGGTAAATGCAGTTTTCGCACGAGAATCTTTATCTAAACAAATCTGCCAGAAGGCATCTTTCAGGTCGATTTTAGAAATGCAATATACCGGTGGAAGACGACTCAGAAGTCCTTCCATAATTGGAATAGGATAGGCATCCCTAGTTGTGACTGCATTGAGCTTTCGGGCGTCGAGACAGAAGCGCACTTTGCCAGGTTTTATGTGCAAGGTTATAGGAGATGACCAGGAAGAGTTGGGTGCTTCTTCTATTACATCCATTTCAATCATCCTATCAATCTCTTTGCACAGGAGTTCTTCCTTCGCAGGAGAAAGAGGGTAGAACCTTTGCTTGATGGGTTTTGCCTCTGCTGTGTCGATAGTATGCTCAAGTAACGTTGTTAGTCCAAGTCCATCCTTCTCAAAAGAAGGAAAGAAGTCAATCACCGAACTTAGTTTTGATCTCTGAACTGTTGTTAGTTCGATGTGATTTAAATCTTTATTTTCTTTTTCTGTGTGTAAGATCGAAATATTGATATTGTTAAAAGATGGAAGAGCTATACCAAATTTATTCCAAAAATCCATGCCACAAATTATGTCCGTCTTTATTGAAGTAACTATGAGAAACTCAAACTCTGCTTGTATTGAATTATATGACAAGGGTATGGTAATTGTACCAGCGACTTGCTGCTTTTGACCATCTGCCGTGCGAACAACTCCTAGCATTTTATTTATCTTAAACTTCTCTGACATAATTCGCTTGGCCAGATTCCCACCAACAACACTTTTATTAGCCCCGCTGTCTAACAAGGCTAAGAAATCCTGACCGAAAACGTTGATATTAATGAAAGGTCGAATATCATTGCTTTTATGGACAATTGAGTTGATAAAGCATTTGTTAAGTTCTCGTTTGCGAACCCAAAATTTTCGGATACGCTTAGCGGACCGCGACTTGACTGAAGGAATATGATCGTTGTTAAAAATTTCTGCTCTACGCTTCTTGTACTCCTGAACTCGTTCATGGAATGGTTTGAAACGCAAAGGCGTAGGTACGTCAAGGGGTAATGGTGATTCGTCCGGTAGTTGTGTAGAATCAGTTAGTTTAATATCTACTGTATCCGAGACTATTGTCGGATATCCCCGTTCGAAACACGGCGGACATCCTTTGCCGAGTTTTCCGACTTGTTTCTACATTTTTGACAGTTGGGCTTATATGTTTCCGGTGTGCCACAACCGTAACAAAAGATCCGACGACTCTTAAGACAATCTTGATATCTGTGTCCCTGTTCCTCACAGTTCCAGCACTTGAATTTTTCAGATGATCGAACTGCACAGATTTCGTCAGAAACTCCTACAACAGCTTCAGGGGAAGGTTCATGAAGAATCTCGTTAACAACTCGTCGGGTCGCCTTTACACGAGGTTGGTTCTTTGAATTAATAGAACGAAAGAACTCTTCATGTCTATGACATGCCTTACGAAGACTTGCTAAATCAGCAGTGTCAACATGCAATAGCTCGTGCTTTAATTCTGGCTGAAGATTTTGCCTGACTTCAATGGTTAATTCGGAATCTAGCAAGGGTTCACGCAAAGAATCTGCAATCGAAAGAATAGCGTCTAAGAACTCATCAAAGCTTTCGTCAATGCCTTGCTTTCGTCGACGAAGAGCAGCTTTGATGTCACGATCAGTACGTTGATCCTGGTACCGTTCTTGCAAGCGACTACACAGTTCAAACCAATTTAAATTAACTGCCGTTCTATGTACGCGCCAATAAAAAGATAAAGCTGGTCCTGAGAAAAGGAGATGAGCAAACTGAATCAGGAGATTGTAATTCCCATTCAGGCATCGAGTGGTCAAACAATTTACTCTATATATAAAATCTTCAACTGGGATATCATTAGCTGACCCGCTAAACTTGATACGCCAATTGGAAACAACGTTAGAGATGCGATCGAGATGTTCTACGATTGCATCGCTTACGTTTGCACTAGGGTAAGAACTTCTCGATCTCTGATTATTACTCCGACTATTGCTAGCATTACTTGAGCGCGGGCGTGGTTGCACAAACTCATTATCCCAATCGAGTTGACCTTCCTCACGAGGTTCACGATGATTGGTAGACAACGATAGACTACCAACGGCTGCACTCAGCTGCTCGGTCATAGCTGCAGTCATACTCTTCTTAAAGTTCTCTAAAGAGTTGGAGATCAAGTGTTGGATACGCTGTTCAGAGATACCCTTAGGCTCTTTAGTGCCTCTCGGCCGAAATAAATCACGTCTGGAGTTTGAGTTCGAATTTGGTCGATCATTGCTAGTATTGCGTGAGATCGATCTGGTGGTCATTCTAGCTTTGGGAATCGCTCCAGTATTGGCTTTAGCGGTGTCTTTATGTTCAGACGGGGTCCTAGCATCAAAAGTTGTACCCTCCCTTATTTGAATCATGGCTCTGGAACAGAATTGTCTGCACACAGGACATGACTCTTTGGTTTCAAGCCACTCTAGAATACACCATTTGTGAAACTTATGTTTACATGGTGTCTCTATGTATTCACCCCCTGTGGTGGTGTCATTACAAATAATGCACGCAATAGGGTCACTAGAGGCGACAGCTCTTAAATCTTCTTGACTACGTCTGACTGCCATAGCAGAGTTCAAATATAACAACTTAAGTTTATAAATATGAATAGAAAAGCACGCGAAGTCAAGACTTATGTAAAGCTACGAAATATTTTATTTTCTTTTTTTTTTTTCTTTTGTTATATAAATCGAAATCGATAGTAGACATTCTAAAGGACTTATCCAAAGGCTTATCACCACAGGTATAATTGACAGGTGTTTATACATATCAAATCCGTAAACAGAATCTACTAATAAAATTTTGAAAGGGGTGTATAGTTCCCAATTTAAAGAGGAACGGACCGGTATCGCCAGTCTGAGCAATCTCAATTCAAATGAGAAATATGAAATACATTTTGGATTCCGAGTACGAGGTGTAGA
Organism: Scaptomyza montana; assembly: GCA_018904305.1. Taxonomy (NCBI): domain Eukaryota; kingdom Metazoa; phylum Arthropoda; class Insecta; order Diptera; family Drosophilidae; genus Scaptomyza; species Scaptomyza montana. Next base: position 291,097 of record JAEIGR010000111.1, read on the forward strand.
ACCGACTCATTATCAGAACTAAAAATCCTACGCAATTCGGTACCAAATAAATTAATTGATTAAAATATATAATATTCTTTTCTCTTTCACAAAGAAATAATTAATATAAATCAATTTTCTGGAACTACCCTATCTCCTGGTCTGGTTCCGACAATAATCAGATAGCCAGCATTTCCGAAGTAAATAGCAAGTCCAATCAGAATCTAACAATCAAAAAAAAGATGTGGATGGTATCTGGTAACCAAAAGGAATGTGGAAGGGAATTTGGGAATCGCGGGGTGTTACTATTGTTCTAGGATAATTAACAGTAATTATCCTAATAACAATATATTCGATCAATCGACAATTCAAGGTCTCACATTATGCAACCACCAACCGGTTCTGCATAACAAGCGAACGTTCGGGGGCCCCACGTTGGGCGCCAATTAACTGTAACGAACACTTACAAAGTCGTCTCAGCTTGCACACTCTGTCTACTATTTGGGCGGCCTAGCTCAGGGAAAATGGGCGTGGGTCTTGTGCTGCCTAGACAAACGGTGTCACAGAATAATATTGTAGACAGAAACGACAACAGAGGGATGGGGAACCAGATAAAATGAAACAGATCAAAATGTAATACACCCTATCTATTTTTGGAGAACTGAGATGTTATAGTTCTCCATCTTTACCCACCCAACCTGTAGGAGTCAATCAACATTGTTTGATCCTACCCTTATTATGCCTGCGGTGATTTAAACCTAAGGTGCCCTTAAATGAAAGAAATTATTCCATTTCCATAAAATATAATATAAATAAATCAAAATAATATATGGTATGACAATTTATAATTCATAATAATCCAAAATAGTTATAATTCAAAATTTAAATAATTCATAATTAAAATATCTATGATTCAGAATATTCTAATAATTTATATAATTTACGTTAATCGTTACTTTTTAATTTTACTTTATTGCAATTTAACCGTTTTGGTACAAAAAGCTCTTCGGCTAGACTGGGCACTTTATTTACAATTACTGCTGCACACCCTGTACATTTTCGGCTATGCCGTACTTACGACCTCATTTATTTAATCCATCGCTGTCAGCAGGCCTGGTGACGTAGACGAACTGTAGGTGATGATATTCAAAATAGAAGGTATAGATGCAACAATTCGAAATAAAGCGCTCAACTAGAAGATATAATTCAAATTTATAAGTAACTTTTCAAACTAAACAAAGAAAATTAATCTCAAATATAGAACAAACTGGAACGATATATGTAGCTCGCTGGCTGTTTAATCCATCGAGGTCTTCAAAAATGTTAGTATCTTGCATTTGCACTACTCGGTGCAAGCTAGATGAAAGCGGTACAGTTGTGGTTTGCCTGGTCCATGCATAGATCCATAGGTCTTCAAAATGAGGTTAGGTTGCAATTGCGCTACTCGGCGCAAGCAACACAAAAGCGATAGGGTGGTTATCTTGCACTTGCACTACTCGGTGCAAGCAAGATAAAAACGATGGCGATCTTCAAGATGGCATCAAACGAAATGCGGGATGGCGTACCGTGGTCAGAAGTTCAGTGATGTGCGTGATACATGGTGATTGTAGTGGGTGTGCATAGTTCGGGCGTGAAGCAGGGTATACGGCAGTCGGGATATTCCTCTCATTACTTTTCGGGCATCAAACTTCAGCCTCCATCAAGTGAGCAGCCAGGCTTGGGTACCTGCGACGTAATCTGCACCTCAAATTAAGCACCCTAGCACACACACACACATGGCCGTTTCATACACCATCACTAACTTTGACACACGCGTACAGTCGAAAACGGCAAAATCTTCAAAATTCCAGAAAATAAACCCAGCGTCGGGAAGATCTGGTATTCCACGTCACGTTGGCGATAATATTTCGAAACAAGACATCCGGATGTCCCGGATGTTTTCAGATTAGATTTTGGGTCAAGCGTATAGCATGTTGCGTGGAGCCGGTAATTAAAATTTTACCTGCACTCCCACAACCACTTCTGACCGCCTCTTCAGCAAGAATCCCTTACGCGCTCAGAGCGCAAGTCCGTCAGACCTAAAAGTCCAAGGGCTTTTCGAGCGAAAGCTCTTACGCATGCGTGACGCTGAATGAGCGCAAGCTTTCTTTCGCTGCATCTTGAGTGCAATTGGACGGCACGTGCAAGCTCAGCTTGCAAGAGATAAAGCTCTAAAGTCAAAGCTGAGTCAATACACATGCAAACATATGCATGTATTGATGATAAGCATTTACATACTCTGCTGTGTAAATATGCATGCTCTTAAATAACTTTAATTAGCAAAACAAAGAATTATTTATTCGCACCCTCACAATGTCAAGGGTGACGACAAGGCAGTATTTCTTGTTTCCTCCTTTCCATCGCTTGCCCTCAATAGCGTCAGAGGCGATGCTAACCACATCCTTGATGGCATCCACAGTAGATTTAGCCTTCCGGAAACCGTATTGTCGGGGTGAAAGTCCTCCGGAGATGTTTATTTGCTCCTCCAGCCTTGAGCAAATGAGCTTTTCGAAGGCCTTGCCTATCGTGTTCAGCAGACAGATTGGTCTGTAGGACGATGGCTCTTCCAACGGCTTTCCTGGTTTGGGAATGAGCACCAGCCTTTGGGTCTTCCACTGGTCTGGAAACCAACCTGCCGTTAGGCACTGGTTGAACAGCGCTGCAAATTGCTCGGGATGCAGGTTCATAGCCAGTCGTAGCGCTCTGTTAGGGACTGCATCCGGGCCGGGCGCCTTGCCGAGTTTAAGTCTCCTCGAGATATGCAGCACCTCCGTCCCTGTTACCAGCTTAACTGCGTCTGTTGGAATGCCGTCAGGGGGGCCAAGAGTGACACTTCTTACAGGGAACAGGGTTTCCACGATACGTTTTAGCGATGAGGCGTCTGTTGGCGCATCACCCTTTCCCCTGCAAGCCGTTTGACCGTGAGCTTGTAGGCTTTGCCCCAAGGATCGTGTTCCGCCGAGTCTATTAACTGGAGAAAGTAGTCTCTCTTGCTGTTCTTTATTTGTCGTTTCAGTGCTCTCCTCGCTCCTCTGTATCGCCTTTGGAGATCCGCAAACTGCTCTGTTCCGCGTGACCGGAAATATTGGCGCCTAGCTTGTATGCATGTCCTCCTCAGTTCAGCAATACGATCGTTCCACCAGGGCACGGGCTCATGGTGGCGTCTATATGCTTTCCGGATTCTCATGCTTGCCTTACAAGCTTCCGTCAATCGTGAGTCCATGCTCTTCGCCATCTCCTCTGCAGTGCCTGACATTTGCAGCCCTTCCAGCGATGCCGAGAACGACTGTGTATTCAGCGTCTCGGCGCGGAACATGACCCGATCAGGCGTGTTCCGGCGATATTCACTGTTGCGTTGTTTTATATCGCAGTATATTGCCATGAGGTCACTCGCTGTGTACTCCTCGCTAATTTGCCATCTGCAAAGCGACACAAGCGAGCTCGAGACGAAAGTTAAGTCGATCACTGATCCCACGCCTGCCCTGCTGAAGTTGTTCTGGCTACCGGTGTTGAGTAGCTCCATGTCTAGGGTGGCAAATGCTTCAAGAAGCAATCTGCCCCGTGTGTTGGTCACTTGGCTGCCCCATTCCAGGGCCCACGCGTTGAAGTCGCCAGCAATGATGACATTGCTCCGGGATCTGGCATCGCTCACAAGAAAGTCCAGTGTCGTAATATACTCGCTAACTGGCAAGCTCGGTGGCAGATAACAGCTGTATATCCAGATACCTTGTATGTGCGCTCGCACAAAACCATTTCCAGCACTTATGTCCCGTAGTGATTGGTTTCCAACGCCGCACACCCACAGGGATGCCTTCCCGCTCATGTCCGAAGCCCATTTGCTACCTCTCTCTACTCGATAGGGCTCGGATAGCACTGCGACATCTATCTCGTTTTCTCCGACGGACTGGGCCAGCAAGTTTTGGGCAGTCGCGCAGTGATTTAAGTTCAGCTGGACAAGTTTCATTGCGAGGACTTATGACTACCTCCGGCGCACCTTCTACTACCAGCCAGGTGGTTCCATTCTTTAAGCCCTTTGCTTTTGCAGATGAAGCAAATGGCACTCTTCAGGCACTGAGCGACTTTATGCCCTGTTTCACCGCATTTAATACAGCAGTTGCTCCTGTCTACTGCGCTTGCGCATCTGCTGACGATGTGGCCGACTTCCAAACACCTATAGCATCTGGGCTGGCTATTTTTCTCCATGACTCGGCAGCGGGTCCATCCGACTTTCACTTTCCCAAGACTTAGGATTTTTTCCGAGAGGTTCGCTGGTACGCTTATAACGGCCGTTTGGGTACCCGCGTAAGCTTTGCGTAGCTTTCTCATTTTGCACAGGCTTACATTTATGTCTGCCTGGGCCGCAACTGCCGATAGAACGTCCTGTTCGCTGGTAAGCTCATCCAGATCTCTTATTTCCAGGTGACTCTCTTGAGATACCACCCGTATCGCCGCTGACTCACCAAGCACTTGCCCAATGCTTTTGGTAAGCTGCTGCGCATTTTCACAGCCTGCGCTTTTGAGCTCAAGTAGGAGGTCGCCGTTTTGTGTTTTGCGCACCCTACTCACGCTGTTTCCTACGCACTGTAGCTTTTCATCACTACTCCTGGTAACCTTGCGCAGTATCTCGCTGTATGATAGGCTGCCCTTCTCCACGATGATTGCGTCAGGGCGCACACGTTTCGGTTTCTGTGCCTTTTTCCTCTGCGTCCTGACGGTTTGCCACTGTGTTTCTGGTACCGTGTCAACTGGCAACTCCTGCATAGCCTGCTGTGGTGCCATACCCGCCGTTGCTAAACTTTGGCTGCAAGGTAGCCTTTTCGGCCTTTTAGGCGACGACTTTCCGATGCCAGCAGATTCGTCCCTTTTTCTTCTTGGCATAGCGCTAGGTCCATGCTGACGCGCATCGACGTTTTTCCAGGCTTCCGTTTGGGTACTTGCTACCTTTGAGGAGGCAGTATTTCCCGCATTTGCCTACGGGAGCTTTCCCGTTATCGACTCATGGAGTCGTAGCATCTCTGTAAACCTTTCCTTGTCCTGCTGGTTAACATGCCTTTTCTGGGGTCCGCCAAACAGTCGGCAGATTTGTATCAGGTGCTCTCCCAGCTCTGCAAGCTCTTCTTGGGCTGATTTAGGCACTTTCCCTTCCTCTTGGATGTCCCGTGGTCGTAGGACAGCAGCGGGCAGTGGCGACGCCGTGGGTGAGAAGAAGAACGTATCTCCGGGGTCCAGCCTTACAGATGGGCTCAAAACAACGAGAGAATTTGTTTCTTGACCTACTTGTGGCGTAGCAACTAGGATGTCAATCTTCGGCGGAGACCTGTTCGACGTCGGTGGGGATCGCTGCAGCCGCGGCCTGCGGGCGAATGTCGAGTTGTCGTCAGACATCCTGAGGATCTGTAGCCTTTCACTAAGTATCTCCAAGCAGTCCCTCGTTGACCAAAGGTTTCCCTAAGGTATGTAGCCGATGGGGGTTATACCGCCCCTAATCGGTCACCAGAGCCCCTTTGCACCGCCGCAACGGAGTGGGTTGGTAATAGCCGGCTCCGTGGCTTTTAGCTATTCTCTGCTCGGAGACTACTTCTTGAATGACCAAAGAAGAAAGATATGCGCCTGTGTGCTATGCTACACTTTGCGCAGACCCTTTTGTGTATGCAGCGATATTTCGTATTCCCTGTAGCCGAACCCTCGTAGCGAAGACACCTCCAATAAGCCAAAAGCGCCACCTGTTACCAACCAGTGGAGCCCGGTGAGCGCTAATTGCTCGTTTGGCACTGTAAGGGGCGCAACCAACCCTGGAATGCCAAGCGATCAGCTGGCTGTATGGTCAGTCTGGAACACAAACAGCACACCACGAAAAAGAAAGTGTTGCACTGTGTGTATTTAGCGAACGCACACTACCGAACTGGCTAGAAATGCGCGCGGGAAAACTGCCGCTGGAAGAGGCTTCGCTGAACAACGAAAGGGGATGCCAAGGAACGCGCTTGACGGTAGCGATCTGGTGCACAGGTAAGTGGTCCGGCACTTTTACCGACACGATTCAAGCTGTTTTTCTTTGTTTTAACGCAGGTATAACCCCGGACTTGAAACGATGTTCTACCTCGACGCACTTCTTGTCTGTGTGTCCTTCTTGTGTGTGTGTATGACTGTTGTGTGTGTGCTGGTGCCAATGCCGGGTGTGTGTGGTGTAAGTGGTGTGTTTTTTTTTTTTTTTTTTTTTTTTTTTAATTCATTTATTAGATACAACGAGGAAATAGAACTAGGCTTAAGGCTATGACTAATATGTAACTTAGCTAATCTAATAAACCTAGGATTATGTTTTCACTGCTCGGGTGGGACTACCGTGAGGCATTGCTTCGCCCGAGCTGGAAGTTGCATCATCCTTCGTTCCTATCTCTCTCTATCCGCCTGAGCTCGCACATAACGACCGCTGCAAAGTTGCTGGTGGCCTCCCATCGCTGTATATTACCAACCATGAGATTGATAATATTTTCCACCGCGATGCACTGTCCCATGACCCTATTTAGTCGGGATCTTTCCTCGTTAAAGCGAGGGCACTCGAAAAAGACGTGCTCGGCATTCTCCTCTGAGCTACCCCCACACCATGTGCACATTGGGCTAGGCTCATGCCCAAGCCTGTAGAGGTAGCTCCTGAAGCATCCATGGCCACTAAGCAGCTGCGTAAGGTAAAAATTTACCTCTCCGTGTTTGCGCCCTAGCCATACTGTTAGCTCAGGTATGAGCCGGAACGTCCATCTACCTTTTGCCGAATTGCGCCATCGGTCTTGCCATCGCTCAATACTCCTTTCCCTGGCTTCCCTCCTGGATTGTGATCGCCTGGGCCTTGTCTCATCGTCATTGCCGTTGAGTGCATTGTGAAGCTCCAATGCCTCACGTGCCATTTCATCGATAGGAATCGCTCCGGAGATGACTAATGCTGCGTCGTCTGAGACCGTTCTAAATGCGCTGCAGGCGCGGATCGCACTAAGACGGTATGTGGACTCGATGCTCCGTCTGTAGCTTCGGATCTTCATTGCACCGGCCCAAATCGGGGCTGCGTACAGTATTGTAGACCTTAAGACACTGTTCAAAAGCAATCGGCGCTTGTGCTTTGGGCCTCTCGTGTTAAGCATCATTCGTGCGAGAGCTCTTCCTGTCGTGGCTGCCTTTCTGGATATCTCCTCCAGGTGTTCACGGAAGCAAAGCCTCGTATCGAGCATAACACCAAGGTAGCGTATGGCACGTTTCGATCGTATAGTGGTCTCCCCCACTTTAACGCTGGCCGTCTCGACAACTTTCCGACTACTGATCAGCAGAGCCTCGGTTTTGCTCGGGGCGAGCTGTAGGTTTGCTGCGCTAAGCCACGCCGCAACACGCTGTATTGCAGATTTGCATGCTGCTTCCACCTCGCCGAGTTCCTTGGCCACTGCGACGAGTGCAACGTCGTCTGCGAAGCCAATGGCTCTGACGTCGCCATCAAAACTGAGCCTGAGGATCCCGTCATACATCACATTCCATAGGAGTGGACCCATGACAGAGCCCTGGGGGACACCTGCCGTTGTGAGATGCAGCCGGACGCCTTCGTCTGTGCTATACTCGAGCACCCTATTGCGGAAATAGCTCTCTACCATCGCTAAGAGGTAGCGAGGCGCTCCAAAGCCGGCAATTGCACTCATAATGCAGCTCCAGTCCGCTGAGTTGAAGGCATTCTTGATGTCAAGGGTGACGACAAGGCAGTATTTCTTGTTTCCTCCTTTCCATCGCTTGCCCTCAATAGCGTCAGAGGCGATGCTAACCACATCCTTGATGGCATCCACAGTAGATTTAGCCTTCCGGAAACCGACGTTTTTCCAGGCTTCCGTTTGGGTACTTGCTACCTTTGAGGAGGCAGTATTTCCCGCATTTGCCTACGGGAGCTTTCCCGTTATCGACTCATGGAGTCGTAGCATCTCTGTAAACCTTTCCTTGTCCTGCTGGTTAACATGCCTTTTCTGGGGTCCGCCAAACAGTCGGCAGATTTGTATCAGGTGCTCTCCCAGCTCTGCAAGCTCTTCTTGGGCTGATTTGGGCACTTTCCCTTCCTCTTGGATGTCCCGTGGTCGTAGGACAGCAGCGGGCAGTGGCGACGCCGTGGGTGAGAAGAAGAACGTATCTCCGGGGTCCAGCCTTACAGATGGGCTCAAAACAACGAGAGAATTTGTTTCTTGACCTACTTGTGGCGTAGCAACTAGGATGTCAATCTTCGGCGGAGACCTGTTCGACGTCGGTGGGGATCGCTGCAGCCGCGGCCTGCGGGCGAATGTCGAGTTGTCGTCAGACATCCTGAGGATCTGTAGCCTTTCACTAAGTATCTCCAAGCAGTCCCTCGTTGACCAAAGGTTTCCCTAAGGTATGTAGCCGATGGGGGTTATACCGCCCCTAATCGGTCACCAGAGCCCCTTTGCACCGCCGCAACGGAGTGGGTTGGTAATAGCCGGCTCCGTGGCTTTTAGCTATTCTCTGCTCGGAGACTACTTCTTGAATGACCAAAGAAGAAAGATATGCGCCTGTGTGCTATGCTACACTTTGCGCAGACCCTTTTGTGTATGCAGCGATATTTCGTATTCCCTGTAGCCGAACCCTCGTAGCGAAGACACCTCCAATAAGCCAAAAGCGCCACCTGTTACCAACCAGTGGAGCCCGGTGAGCGCTAATTGCTCGTTTGGCACTGTAAGGGGGCGCAACCAACCCTGGAATGCCAAGCGATCAGCTGGCTGTATGGTCAGTCTGGAACACAAACAGCACACCACGAAAAAGAAAGTGTTGCACTGTGTGTATTTAGCGAACGCACACTACCGAACTGGCTAGAAATGCGCGCGGGAAAACTGCCGCTGGAAGAGGCTTCGCTGAACAACGAAAGGGGATGCCAAGGAACGCGCTTGACGGTAGCGATCTGGTGCACAGGTAAGTGGTCCGGCACTTTTACCGACACGATTCAAGCTGTTTTTCTTTGTTTTAACGCAGGTATAACCCCGGACTTGAAACGATGTTCTACCTCGACGCACTTCTTGTCTGTGTGTCCTTCTTGTGTGTGTGTATGACTGTTGTGTGTGTGCTGGTGCCAATGCCGGGTGTGTGTGGTGTAAGTGGTGTGTTTTTTTTTTTTTTTTTTTTTTTTTTTAATTCATTTATTAGATACAACGAGGAAATAGAACTAGGCTTAAGGCTATGACTAATATGTAACTTAGCTAATCTAATAAACCTAGGATTATGTTTTCACTGCTCGGGTGGGACTACCGTGAGGCATTGCTTCGCCCGAGCTGGAAGTTGCATCATCCTTCGTTCCTATCTCTCTCTATCCGCCTGAGCTCGCACATAACGACCGCTGCAAAGTTGCTGGTGGCCTCCCATCGCTGTATATTACCAACCATGAGATTGATAATATTTTCCACCGCGATGCACTGTCCCATGACCCTATTTAGTCGGGATCTTTCCTCGTTAAAGCGAGGGCACTCGAAAAAGACGTGCTCGGCATTCTCCTCTGAGCTACCCCCACACCATGTGCACATTGGGCTAGGCTCATGCCCAAGCCTGTAGAGGTAGCTCCTGAAGCATCCATGGCCACTAAGCAGCTGCGTAAGGTAAAAATTTACCTCTCCGTGTTTGCGCCCTAGCCATACTGTTAGCTCAGGTATGAGCCGGAACGTCCATCTACCTTTTGCCGAATTGCGCCATCGGTCTTGCCATCGCTCAATACTCCTTTCCCTGGCTTCCCTCCTGGATTGTGATCGCCTGGGCCTTGTCTCATCGTCATTGCCGTTGAGTGCATTGTGAAGCTCCAATGCCTCACGTGCCATTTCATCGATAGGAATCGCTCCGGAGATGACTAATGCTGCGTCGTCTGAGACCGTTCTAAATGCGCTGCAGGCGCGGATCGCACTAAGACGGTATGTGGACTCGATGCTCCGTCTGTAGCTTCGGATCTTCATTGCACCGGCCCAAATCGGGGCTGCGTACAGTATTGTAGACCTTAAGACACTGTTCAAAAGCAATCGGCGCTTGTGCTTTGGGCCTCTCGTGTTAAGCATCATTCGTGCGAGAGCTCTTCCTGTCGTGGCTGCCTTTCTGGATATCTCCTCCAGGTGTTCACGGAAGCAAAGCCTCGTATCGAGCATAGCACCAAGGTAGCGTATGGCACGTTTCGATCGTATAGTGGTCTCCCCCACTTTAATGCTGGCCGTCTCGACAACTTTCCGACTACTGATCAGCAGAGCCTCGGTTTTGCTCGGGGCGAGCTGTAGGTTTGCTGCGCTAAGCCACGCCGCAACACGCTGTATTGCAGAGTTGCATGCTGCTTCCACCTCGCCGAGTTCCTTGGCCACTGCGACGAGTGCAACGTCGTCTGCGAAGCCAATGGCTCTGACGTCGCCATCAAAACTGAGCCTGAGGATCCCGTCATACATCACATTCCATAGGAGTGGACCCATGACAGAGCCCTGGGGGACACCTGCCGTTGTGAAATGCAGCCGGACGCCTTCGTCTGTGCTATACTCGAGCACCCTATTGCGGAAATAGCTCTCTACCATTGCTAAGAGGTAGCGAGGCGCTCCAAAGCCGGCAATTGCACTCATAATGCAGCTCCAGTCCGCTGAGTTGAAGGCATTCTTGATGTCAAGGGTGACGACAAGGCAGTATTTCTTGTTTCCTCCTTTCCATCGCTTGCCCTCAATAGCGTCAGAGGCGATGCTAACCACATCCTTGATGGCATCCACAGTAGATTTAGCTGTCCGGAAACCGTATTGTCGGGGTGAAAGTCCTCCGGAGATGTTTATTTGCTCCTCCAGCCTTGAGCAAATGAGCTTTTCGAAGGCCTTGCCTATCGTGTTCAGCAGACAGATTGGTCTGTAGGACGATGGTTTTTCCAACGGCTTTCCTGGTTTGGGAATGAGCACCAGCCTTTGGGTCTTCCACTGGTCTGGAAACCAACCTGCCGTTAGGCACTGGTTGAACAGCGCTGCAAATTGCTCGGGATGCAGGTTCATAGCCAGTCGTAGCGCTCTGTTAGGGACTGCATCCGGGCCGGGCGCCTTGCCGAGTTTAAGTCTCCTCGAGATATGCAGCACCTCCGTCCCTGTTACCAGCTTAACTGCGTCTGTTGGAATGCCGTCAGGGGGGCCAAGAGTGACACTTCTTACAGGGAACAGGGTTTCCACGATACGCTTTAGCGATGAGGCGTCTGTTGGCGCGTCAGACCTATCCGCTGCAAGCCGTTTGACCGTGAGCTTGTAGGCTTTGCCCCAAGGATCGTGTTCCGCCGAGTCTATTAACTGGAGAAAGTAGTCTCTCTTGCTGTTCTTTATTTGTCGTTTCAGTGCTCTCCTCGCTCCTCTGTATCGCCTTTGGAGATCCGCAAACTGCTCTGTTCCGCGTGACCGGAAATATTGGCGCCTAGCTTGTATGCATGTCCTCCTCAGTTCAGCAATACGATCGTTCCACCAGGGCACGGGCTCATGGTGGCGTCTATATGCTTTCCGGATTCTCATGCTTGCCTTACACGCTTCCGTTAATCGTGAGTCCATGCTCTTCGCCATCTCCTCTGCAGTGCCTGACATTTGCAGCCCTTCCAGCGATGCCGAGAACGACTGTGTATTCAGCGTCTCGGCGCGGAACATGACCCGATCAGGCGTGTTCCGGCGATATTCACTGTTGCGTTGTTTTATATCGCAGTATATTGCCATGTGGTCACTCGCTGTGTACTCCTCGCTAATTTGCCATCTGCAAAGCGACACAAGCGAGCTCGAGACGAAAGTTAAGTCGATCACTGATCCCACGCCTGCCCTGCTGAAGGTGTTCTGGCTACCGGTGTTGAGTAGCTCCATGTCTAGGGTGGCAAATGCTTCAAGAAGCAATCTGCCCCGTGTGTTGGTCACTTGGCTGCCCCATTCCAGGGCCCACGCGTTGAAGTCGCCAGCAATGATGACATTGCTCCGGGATCTGGCATCGCTCACAAGAAAGTCCAGTGTCGTAATATACTCGCTAACTGGCAAGCTCGGTGGCAGATAACAGCTGTATATCCAGATGCCTTGTATGTGCGCTCGCACAAAACCATTTCCAGCACGTATGTCCCGTAGTGATTGGTTTCCAGAGCCGCACACCCACAGTGATGCCTTCCCGCTCATGTCCGAAGCCCATTTGCTACCTCTCTCTACTCGATAGAGCTCGGATAGCACTGCGACATCTATCTCGTTTTCTCCGACGGACTGGGCCAGCAAGTCTTGGGCAGTCGCGCAGTGATTTAAGTTCAGCTGGACAAGTTTCATTGCGAGGACTTATGACTACCTCCGGCGCACCTTCTACTACCAGCCAGGTGGTTCCATTCTTTAAGCCCTTTGCTTTTGCAGATAAAGCAAATGGCACTCTTCAGGCACTGAGCGACTTTATGCCCTGTTTCACCGCATTTAATACAGCAGTTGCTCCTGTCTACTGCGCTGGCGCATCTGCTGGCGATGTGGCCGACTTCCAAACACCTATAGCATCTGGGCTGGCTATTTTTCTCCATGACTCGGCAGCGGGTCCATCCGACTTTCACTTTCGCAAGACTTAGGATTTTTTCCGAGAGGTTCGCTGGTACGCTTATAACGGCCGTTTGGGTACCCGCGTAAGCTTTGCGTAGCTTTCTCATTTTGCACAGGCTTACATTTATGTCTGCCTGGGCCGCAACTGCCGATAGAACGTCCTGTTCGCTGGTAAGCTCATCCAGATCTCTTATTTCCAGGTGACTCTCTTGAGATACCACCCGTATCGCCGCTGACTCACCAAGCACTTGCCCAATGCTTTTGGTAAGCTGCTGCGCATTTTCACAGCCTGCGCTTTTGAGCTCAAGTAGGAGGTCGCCGTTTTGTGTTTTGCGCACCCTACTCACGCTGTTTCCTACGCACTGTAGCTTTTCATCACTAATCCTGGTAACCTTGCGCAGTATCTCGCTGTATGATAGGCTGCCCTTCTCCACGATGATTGCGTCAGGGCGCACACGTTTCGGTTTCTGTGCCTTTTTCCTCTGCGTCCTGACGGTTTGCCACTGTGTTTCTGGTACCGTGTCAACTGGCAACTCCTGCATAGCCTGCTGTGGTGCCATACCCGCCGTTGCTAAACTTTGGCTGCCAGGTAGCCTTTTCGGCCTTTTAGGTGACGACTTTCCGATGCCAGCAGTTTCGTCCCTTTTTCTTTTTGGCATAGCGCTAGGTCCATGCTGATGCGCATCGACGTTCTTCCAGGCTTCCGTTTGGGTACTTGCTACCTTTGAGGAGGCAGTTTTTCCCGCATTTGCCAACGGGAGCTTTCCCGTTATCGACTCATGGAGTCGTAGCATCTCTGTAAACCTTTCCTTGTCCTGCTGGTTAACATGCCTTTTCTGGGGTCCGCCAAACAGTCGGCAGATTTGTATCAGGTGCTCTCCCAGCTCTGCAAGCTCTTCTTGGGCTGATTTGGGCACTTTCCCTTCCTCTTGGATGTCCCGTGGTCGTAGGACAGCAGCGGGCAGTGGCGACGCCGTGGGTGAGAAGAAGAACGTATCTCCGGGGTCCAGCCTTACAGATGGGCTCAAAACAACGAGAGAATTTGTTTCTTGACCTACTTGTGGCGTAGCAACTAGGATGTCAATCTTCGGCGGAGACCTGTTCGACGGCGGTGGGGATCGCTGCAGCCGCGGCCTGCGGGCGAATGTCGAGTTGTCGTCAGACATCCTGGGGATCTGTAGTCTTTCACTAAGTATCTCCAAGCAGTCCCTCGTTGACCAAAGGTTTCCCTAAGGTATGTAGCCGATGGGGGTTATACCGCCCCTAATCGGTCACCAGAGCCCCCTTTGCACCGCCGCAACGGAGTGGGTTGGTAGTAGCCGGCTCCGTGGCTTTTAGCTATTCTCTGCTCGGAGACTACTTCTTGAATGACCAAAAAAAGAAAGATATGCGCCTGTGTGCTATGCTACACTTTGCGCAGACCCTTTTGTGTATGCAGCGATATTTCGTATTCCCTGTACCCGAACCCTCGTAGCGAAGACACCTCCAATAAGCCAAAAGCGCCACCTGTTATTAACCAGTGGAACCCGGTGAGCGCTAATTGCTCGTTTGGCACTGTAAGGGGGCGCAACCAACCCTGGAATGCCAAGCGATCAGCTGGCTGTATGGTCAGTCTGGAACACAAACAGCACACCACGAAAAAGAAAGTGTTGCACTGTGTGTATTTAGCGAACGCACACTACCGAACTGGCTAGAAATGCGCGCGGGAAAACTGCCGCTGGAAGAGGCTTCGCTGGACAACGAGAGGGGATGCCAAGGAACGCGCTTGACGGTAGCGATCTGGTGCACAGGTAAGTGGTCCGGCACTTTTACCGACACGATTCAAGCTGTTTTTCTTTGTTTTAACGCAGGTATAACCCCGGACTTCGATGGAAGTCCGGAACGATGTTCTACCTCGACGCACTTCCTGGTGTGTGGTGTGTGTGTATGCCTGTGTGAGTGCGGGTGACAATGCTGTGTGTGTGTGTGGTGTGTGCGTATGCCTGTGTGAGCGCTGGTGTCGGTGCCGTGTGTGTATGTAGAGTGTGTGCGTATGCCTGGGTGAGCGCTGGTGTCGAAGCCGTGTGTATGTGTGGTGTGTGCGTAGGCCGGTGTGTATGCGGGGGGTCAAACCCGTGTGTGTGTGTAGATTGTGCCTATGCCTTAGTGAGCGCTGGTGTCGAAGCCGGGTGTATGTGTGGTGTGTGCGTAGGCCGGTGCGTGTGCTGGGGGTCAAAGCCGTGTGTGTGTGTAGGTTGTGCGTATGCCTTAGTGAGCGCTGGTGTCGAAGCCGGGTGTATGTGTGGTGTGTGCGTAGGCCGGTGTGTGTGCGGGGGGTCAAAGCCGTGGGTGTATAGAGTGTGCATATGCCTGCGGGAGCGCTGGTGTCAAAGCCGTATGCGTGTATGGGGTGTGCGTAGGCCTGTGGAAGCGCTGGTGTCGGTGCCACGTGTGTGTGTGGGGTGTGCGTAGGCCTGTGTGTGTGCTGGGGTCAATGCCGTGTGTGTGTAGTGTGCGTATGCCTTAGTGCGTACTGGGGTCAAAGCCGTTTTTTTTTTTTTTTTTTTTCCTTTATTGCTTATCCTATGTATACAATGGCTTATTATTAGGTAATAAAAGCGAAACATAACATTGGCGGTACGGCCGTTAGGTAATGCGTCACCAATGCCTATGTTCCACCTAATCCTCTTGCTCTCTTCGCTCGCGCTCAGCCTTACGCAGATTGGTCATGACTGCCGCCGCGAACGCGCTGAATGCTTCTCAATTGACGCTGCTGGCCAGTATCAATGTCACCAGGTTGTCCAACTCGATGCTACAGCCGAAAGCCCTCTCCAGTTCATCTCGGGGCCCGGTAAAACGTCCGCAGTGAAACAAGACGTGTTCGGCATCCTCTACGAACCTATCACCACAGGAGGTACAGAACGCTGCACTCTCATGCCCAAGTCGGTGCAAGTACTCACGGAAGCAGCCATGACCACTTAGGAGTTGGGTGGTGTAGTAGTTGAGCTGCCCATGCCGCCGGTTTTGCCACGCTGAAATGCTCGGGATGAGGCGATGCGTCCAACGCCCTTTGCTAGACGCATCCCATTGCCTCTGCCAGTTATCCAAAGTGCGCGTTTTGGCCGCTGTGCGCACTTCATGTTTCTGGGGATCCGAAAGTTCCTTGCCATGGGTTCCCTCGTAGATCTCCGAGATTTCCCTAGCCAGCTCGGCTATGGGAGCTATTCCAGCCAGGACCAGACATGCGTCATCAGAGATGGTTCTGAAGCCGCTACAAACTCTGATCGCTCCAAGACGGTGAGTGGCTCTCAGTCCGCGGGTGTAGCTCTCAAAGCGGCAAGCTGATTGCCATATCGGCGCCGCATACAGCATCGTCGCTCTTGTGACGCTGGATAAAAGGAGTCTCTTGAATTGCTTCGGACCTCTCGTATTAGGCATGATACGCGAGATCGCACGATTTGCTAAGGCGGCCTTTGTGCTAGCGTACTCCAAATGCTCCTTGAAGCATAGCCTGGTATCCAGCATAACTCCCAGATATTTAATCGCCCTCTTAGACCTGACTGCAGTGTTAGCTACGATTATGTTTGCTGTCTCCACCGCTTTTCGGCTGCTAATGAGCACTGCCTCTGTTTTTTGGGGTGCTATCTGCAGTCCTACTGAGGAGAGCCACTGTATGGCTTTCGAGATGGCTAGGTTGCACTTTTCCTCCACTACCTTGAGATCCTTAGCGACAACCACTATTGCAACATCGTCAGCAAAGCCCACCAGCTGAACATCGTCTGGCATTGACAGCCGAAAAATGCCGTCATACATGACGTTCCACAGAAGAGGTCCCAGTACCGACCCTTGTGGCACGCCTCCAGAAACTCCGTGCTCCTCCATCGTCTCGCAGGTATCATACCTTAGGATTCTATCCTTGAAGTAGCTCCTTGTTATCCTTAGTAGGTACTCCGGCACGTTTAGCGCCTCAAGAGCCTCCAGGATGCAGCCCCATTTAGCCGTATTGAAGGCATTTTTGACGTCCAACGTTGTCACTAGGCAGTACTTCTTGGCGCCGCCTTTCCATCTACATCCAGCTATAGCTCCCGAAGCTATCTCGACTACCTTGCCGATAGCGTCCAGCGTAGATCGCGCTTTGCGAAAGCCATACTGCTGCGGTGAAACTCCGCCAGCAGCAGCAATGGCGCTATTGAGCCGGGTGCAAATCAAATGCTCCAGTAGCTTGCCCGCAGTATCGATCAGGCATATCGGACGATATGCAGCTGGATCTTCGAGCTTTTTGCCAGGCTTCGGTATGAGGACCAGGCGCGGTTTGGAAACTTTCCGCTTCGTAGGCAGCTGTTGTACATGCTCGAAAAGACATCTGGGCGGAGCGCAATTGCTAGCTTGAGCGCTCGGTTGGGAATCCCATCTGGGCCAGGTGACTTGCTTGGCTTCAACCTCGTTGCAGCGTGTCGAATCTCATCTAGCATGATGGGCTCAATTTGAGAATACATGCTTGGCGCAGGCGGGAGCTCGTCGATATCCTCATCCATACTGGGAAATAGGTGCCTTACTATCTCCTTCAATGATCTTGGGTCCATGGGGTGGCAGCGTGGAGAGGCATTGAAGCGTTTTACTACCAGCTTGTAGGCATTGCCCCACGGGTCGTTTTCCGCTGTGTCGCAGAGGTCCAGGAAGCATCTACGCTTGCTGTCTTTAATAAGCTTCTGGAAGCGTCTCCTACTGGCGAGGAATTCCGCCTGGCGTTCATGGAACAGCAGCGATCCACGTGAGCGCTGGTAGCGGCGTCTAGCATAGTTGCATTCGCTTCGAGCTTCAGCGATCTCCTCGTTCCACCAGTATACTGGGGCATGGTGCCTCTGGTACCTTCTGCTCCTAGTCATGCTATCATCGCAGGCACGGCTTAGCATCCGCATCGTTTTGTCCACCACGTCCTCGGTGCTATCAGTAGTATCAGAGGTCACAGCAGACTCCAGATGGGCACTGAAAGTCCGCATGTCTAGCGTCTCGACACGATACCTAGGCCAGTGGTGAGCTGGCGTATTACGGTGTTCCGGGCGTATTCCAACAGTGCACCATACGGCAACGTGATCACTAGCATTGAAGGAGTCGTCGATGCTCCAGGTGGACGAACTGAAGAGCGAGCTACTGACAAGTGTTATGTCAACGACCGAACCCAGTCCAGCTCTGCTGAACGTGTGCTGCGTTCCATGACTTAGGAGCGCCACATCGAGGAGAGAGAACGCCTCCAGCAACCCCCGTCCTTTGGCATTGGTTGACGAGCTGCCCCACTCCTCTGCCCACGCGTTGAAGTCTCCAGCGATGACGATCGGGTGACGGCCTCTTGCGTCTGCTACCAGGGAGTCCAGGGTGTTAGCGAACAGGTCCTGGGCCGCTGCACAATGGTTAAGGTTTAGCTGTATGAACTTCATTTTGCACGACCAAGTACGCTTCCACTGAGTGGACATCTATTACTGCCCGCCTGGTGGCTGAATGAGGCACTGCCCTTTGCAACACAGATGAAGCACTTCGCCACCTCGCTCTTGCAACTCGCTGCCTTGTGGCCTGTAACTCCACACCTGATGCAGCACTGGGATCTATCCACGGGGTTACGGCAGCTGCTTGCGGTATGTCCCATCTCCAGACAGCGGTAGCACCGCGTGCGCGCTTCCTGCTGGCGAATGACGCAGCTGGTCCAGCCAATGCGAACTGTGCGCAGGGCAGTAATGCTGCTTGCCAGATTTGCTGGTACTGAAAACTGAGCCACCTGTGTGTTACCATATCCAGGTCGAATGCTCTTAAAGATACAGACGTCGGCTGGTATGTTTGCCTGCGCTCGCTGGTACTTATTACCAGTGCATCCGATCTGCTCTTCGTATGTGGCTTGCCAGATGCCTTACCGGCTAGCTTGCTAGACTTCTTTCGCTGAGCCGTTTGCCACGTATTCCGTGGAACCGACTCCGAAGCTGCTGGACTTGCATTGCCAGTTTTGTTCCTCTTTGAGGGCGTAGCTCGCTGCCCTGGCTCTAGCTCGCGCCGCCTCTTGGGAGTCACTGTACTCCTCGCAGCACCGCAACTCTGCTGTTGCACTTTATCGGCTACTCTAGTAGGCAGCTTTGCAATCGGCGACGTCTGTGTGGCCATATCCACGCTATCACTGGAAGCTGTCTTGCTTCTGCCAGAGCAGACTTTGTATAGCTTAAGTGCCTTCGCTGCTTGGTCCCTCATCAGCTGGTTTACGTGCCGCTGCCCGAACAAAAGAGCATTAAGGCCGTTCAGGATGGCACCCAGCTGCACAAAGACATCTTCCTCCTCTGGCTTCTTCCCCTGGGGTGGACTGGCCGCCGCAGGTGCAGGCATGTCACCTGGAGGTACCAGGCTGGGCGCCGGGGGTAGCACACTCCCCTGGGGGGGGGACCTCGGCAATGCCGAGCGGCGCACAATACCTTCCACTATAACCACTTGTCTTCACTCACTTGTAGATCTACAAGCAGTCCCGCGTTGACCAAAGGTTTCCCTAAGGTTTTTAACCGGTGGAGGTTATACCGCCCCGACTCGGTCACCCGAGCCCTACTGAGCACCGCCGCAACGGAGGGGGTTGGTAATAGCCGGTACCGTGGCCTTCTGCTTAATCTGCTTGGAGTTTCCTACTGGAGAAATCGCCAAGTGGTGCGCCTGTTGGCTATGCAGCGCTTATCTCAAAATCCTTGCGCGTATGCAACAAAAAATTTTTGATTGCACTTGCACCCTAACTAACCATTCACAGCTGAGACACCTCTTTTCGTGTTGGCGCCACCTATGATTAGCAAGCGAGGGTAGTTTAGCGCTTCTCGCTCAGCTGGCACAGCCAAACACAGCCCTGGTACTCGCGATCAGCTGACACTTGTAAGCACAAGCAGCACACCACGAAGTTTGGGTGTGCAATGCGTGAAATGTTTACGTGTATTATTTCCACTCACACCAGTTGGAGTGCCCTAGATTGCGCGCGGCTTAAGGGAGACTCCACAACACCCGGTAGAGGAACGCGATTGGCAAAGGCAAATGAGAACAACAGGTGAGTTGCCCAGCCTATTGACGCGCTTATTAATTTGGAAAATTGGTTTTCACTTTAGGTTTAGCACTGCGAAAACACTAAAAGGACGGAGCGACAGGAAAAACTCGACCGTACTTTGCGTATCATACACATGTATCTCGGGGTCAAAGCCGTGTGTGTGTGTGTGTGTAAATTCCAGTGCGTGCGCAGCTTGGGTGCCCGTGTATGCCGGCGCGTGTATATCCGCCTGTGTGTCTGGGTAGCCTTCGCGCTGTTGCTGTTATTGTTGTTCGCTCCGTGTTATACGTTAGTATTTTTATGTTCCACTTCGTTGTTAGTCCGCGCGAAAACTAATTTGCCAACACAATTTAGGTCTGTTTGATAGTAGAAAGTGCAGGGTAGTGCAGGGCAGAACAGAACACGAAAAATACAACTCTGAAAATTTTAAGTGTAAAAAAGTGTAGAACTGCTATCGAACAAAAAAGGTGTAAGTTAGGGCAATTGAAGCAAACAACAGCTGACTGACAACTTCGAGCCGTGAAGCAAGCATACATCGTTTGGTTGGGCCTTAACATGAGTTTTAATAAAAATTAAAATTTCACTTTAAGTGAGTTAATTGATGAAGACAGCGATGCTGAAACTATTGCAACATTATTTTAATAAAAATCAAATGAATTTTTCGTAAACTTTTTATCAATAAAAAACAACCACTATAACTATTTTTAATTATTTTGTTTTTTTTTTTTAGATTTTTAGTTATTGTTCATTGGGTGCGGCAGCTGCTGCTTCCTGCTCTGAATTAACGGCAGGCTCTACATATTGTATAAAAAAAATATAAAAAATTATAAAAAGTAATTAAAATAAACAATTAATTTAATACAACCTTCAATTGCAAACTCCAAATACTCCTCATCCATATAATAATCATCCTCATTTGACATTTTTAAACAACTTGCAATGTTAAACTGATTGTCCCAAAACGATAACTGACTCAAAACAGCTGTTTTGTTGTTTTACACTTTTCTGCTCTTGATTTTTGGTGGTGTAGAAAAGTGCAGAAAAGTGTAAGTCAGGGCACACTAAAAAACACAGGGCTGAACAGTTTAGTGTAAAAAAGGGCAGCTATCGAACACTTTTTTGTGAACTAGTGTACACTAGGGTACACTAGTGCAGCTATCGAACAGACCTTTTGCCAAATCATTTTCTTGGGTGCCCACAGCTGTGTCGAACAACGTGAAGTTGCCGCTTTTTGGGTGGCCATGGCTGGGGCCAAGACGTTGCCATTTTCGGGTGACCATGGCAACGTCACGATCGCGTGTCGCATCTGGCAGCTTTTTGTGAGGTAACACTTTGCCAGCAAAATGCTACCTCACAACGTAGTCAACCATTTCCTTCGGAATCCCATAAGCAGTCAAGGTGCTGTAAACTGCGGCATGCGACACGGAATCGAATGCCTTGCTAACGTCTAGCGTAGCAATGTATATTGACAAACTTGATTTATGGCTTTGTGGCAGCACTCGACGAGGGTGCGTTACGCGCGTTGATGGCACGAAACTGAAGTGATCGAAAGCATAACTGTTGCGCTTCATGTTCATTTATTGAATAATCTTTTGATTCTTTTTATTCTAAGTTTTTGGCTGGCCACTGCTTCGGCAGAGAAGTCAGCGCGAGAGCCGTACATAGTTTAATATATAATGTAATGAGTGAGAGGATACACATATGTATAGTACATGGTCAAAGCGTGAGAACGCTGACGCGGCATCGTTGTGCGCGTTGCATTCTTACGCGATCATGTTACCAGCACTGGGTGCTTGGCTTATTGTTTATGCAACGACAAAAATATTAAAAATTAAAAAAAAATTGAAATTGTTTTGTGTTCGTTTTTTTTTTTTTAAATGGGAAGTACTAAAAAATTTTTTTTTTTTTTTTTTTTTTTTTTTTTTTTTTTTTTTATATAATAACAGTTGATCAGACTGTGCTTTCGTGAAAGTTTTTAGTTATTGTATAATTTTAACCTATTCTTATGAACTTTTTGTGTTTAATTGTGTTTACCTTTTATAATTATATTGTCTTTATCTTCTATATTTTCTACGCTAAATGGTCCTAAATATACTGAGTCTAGCTTATGGCCAGTTTCATTTTTTAGTAAAACTTTATCTCCTATTTTTAATTCGAAATTAGTAATATTTCTATCATAATATTCTTTATTCCTAGTCTTATGTTTTTCTAAACTTATTCTAGCTCTTTTGTAAGCCTGTTCTAATCTAAATTTACTCTCCTTAGCATAATCTTCTATGTTGTATAATGGGCTTATATTTTCTATTGTGTTAAAGAATTTAGGTAAATTATTTTGTTTATTAAATACTAACTCGTATGGACAATAGTTATGTGCTATAGAGGGGGTCGTGTTGAAACAGTACACAAAATATTTCAGCCACACATCCCAGTCGGTTTTATCAACTGAAATGTATGAGCGAATATATTCGTTAAAAGTTCTATGACTTCTTTCTACTGTTCCAACTGTCTGGTGGTGGTGTGCTGTAGACGTTATATTGTCTATTTTCAAATTTTTGCACAATTCATTAATAATCGAATTTTTATATTCAGTTCCCATGTCCGTAATGAACGTCTTCATTGGACCAAACTGCAATATACAAGATTCAAATATAGCTTTAGCGACAGTACTAGCATTTTTGTTTGGGATCGGAATGGCAACGAGATATTTTGTTAAATCGCAAATAAGCGTTATTGCATATTCGTTACCATGTTCGGATCTTGGTAATGGACCAATAGTGTCAACAATTACCCTGTCGAAAGCATATATTGGTGTCGCTGTCAGTGTTAAAGGGGTCTATGTATGTAATGTCGTTTTAGACATTTGGCATTTTTGACATTTACGTAAAATGTAATTTGTAATGTCTTTGTACTTTAGCTAAAGTTTTTGATATGCCAGTATGACCTCCTTGCATTGGATCATCATGAAATTTAGACAGTATAGCTTCTTTTTCTATATCATTTGATATATTGGTCACCGGCTTGAGTAGCGCTACTCCTTATAATTTTAATACATTATTGCCCATTTTCTTGAATAATTCTATTGAAACTTGTTCAAAGATTATGTCATTCGGTGCCACTTTTAGTTCGCGTATATCATGTACACCGGCTCTGCTTTCAAGCCGTTGGAAAAGTTGACCTAAATCAATAACTGCATTTGCATACAGATCGCTAACATCTATTCTTGCAATGATTTGTTTAACATGTTTAAAGCAACACAGCATATCTTTCGTTTGCAAGGTCGCTACTTTTCGTACATCGTCATTTGTTATGACTTCATATACGTTGGGCTTTGAAGCTTTATTTAGAGATTTATTTTTCAAATTATCTTTTTCTATATCTTTTCATTTCCTGCGCAGGAAATTTTCTGTCTTTTGTCTTGTCTAGTAGTGACTTTTAATATTTGATTCGTCATGTCTTTTAGCTCTTTAATGGTTATTCTTGATAACGCATCGGCTACAAAATTATCCTTACCCTTAAGATATTCCACCGTAAATTCGTATTCCTCCAAGTCAAGTCGCATTCTAGTTAATTTCGAGTTTGGGTTTACCATTGAAAATAAATATGTAAGGGGTCTATGATCTGTTTTGACAGTGAAGTCGCTACCATACATATATGGTCTGAAGTGATTAATTGCCCAATGAATTGCTGATAGTTCTTGCTCTGTTGTTGATTTATTACTTTCACCTTAAGTGAAACTGCGAGATGCATATGCTACAGGTAATTGAATACCATTATAATTTTGGGTTAAAATTGCTTCACAAGCTTTTTTGCTTGCATCTGTGATTATGCAAAATTCTTTGTTAAAATCTGGGTATTGTAATAATGTAGGACTCATTAATTTTTCTTTTAAATATTCAAAGGCATGTTGACAACTAGGTGTCCAGTCAAATTTGACATCCTTTTTACATTAATTGGTTATGTGACGTGAATATTCTGCAAAATTTTTAATAAAACGTCTATAATAATTGCAAAATGCAACGAATCGTCTAGCGCTGTCTGCGTCCTTTGGGACTGGATATTTCTGAATGACATCATACTTTTTGTCATCTGGGAGAATACCTTTGTCAGTACATTTATGACCTAGGAAGGTCACTTCATGCATGAAAAATGTGCACTTGTCTGGGTGCAATTTTAGATTGTTCTTTCTGCATAAGTCAAAAACGTTTTTAAGGTTTTTGATCATATGTTGTTCGGAACAACCGATGACAATTAGGTCATCCATGTAAAGGAATGCCTGTGATGGTTCAAGACCAGAAAATGCTATTGTCATCATTCTTTGAAAAGAATTAGGCGCTATTTTTAAACCATAAGGTAATCGCGTGAAGCGATAAGAGCCATTGCTCGTTGAATAAGACGTTATATTTCTTGAATTTTCTTCAAGTTATATTTGATGGAATCCTGACATTAGATCTAAACACGAGAAAAATTTTGCTCGGCCTAGTTGATCAAGAATATCGTCTATTCTTGGAAGTGGGAATTTATCAGCTAAAAGTTTCTTATTTATTTGGCGGTAATCAATTACTAAACGCCATCTTTTATCATTTGAATCAGGTAATGATTTTTTTGGTACTAAGAGCAGGGGGCTGTTGTATTCTGATACAGAAGGTTCTACAATATTGTCTTTTATTAACTTTTCGACTTGCTTGGCTATTTCTGTCTGTTGGCTTTGAGGAATTCTATAATTTTTGATATATGTTGGTTCATTGTCTTTCAATCTTAATTTTTGTTTGTAAAAATTATTCGTGGTTATTGCTTCGGATTCTAGTCCGAATATGTCTGTATACTTGACGCAGAGTTCGGTTAACATTTTTTTATATGGAAGCGGACAATTTTTTCTTAACTTAGATATAATTTTTTCATCTCTTGATAGATGATTTTTATTGAAAATCTCGTAACTAGTTAGTGGTTCAAATCTGACTTTATCTAGGTTAATTATTTTATTTGAATTTGTTGTATTCAGAATTCGGACAAATGTGTTTTTGGAATTGGATATGGAGCTTGCTATAAATACTCCATTCTCAATTTCTTGACACGGTATCATAATATGATCATCTTTTGTATCTAGTTTTATTTGTCGGACAACTTCGGATCGTAAAGGTAAGATTGTGGTATTATTGTCAGTGGTATGAACTATAGGGATAGTTATTGGAAAATTTAAATTTTGAGGTCTTAATATAAACAAGTCTTCGCTTGCTTTGAAGTCTAACTGACAATTGAATTTCTTTATGAAATCCATACCGATTATTCCGTCACATGGAATAGGAAAATTTGTGTCTACTAAATGAAAATAATGTGGAATTATATATCTACCTGTTGTTAATTCAACGAAAGTTAGTCCAGTGGAATGGATTGAACCTTCTCCAATTCCGCTGATAGTTGTGGTTGTATTGTTATCTATTTCTTGGTAAATGTCGGACTGTTCTTTTAAAATTGAGATATCTGCCGCCAGTATCTATGAGTAACGTCAACATTGTTTTCGTATACTCATTTTGTAAATTTATAAAAATGTTGAGATTAAGATTGATGACGTGAACTGTTGAATTTATTGGTTGGGAGTACTTAAGGGGGCTTGTTGGTCTGAGTGTATCGTACGTTACCATCTTGTCTATTATTGTTATTATTGTGGTATTTGTTATTATTGTTATAGTTGTTGTTCTGGTATCCCCTGTTGGCGTTGCTACGGCCGCGGTTATTTACTCGGAAATTTCCGCGTCCTCGGTTATTATTATTATAGTAATTATTATAATTACCATAATTATTATTATAACCTTGGTAATTGCCTCTACCTCGATAATTTCCTCGGAAATTACCTCGATTGGGGTGTCCTCTTTGTGCAAATAGGATTGCATTTGTTGATCCTGTAATTTCTTTACTGCAATGTATATATTTACTTAAAGCGTCATTCATTGTTGGGAATGTACCTGCTTCCAATATTGTTTTTAGATTGCCATGATCGCAGTTTTTAATCATGACATTTATTGCTTCTTTTGTGCTGAATTTATCAGCAAGTTCTGCTGGCAATCCCTCATCGATATACGAAGATTCAAAAAATCTTCTTAAATTATCGATTTCGTTGGTAAATTGCCTGGCAGTTTTACCCTTTTGATAGACATTAGCCATTTTGGCTATTACCACGTCGGATGTTTCACCGACAATAGATTCTTGCAATTTCTTTATTATTGCATCTATGGTTGTCTCATTTTGGACTTTATAGAAGGTTGAGCCAATTATTTTTGACTTGATTACTTCTACGGCTATGTTCTTAAATGTGCCTTTTGTTAAATTTACTAGTCTTATTGAGGTTAAGAATATTTGCAAATTTAACTTTTTACCATCAAATTCGGGTATTGATGAGGATATTTCTCTCATGTATGCCCTATCGGCAATAGCTGTGTCTGTCATGGCTGGTTTTTGTATTTTTTTTTCGGTGTTATCTGAATCAGAACACTCTTGTTCTGACTCATCAAAGTCAATTGTTGGCTTGGACTCCTGGAGTTGACTTTCGTCAAACTCAATTGGAAAATAAGGGTTTTTGGGAATAGTTAGTTTAATATCACGACGAACACTTATCGTCTCTAACTTTAGAGCTAATTGTCGTAATATTTTTAAACAATATTCGTTGTGCGCATTCGTTAGCTTGCTCTTTAGTGAAGATGCTAATTCGTTAAGTATGTTATATTCAGTCGTTAATACTGTAATATGGTGCAACAACGTTTCGACTCTTATTGTTGTGTTTTTATTGACACATTTATATGACTTGTCGAATTTTTGTTTTATAAGTTCGATTTTTTTTCTATTTCTTGCCAACTCATAACTATTCCTTCTACATTTTTTGTTAATTGGAATTTAAAAAAAAAAATTTTTTCCATTTGGTACAGTTTTGGTTTTTTTTATTTTTTATTTTTAATCAATTATTTGAACGTCAGAGTCGTCACTTTCGGAGCTCAATAGTTCTGCTTTGATGATTTGATTTATGAACAAATCATTTATCGATTTTGGCAAGCGAACGTTTTTTCTTAGCAAATTTTTATATTGCAATGATAATATACGTTGTATTTGATTGTACATGTGTAATTTAACGGACTTGTTGGAGATTATCCACTGAAGGATAATTTTTATTTTCGGATGGTTTGGTCCGTTATCGACCAAAAACACCAAAAACGGAATAAATCTAGCTAATAGCTTGAGTTCTACCATGATTTTTTTTTTAAATTTTATTACCTGTGTAGACGCACAATAAAAATGTTGCCAGGGCCAAGAATGGGATGTTGTTCTACATATCTTTTGACATGGACATAAGGTAAGGTTTCTAAAACTTTTGCCTTTTCGGTCTTATCGCAACCATATAATGGACTTATTGAGATATTATATCTTTACATAAATTCATTTTCGAACTTATAAACGGAGATATATTCATGGAAGCCGGAAAGTATTTGTATAGCTTGTATACGAAAATTAGGGTATTTAGTGTAAATAGCATCTATTTTGTTTTCTATCATGTTTGAAAAATTTTGAAAATTATGAGGGACAATTTAAACTTTTTCTAATTCTGCTGTGTTATTTATTGCTTTGCTCATATACCTCCTCTTGATATTCCTTCTGTGAATTTTGTATAGTTTTGACACTGTGTTCCAAACCATGAGTATAACAATAAATAGAACCAAGATCAGCATGTACTTCAAATCTGGGGACGACACGTCAACTTTGTTAATTACGTTGGCTGTCGAGTCCACAGACTTGACGTCTACTAGACCCATGACTGGTTCTGGCAAACGATTATTTTCCCTGAATATGTCTAAGTTAACTGTATTGAAAACTGACATGAAAGTCTGCCTGATCAAGATTTCTGGAAATATTGTGTATTTGTTAAAAATTCTTTTTTTTTTATTTAATTTCCCATTTTTGTGATATTAAGTGTTTTAGTGTAGTGTACATATGATTGGTTTACAGTAATTACCAATCATATGTTGTTAGTTAAAGCCTATCAGATGTTAGATATTCCAACTTGCACCTTGCGGTGCTACAAGTTGTTTTTTTGTAGGTATTAAAAATAAAGGCAAAGAGGAGCTTGGCATTTAGCAGCTCTTTTGCGTTACTTCGCTCTTTTGGCGAAGTTGTGCTGTGATGTCATCTATGCGCTGTTGACACCTTTGTTGTTCTTCCTTGTCTGCATACGTCTGCAGCATATCCCGCTCCAGTCGTCTCTGTTGCAGTAGTCGTTTGATTCTGCCTCCCCGTTTTGTCTTCTTTGGGGGCTTCTTGGTGTTCCGGGCCTTGTACTCAGCTATTGTGAGTGGCCGTGGTCCATCGGTTGGACACACCTCAAGCGCCTCTTTCAGCGTCGGTGCATCCCTTTGCTCGATAGGAGCAGCGTTGCTGAACGATAGGTCTTCGCTCATGGATGGTTAATCAACGGTGTTCCAACGTTGGCGCAACTGGCGGTCCTATGCCCTTCGCACTTGTTTTGTGTTGATGTCCTTGGCCCAGCTTGATGCGCTGGGCGGTGCCGGTGCTGGTCTTCGCACAGGCTAATTTTGTTTTTGGTTGTCGTTGTTGTTGCTGATCATTGTTTTGTTTATGTTTGTATGTGCACTCAATAATTTATTAATTTTTGTATATTTGAGTTTAATTTGCTTTTCATTTTGACGAACGCAATTCGTATTGTATTTAATTGTTTTTTATTTTTGTGTGTAGTTGTTGTTTATATTTAAAATTTCAATTTGGATTTAAATGTCATTTAAACATTTAACTGATTCACCATGATTGACACATGTTGTTGCATGTGTGTATGTTTATTTGAGGCACGCACGAACACATTACGAATCTTTGATTCGATTTAATTCATTTTATGTTTTAATGTTTGTTTCGAACTGACAATCGTTGCATACGACGCACGCGCTTAATAACATTTTGAACACATTTTTCTGTGTTTTCTGTGTGAACACCAAACGAAAATTTTTCGTCGCCCAAAAATGTTTGTCACTATAAGTGCGGCTATTTGTCTATGTTTGCTTTTCACTTTGTCACAAATGTCACGGTCGCCATGAAATGATCGAAAGCATAACTGTTGCGCTTCATGTTCATTTATTGAATAATCTTTTGATTCTTTTTATTCTAAGTTTTTGGCTGGCCACTGCTTCGGCAGAGAAGTCAGCGCGAGAGCCGTACATAGTTTAATATATAATGTAATGAGTGAGAGGATACACATATGTATAGTACATGGTCAAAGCGTGAGAACGCTGACGCGGCATCGTTGTGCGCGTTGCATTCTTACGCGATCATGTTACCAGCACTGGGAGCTTGGCTTATTGTTTATGCAACGACAAAGTATCGTTGCTCGATTTAATGTTTAGACAACAACAAAGTGTTGCTGTTTATTACATTTGAATATATATGAATATATGTGTATACTAAGGGGGCTAAGGCTTTGTAAATGAGGCGTTTGTGCCTGCCGCCGCGCCGAGTTTACTTAGCCAGAGGGAGTTGGCAGTCGCATGCCAACTACCGAAGACCGACCATACGTGGTGAAGAGCAACATCCTGCTCGAGGTGCCCCTGCTCTAGACTAAATATGGCGGATCTAGAGAGGACAACTCGAAAAAAACCCGTTATCACCGGTGTTACCGTACCGTGCCCCTGTGATGAATGGCACTACGTTAGTGTGTCTTATAACGGTGGCTTCCGGATAGCTGGCACCTCCGGTCGTATAAGTGCCCGATCCGGGGTATGAGGCTCTGCCCCGGGGGATACCCTTTCCTCATCACTCGTGGTACCAAAACATAGAAACTACTGAAAATAAAATTATAGAAACCGGGTGCTCTAGCAGCCCCAAATCGACTGACGTCGAACATATCCGGGAGTCTGAGGTAGCTATGGACGTTTGTTCACAAAGCTCCAGTACCGACACCATCACCAAGGAGGTTGAAGAAGCCCTTCTTGCCTCTCCTAAGGCCAAGTAACCCAAGAAGATCGCGCTATCGTTAGCTGCAAGAAAGAGACTGCGCAGACACCTTGCAAATGGCGTTCCCATGGAGGAGGCTAAGAGGCTCGCACAGAAGCCTATTGGCCCACCCATGACTATGCCCAGCAGAAGTGGTGTAGCGAACAAGCGGGGTAGATCGGCAAACACGACCCCAGAAGAGGCGTCGAATAAGAGGGTCATGCTGAAGACCGCGGCACCTAGTGCCCTGGCGAAGGGTGATCCTGCAAGCGTGTTGCTTGCCACGGTGGCTCCAGTAGCCTCCACAGCCGCAACTGCGGCTGGGCAAGTAGCACAGGAGCAGCTACCCCAAACCGGTGGTATGACCTCTTATAGGGATGTTGCCAGCTCATCGAAGATGGCAATACTCCCAGCCGACTACCCCAACAGTTTGCTCACTACGGAGCAGCTTGGCAGCATCCAAGCCGCCATCTTGTCAAGGGTGATGGAGCTGAGGCATGGCTCTGTGAAGCCGTTATTCTCTGGCTGCACCTTTAAACCAGGATGGATGGCCATCACTTGCGGAAATGCGGAGACGGTTGAGTGGCTGTGCACAGAGGTGCCTAAGCTCCGGCTGTGGAAGGATGCCCGCATTAAGGTAGTCCCCGAGGCAGAGGCTCCACGTGCCGCTGTTTTCATTGGCTACTTTCCGCTTCCGAATGCGGACATGAAGACGGACGAGATTCTGAAGCTCGTCGAAGGTCAGAATAGCGGGCTGCGAGTGGGAGACTGGCGCGTCTTTCACCGGGAGATGAGGCAGCACATGGCTATTACTACCTTAGCACTGGACCCTGTTTCGGCCAACCGGCTGAAATCGCTAGGATTCCAGCTGAACTTCGCGTGGGGCAAGGCTACCCTTAAGCCTAAGGCCAGCGCGCAGTCGAAAGAACAGGCAGTGGCTCATGCTCGCGTAGCGGAGAAGCCCACCTGCTCCAAGACTGCCATACCGGACGCGGCTGCAACAACACCACAGGGTGTCGCTGAGGAGACTCATGCGACCCCTGGGCTGCCTGCAGCTAACAGCACAGTCCGGACCCCCAGCGGTGGTGAGGCATGTGGCACCGTAGCTGCCCAGGAGCCCGCAGCACCGAAAAAGATCCGCACCCTCCCCTTTACGGGCGCATCACGCGCGGAACCGGGCGCATCACGCGCGGAACCGGGCGCGTGAATAAGGGTGCGAGGCGCACTTTAGAGGAAGAGGCCCTTCTGAGCACAAACCGAGGCCGGAAGATGGCGGCCAGAGGCCGCAAGAGGGCGGACTAATGTCCTGTCCCCCTCCCCCCACCCTTCCCAACACCCGGAGACACCTAAGATGTCTCCAAGCAAACCTCCACCACGCAAAGGCCGCTTCTGACGTCCTCTGTGAGAGGTTTGCTACCATGGACATAGCATTTATCCAGGAGCCGTGGATAAATGCCGGACGTGTCCTGGGGCTAAGCACCACATCCGGTAAATTGCTATATGCAAACAACCTACCTCGCCCTAGAGCGGCGTTGTTAATTAACAAAAATCTAACATATGTTCCCCTTTCACAGTTCATCACTGAGGACCTGGTGGCAGTCTGGGTTAAAATACCCACTGCCCATGGCGAGCAGGAGGAAGTGCTGGCCTCCGCCTATCAGCCCGGCGATTCAGATGTTGTGCCCACGGCGGCTACCTGTGCCCTGGTAGAGCATTGCCAGAGAAACCGGCTCCGATGGTTAATCGCCTGTGATGCCAATGCTCATCACACGGTCTGGGGGAGCAGTGACATCAACAAAAGAGGTGAGTACCTTCTTGAGTACATTATTAGTAACAACATAAGCCTACTAAATCGAGGCAATGAGCCCACATTTATTAATGCAATCAGAGAGGAAGTCCTCGACCTAACTCTCTGTAGTCTTAACATGCTGTCCGTTGTCTCAAACTGGCACGTTGCGAGTGAGATCACTATGTCAGATCACCAGCACATTAGATTTGATATAGGATGTGCCTTGCCAAAAACACAAACTGGGATCTTTTCTGTTTTGAACTTGAGCAATCCAGAGACTGCTCCACCCGTCCGATATTGTCCATTGACGAGCTAGAGCGTGAAGCTACTGTGCTTCATACGAACATTAAATCGGCTTATCACGCTAGCTGCGAACAAAAAGTTCGTAAGACCAGAAGGGCTGTTCCCTGGTGGAACAAGAGCCTTGACGATCTCAAAAAGGCTGCGCGAAAGCTTTTCAATAAAGCAAAGAGTGGGAAAACCACATGGGACTCCTACAAATCTGCTTTAACGCTCTATAATAAAGAGTTGAGAAGGTCCAAACAGGCTACATGGCGCCAACACTGCGGGCAGATTTCAAACCTCCCGGAAGCTGTCAGGCTACAAAAAGCCCTTTCCAAGGACCACTCAAACGGCATCTGTACGTTGAAAAAGCCAGATGGAACACACACAAACGACCCAAGGGAAAAGAGCAGCCTTCTTTTGACTACTCATTTTCCCGGGTGCGTGGCTGTGGAGCAGCACAGCTCAGAGGGTGAGGCACCAACCTACCTCTCTGGGACTGGAGAGTGCCCACACTTGCGAGTGGCTATGGTGGCAGACTCCAAATAGGGCTGAGGGAAGGAACCCCCTATCCCTCAGAACGTTTTGGAAACTTGCCCTATAGACTGTTTCATCAAAATAGCGTACAATGGGCTATACAGAGCTTCAGTCCATACAAATCCCCTGGGCCAGATGGAATATATCCATGCTTGATGCAGCGGGGACTGCACCAACTCGCAATCCCCCTGGTCCGCTTATTCCGAGCTAGTCTTTTGTTTGGACACATACCAAGCAAATGGGCTAAAGTGAAAGTTGTGTTTATTCCTAAGCTAGGGAAGAAAGATTCCCAATTGCCTAAGTCCTATAGACCAATTAGTCTTAGCTCCTTCTTCCTTAAAACTATGGCGAAGATAATTGACCAGCACATCAGGGAGATGAATCTCAAGCAGCTTCCCTTACATAAGTACCAATATGCGTACCAAGCTGGCAAGTCAACTGAGACTGCCATTCATTGCCTTACAACAACCATTGAAAAGGCGATTGGCGCTCAACAAATAGCACTATGTGCCTTTTTAGACATATCAGGAGCTTTTGACAACACGTCATATCAGGCTATCCGTGCCTCTCTTGTACATAAAAATGTACCCACACCCATTATTAGGTGGATTCTGGAAATGCTTAAATCCAGAATAATAACTGTAGGCCTTGGAGGAACCATGACCTCAATCACAGCCACAAGGGGGTGCCCTCAAGGGGGAGTACTCTCTCCTCTCTTGTGGACTCTGGTCATCGACGAGCTACTCTATAAGCTCAACGACTTAGGGTTCGCCACTCAAAGCTACGCCGATGACCTAGTCATCTATATAGTGGGCTGGCATGAGCAAACCATCTCGGACCGCATGCAGCAAGCCCTTAACATAGCCAACAGATGGTGTCACGACAAAGGATTGTCCATAAACCCGTCTAAAACTGTTTTAGTTCCTTTTACCAGGAAAAGGTCTTTGTCTCTAACAAGACCATCCTTAAATGAATCTACCATTGACTTTTCGGTTGAAGCCAACTACTTAGGAGTTACACTTGACTCCAAGCTCAACTGGAATGCACACCTTGAAAAGACCATAAATAAAGCCACTCGAGCACACTTCGCTTGTAACAGGCTTTTCGGTAGAACATGGGGCCTAAGTCCCAAAATGATCTACTGGTCTTTTAACACTGTGGTAAAACCGATCCTAACCTATGCATCTCTTGCTTGGTGGACGAAATCTACCCAGAAGACAGCTGCGGCTGCACTTACCAAACTACAACGACTAGTCTGCATAGGCATCACTGGAGCCATCCGAACATATCCACTTGGAGTTATAACTGGCATACCCCCTCTACCCATCACTTTGAAAAAGGAGGCCTGCCTGGGGGTACTTCGCCTTCAAAACATCACTAGCATAAAAAGTGGTGATCTTACCGGGCATCTTCGGGTTCTTGAACCCCTTATAAATGAGCCCATTCTGCGCGTAACTGACGAACAGAAAACAAAACTTGTTTTCCACAGAAACTCCTCTGTAGTCTTGCACACCAGACATGATTGGAAAACAAAATCAATATCTCTGCCCAGTGGATCACAAACGTGGTACACTGACGGGTCAAAACTGGAAAACGGCGACACCGGGGCTGGTATTTTTGGACCAAGGTTCAACAAGTCCATAGCCTTGGGAAAGTCTCCAACCATTTTCCAAGCAGAGATATACGCTATCGAAATCTGTGCTCGTGAATGCCTTCGCAGGAAAATGCAAGGTGCACGGATTTACATCTTCTCTGACAGTCAGGCGGCGCTCATAGCGCTAAAATCCTTCACGATCTCCTCCAGACTTGTAAAGAACTGTTTCCAGCAGCTGAACGCCCTTGCCTCAAAAAACATCTTAACGATGGGCTGGGTGCTGGGGCATGAAGGCCACATAGGAAACGAGGTAGCAGACTCCCTAGCAAAACGCGAGGCGATGTCACCACTAATCGGCCCTGAACCGTTCTGTGGACTCTCGAAAGGACACAAAAAAGAACTGGTCAGGAAATGGGAGGAAAAGGAAATAAGTCGCCACTGGACCGACAGTGCAGGGCTGAGACAAGCCAAACAATTTCTCGTCCCCCAGATGACGCGATCAAAACGCATCATCAATCTAAAAAAGAACGAAATACGTATTCTTACAGGCTACCTAACGGGTCATTGCAACCTAAGGTATCACCTTAAAAAATTAAAACTTTCAGAAATCGACACATGCAGATTCTGTGAGATGGAGCCTGAAACATCCGAACATGTTCTATGTGAATGCTCCTCGCTAAGCAGACGTCGACTTCTACAACTAGGAGGTGAACTTATCCCCCCCTACAGGATATGGGAACATATAGACCCTAACAAAGTGCTCTCTTTTATTAGAAGCCTTGGTATAGAGGCTCTACCCTAATTCCTACAGGCCGGCACAAAAGACCTAACATCTGGTCGCAGTGCAACAAGGCCCTAGTAATAATAATAATAATGTGTATACTACAAAACACTGCGAGCGTTGCCTTAAGCGGCTTGGGGGTCACGGCATTAGCGGGGAAAGCATTGGCTGTAGAACCGGCAGCGGAAAGGGGGGAGGAATCGGTAGCGGAACTGTTGGCGGAACCGGAAGCGAACCAGGCGACGGAATCAGCCGCTATACTGCGTACGGCACCAGTGGCGGCAGGAGCGTTTGCTCGGGCGGGAATGTCGGGGGAAATAGTAGTGTTGTTGACGGAGCGGCGTTTGTTGGCAGCAGCTGCGGCGGAATCTATAGCGGCGTATTTACTCGCCGTTGCTTCATCCGACGACTCGGTGCGTCGTGCTCTCGCCTTTCTCGATTTCCGAGCTTTCCGATCCTCTGAGTTGCCCTTCATCGAAGCCATTGAAGCATCAGAAACCACGCTCGATTCGCTCATATCGCTTATGGCGCTGTGTGCGTCCATCGCGCTGGAGCAGTGACGCTCCCTCTCTTGCAAGATATGAGCAAGAATTTCCTAACGCCACCTGTTGCTCAACTGCTTAAGCACTGCTTAATGCAGCGCACTTTTCCT
Source organism: Scaptomyza montana (assembly GCA_018904305.1). Classification (NCBI taxonomy): domain Eukaryota; kingdom Metazoa; phylum Arthropoda; class Insecta; order Diptera; family Drosophilidae; genus Scaptomyza; species Scaptomyza montana. Next base: position 326,312 of record JAEIGR010000111.1, read on the forward strand.
GGCAACACACCAAACTGTTGCACTGCTTATGCTGAGCTAACTCAGCTTGGATTGTTTACACTTTTTGCACTGCTTATACTGAGCTAACACTGCTCTAGTGTACTTGTGTTTTGCTTACACTGCTTGCCCTTCAGATTTGTACACACCACTTTTTGTCAATAGCGCTTAGCACTGCTTGAAGCAGTTAAACTTCTTGGAGCACGTGTTCACTACTACACGCGGGCACACAAATTTTTCAGCGCTCTAATTGCAATTTGTTTTAAGAATAAAAATGATTGCATATATACGACATCGAAAACAAAAACACAACTTTTAATGCGCGCAAACAAAAAAACAGTAGATAGGGACAAGTGGACTATATCTCTACAGGGTTTGTTAAACGTAGCATTTTCCATGTGAAGGATTGTAAACACGGTGCCCATATATTCAAGGATATGGCACAGCGAGTCTGGTTTAAGCGCCAACTAACGCCACTTTTAAGGTACCAGTTTTTAAACACACACTGTTCGGGTGTGCATTATCCCAATTGGTGAGGGTTGGAACTATCAGCGAAAACACAACCACCAAGATACTCCCACAAGGGGGCCTACCTCAATGAGTTGCCTTGGAGGACAACTCAACCCGTGGTACCGAGTGAAGGACTCAGGTGGCCTCCCTATTTTAGTACCGACAGACTCGGATTTAGGGCACCAGGAATGGTGTCACTTTTAGTCGTCTCATACGACAAGCAGTGACATACTGTGGTAGATATTCTTCTGCCCGCCAACCACACGGGTGGTACAAGTTTTGGCTAAAACGCCCGGGACTGGAAGCCCAAGTGTCTCTTTAAGTCGCCTCGTACGACAAGCAGTGACATACTGTGGTGGATATTCTCGTGCCCGCCGACCACTCGGGTGATACCAGTTTTGGCCTTCCATGCGTAAGGCGGGCATAGACATAGCACGTGTAGCCAGTCTTCAAGCACCGTGCCGCATATACATGCAGGCGTGGCACTGATACTCCTCGCATGCAATTATGCGTTCAGCGACCCATGGCCAGTCAGCAGGAATCCAGCGCGTCGGCTGAAACAAAAGTCTCGCCGGCTGAAAACGAAGCTTACGTCCAGGTAAAATTTGTGTGTAACTCGTCCATCACTGGCACTATCCCACCTGAGCTGCCACTCTCGCAACAAGCATTCGTCCAGCAGCGCCATCTTCTGCTTCCAGTCAAGAGCTGCCAAGTCCCGACCGAACAGCCAGTCACCATCCTTCAACGGGTAATTACGCTTAAAATTGAACCTAATTGCCAAGCGCATGGCAGCAAGGTCAAGCGGGGATGCTCCAGCAAGGTTGATCGCAAAGTACTGTTGAGCCGGCAGACCATACAGGTCATGCGCTAAAAAAAATCAATTCTTTTGGCTTTCACTTGCCTCACCCCCCCCTCTTCCACCCCTCAGACACCAAAAAAAAAAAAAAAACAACAATACCCCATTTTTCCTCCTTTTTTGGGGGGCCAGTCGACCCGCAGTACGCGTGCCAAAGCCGTAACGACTCCAGCCAGCCGATCACGTAAAGATACGCGATATGCAGGTTGAAATTCAACCGCTCTCTGACTGTGATGCCCAGGTACCGGTATTTCTTGAGATATGGCAGGCTTGTTTGACCAAACCGTACGACCGGCGGCCTACTGTGTGACAGATTGCCTTTCAATAGCATAGAGGCCGGTTTGCTAATGGAGACAGCAACTCCGACCTAGCTCCCCCAAGCTCCTACGATGGACCTCAGTTCTGCTCCTTTCTCTTCCAAGACTCTGCGGGAATCTCCCTTGACGAGAAGCAACAAATCATCTGCATACGCGCTGAGTGGGCAATGTGGCTCCAAGCGCTGGAGAAGCACGTCTATCATGAGGTTCCATATAAATGGACCACTGATGGAGCCCTGTGGGCAACCTCGTGTCACCGGAACAGTGTGTTCTCCATGCCTTCTATCGATACTTGCGCTCCTGCCAGAGAAGAAGCTTCTCCACAAGTTGGCTTCTTGGCATCCTACGTCATCCAGTCGTCTCAGCACCGCGTTCCACTCAACATGATCAAAGGCGCCCCTAAAATCAACAAAGATTCCAAGCACGTACTTCGATCTGCTGGCGTAAACGGTGTTTTTGACGTGCCTACAGGCGTTCTCGACACAGAGTCCTGGTCGAAATCCGAATTGCCGAGGGCTCCTGGACAAGAGCGAAGCCGTGTCCATATTCCCACATGCGGTCTCCGAGCTCGATGTTGGCAGCTCGGCATCGGCCACAATTCGCTTGGATGAAGCTGAACATTAATGTCTAGCTTGCATCCCGCTAGCACTGCACCGTATATCGGGCACCTTTCCGAGAGCATGTAGTGCCCCGAAGGAAGCCCCTTAAAACGGCAGTTCCGGCAGTCCACCGGGCTAGTGCATTTTGCTGCGACGCACTGTGGGGCCTTTTCTCGGATAGCTTATCAAAAATCATTTTTTTCATGAACGCGTTTGGCAAAAGTGAAATATGTAATCGATGGAGAATACTTCAAAGATTATGGATCCAAACGATTTTTTAAATCGGTTAATAATTATGGGTGGTAGAGCTCCTCAAAGTTGAGTAATTTTACGTGAGTACGAAAAAATGACAATTTTTACAGAAATTTACCACTTTCGAACTGAATATTGGGCGACGTACACAACCGATCTTCGATCTTTTTTCTTTATCTGAAAAGTATGTTCAATCTCAGTGTTTTTCTGCATACAGTTTAAATATAGCTGAAATACTTATTAAATTAGAATCGTTTAAAAAATACACTAAATTTTGGCATTTTTTGAACTTTCGTGGACTATAACAAAAAATTATCTCTCAGAGTCACGGTGGGACCACATGCATTTGAAAGCTATAATATATACCTTTCATATGTATATAGTCACAATCTGCGAAAATCTGCATTTTGGAAACGCGAGCCAAAAAACTAGGGATACCTCGAGTTAAAAACACGCGGCAGGTATAAGGAAGAAGAAGAGCGCATACAAATTTGGCTGTAGCGTGTGTGCTGTTTATTGACAACATTTCTAAATGTTGTATTATAAGTACTACCTGTCTATATATATCCCTTCTAATCCTTTTTTCCTTCCTATCCTTTCTAATTACCTGAATGGAAAAGGTCTGAGGAGGCAGGTAAATATAATTGTAGTTGATGGAAAGTTGCGGTACTACAGGTTATTATACTCGATACCGAAGGTAAAGAGTATATTGAGTTTGTGCAATGTCCGTCATGGTGTCTGTCCGTCTGTCCGTCTGTATGAACGCAACTTTTTTCCACACCCTTCAAGCTAGAGACTTGAAACTTTTCAAATCTCTTTATCTATGGGATAGTAAATTAAAGTGTCAAGATGGGGGTTCTACGATAACTGGGGGGCTGGCAAATCGATAAATTCGATAACTCAAAACCGATAAATCCACATATTTCGCACATCCTTACAGCTAGAAGTACCAAATTTGGTAAGAAGATAGCTACTAGCAACCCCCAAAAAGCTGCATCAAAAATTTTGGCGCCACGCCCCCCTATATCGCCCCCAGCCCCCCCGAATTTTAAAGTCAAAAAAGCCTATATCTCCCCAGTTTTTGAGCTATAGCCACCAAATTTGGTGCCAAGACAGGTGATGATGACCCCCTAAAAGCTGCATCAAAAGTTTGGATGCCACGCCCACCAATACTGCCCTAGCCGCCTCCATCCGCCTCCATCCGCACCAACTCTTCGTCAAAAACGAGAATGCGTTTATCTTCCAGAGTTGTGGAGCTAGAGCCACCAAATTTGGTAGGAAGATAGCTTGACAACGAGCCCCAAAAATCTGCATCAAAGTTTTGGAGCCACGCCCTCCATTTCGCCCCCCTTTCCCCACTTTTTACAATTTTCGAGCTAGAGTCACCAAATTTGGTATGAAGATAGCAATTGACATTCCATCATTTTAAATTTCGAGCCAAATTTGGTATGAAGATAGCAATTGACATTCCAGAAAGATCTGCATCACAAATTTGGATGCCACGCCCACCCATACCGCCCCCAGCCCCCCTTTCCCCACTTTTTACAAATTTCGAGCTAGAGTCACAAAATTTGGTATGAAGATAGCAATTGACATTTCACAAAGATCTGCATCAAAAATTTGGATGCCACGCCTACCCATACCGCCCCCAGCCCCCCTTTCCCCACTTTTTAAAAATTTCGAGCTAGAGTCACCAAATTTGGTATGAAGATAGCAATTGACATTCCACAAAGATCTGCATCACAAATTTGGATGCCACGCCCACCCATACCGCCCCCAGCCCCCCTTTCCCCACTTTTTACAAATTTCGAGCTAGAGTCACAAAATTTGGTATGAAGATAGCAATTGACATTTCACAAAGATCTGCATCAAAAATTTGGATGCCACGCCCACCCATACCGCCCCCAGCCCCCTTTCCCCACCTTTTTATAAATTTCGAGCTAGAGTCACTCAAAATTTGGTATGAAGATAGCAATTGACATTCCACAAAGATCTGCATCAAAAATTTGGATGCCACGCCCACCCATACCGCTCCCAGCCCCCCTTTCCCCACTTTTTAAAAATTTCGAGCTAGAGTCACCAAATTTGGTATGAAGATAGCAATTGACATTTCAGAAAGATCTGCATCAAAAATTTGGATTCCACGCCCACCCATACCGCCCCCAGCCCCCTTTCCCCTCTTTTTACGAATTTCGAGCTAGGTTCACAAAATTTGGTATGAAGATAGCAATTGACATTCCACAAAGATCTGCATCAAAAATTTGGATTCCACGCCCACCCATACCGCCCCCAGCCCCCCTTTCCCCACCTTTTATAAACTTCGAGCTAGAGTCACCAAATTTGGTATATAGATAGCAATTTACATTCCACAAAGATCTGCATCAAAAATTTGGATGCCACGCCCACCCATACCGCCCCCAGCCCCCTTTTCCCCACTTATTACAAATTTCGAGCTAGAGTCACCAAATTTGGTATGAAGATAGCAATTGACATTTCAGAAAGATCTGCAACAAAAATTTTGATGCCACAACTACCCATACCGCCCCAGCACCCCCCCCCTTTCCCCGCCTTTTACAAACTTTGAGCTAGAGTCACCAAATTTGGTATGAAGATAGCCGGTGGCATCCCCATCTGCATCGGAGAATCTTTAAGGCAGCGTAAACCCCTGCCGCATCCGTACCCCTTTGCATTCAGGCCTCTTTTTACCGGTTTTAATTCTGGTATCGAGTATGCCGCAGTCGGTTGCGTCCGACTGCAACGTTTCCACTTGTTTTTTTTTTAATTTCTGTATTTCCCCGTTTACCTATTTTTAATGTAAATCAATACCTTAGGTATATATTGTTTTTTACCTAGCTAATTGGAAAAGGGTTATACCAATTTTGCTTGCTTACCTAGCTAACTCAAAATATGGTATAAAGTGCAAAATATGTCACTTGATGGCAACAGTTATTTCATAACTTCATATGAGGAAACACTTGTTGTTTATTGCTGCGAACAATAAGAAATTTTCAGATTGAATAGTATTTTTTCAATATAATTCACGAAATTTTGATAAATAAGCGCAATAACGGATTTAACAAATTCAAAGATTTTTGAACTATTTCGTGCTTCTGAAAATATTAACGATTTTCAAGTGGCATTGCTTAAAGAGATTGGCGTACTCGAAAACGCTAGTTGTGCGCTTCAGACACAACATTAATTCATTCACGCTAACTTGAAGCGAAAATGGAACTTGGTCCATAGAACCATGTCGGCTTTCATAAAAAGCATGAAAATTGGTTGGAGGAATGTACAACATTCGGATATTCAGAACAGGAAGAAGTTTACCCATCGACTAGCCGAGGAAGAGGAAGGCCGCAAAAAAGTATGGAGGAGTGTTCATGTGTTACAAGGAAACGTAAGCTTGAGGATGCTACGGATAGCTTAACAGCTGAACATCTGTCGGAAGCACTTTCATCCAAGTATATGAAGGAACAAGAGAGGACAAGAGCGACAATTACGAAAGCTGTGCAGGTCGCCAGTCCTTTACGGCTGAATAGGATTAAAGAAAGTATTCCAACGCCACCAAACTCAGTCGCCATTAAGTACACTGATGAAGAAGCGTTTTCCCTATTTATGGACTTGGGACTGACTAAGGAGAAGTATGATATTTTATGCAGCTCCTTAAAAAAACATAACGTCAAAGTTCTTCCCGGATATAAAAAAATTGTATTTACCAAAAAGGAAGCAGTGCCACCTAATACAATAATAACAGAGACATCTGTAGAAGTAAAACTCCAGGATTTAATGGATCACACTGCTTGGCGTATAGTTGAAAGTTTGCCTGATGGAGAGGTCGAGCTTCTTCCTGAAAATCTGACTCTACTCAATAAGTGGGGATGTGATGGATCGTCTGGACAAAGCATATACAAACAAATTATACAGACAGATGACGAAACTATTTCTGATGAAAATATGTTTATGGCTTCTGTAGTTCCCTTACGCCTTAGGAGTGAAACTTCTGAACATTGGAAAAATCGCCACCATCATCGATTCATTATTGTCGCCCTATTTTCTTCAAATATGCGAAGGAGTCGTCTGAATTGATTAAATCAACTGTAACCGACATATAAAATCAAATTAGCCAACTGAATACCTACTGTTTTTCAAACCAAAAGTGGAAAAACATTCACGGTGAAGTTTGATTTCTTCCTGACAATGATTGATGGAAAAGTCTTAAATGAAATTACAAACACCTCCTCAACATTGAGGTGTCCCATTTGTAAAAAAACTCAAAAAGACTTTCACAGTTTAGACGACTCAACGGGTGAGGAGAACTGCTACGAATATGGAATTTCTCCGTTGCATTGCAGAATAAAGTGTATGGAATTTATTCTGAAGCTCGCGTACACACTTCCTCGGCCAGGAGAAACAAAAACGGATAATACGCCTCGTGAGGATATACAGAGAAGAAAGGAAGTTATACAAGCTGAGTTCTCTCGGAAGCTAGGAATAAAAGTTGACTGTCCAAAGCACGGATACGGGAATACGAATGATGGAAATACTTCGAGGAGATTTTTTGAAAATGATCAAATAACAACTTAGATAACAGGTGTTCATAATGAGATCATTAAAAGGTTTGCTGTTATCCTAAATGTTATAAACTGCAAAGAAATGATAGATGGTGCAAAATTTGGCGAATACGCATCAAAAACAGCTCAACTTTTGACTGGATTGTATCCTCAGAAAAACTAACCCCCACGGTACATAGGATTTTGGCTCATGGAAAGGACTTAATAGAATATCAGTGCTTACCTATTGGAGAGCTGTCCGAAGAAGCACAGGAATGTAAAAACAAGGACTACAAGAGGTTCAGATACACTAATACGTGCAAAATTTGGGAAAAAAAAATGGAGACCTTTTCAACATGCTGGCAGCCTCATCGGATCCACTTCTTGCATCGCTGAGACATGTGCGATCACGAAAGGATTTGGAAGATAGCAACTATAGTTCCGAAATGTTGGCACCAGGAATGGTGTCACTTTTAGTCGTCTCATACGACAAGCAGTGACATACTGTGGTAGATATTCTTCTGCCCGCCAACCACACGGGTGGTACAAGTTTTGGCTAAAACGCCCGGGACTGGAAGCCCAAGTGTCTCTTTAAGTCGCCTCGTACGACAAGCAGTGACATACTGTGGTGGATATTCTCGTGCCCGCCGACCACTCGGGTGATACCAGTTTTGGCCTTTCATGCATAAAGCGGGCATAGACATAGCACGTGTAGCCAGTCTTCAAGCACCGCGCCGCATATACATGCAGGCGTGGCACTGATACTCCTCGCATGCAGATTTGCGTTCAGCGACCCATGGCCAGTCAGCAGGAATCCAGCGCGTCGGCTGAAACAAAAGTCTCGCCGGCTGAAAACGAAGCTTACGTCCGGGTAAAATTTGTGTGTAACTCGTCCGTCACTGGCACTATCCCACCTGAGCTGCCACTCTCGCAACAAGCATTCGTCCAGCAGCGCCATCTTCTGCTTCCAGTCAAGAGCTGCCAAGTCCCGACCGAACAGCCAGTCACCATCCTTCAACGGGTAATTACGCTTAAAATTGAACCTAATTGCCAAGCGCATGGCAGCAAGGTCAAGCGGGGATGCTCCAGCAAGGATTTGCATCGCAACAGTAGATACTGTTCGACAGACCGGCAGAGATCCACACAGGATCATGCGCTGACAAGACATCAACTTGCTTTTGGCTGTCACTTGGCTCATCACCACGTCATAGCACACTGAGGCACCAAATAGTGCACAAGGCACCATGAGTCCAGCATATATGGTCCGCTGGTCGCGGGGACTGACACCCCAGTCGACCCGCAGTACGCGTGCCAAAGCCGTAACGACTCCAGCCAGCCGATCACGTAAAGACGCGATATGCAGGTTGAAATTCAACCGCTCTCTGACTGTGATGCCCAGGTACCGGTATTTCTTGAGATATGGCAGGCTTGTTTGACCAAACCGTACGACCGGCGGCCTACTGTGTGACAGATTGCCTTTCAATAGCATAGAGGCCGGTTTGCTAATGGAGACAGCAACTCCGACCTAGCTCCCCCAAGCTCCTACGATGGACCTCAGTTCTGCTCCTTTCTCTTCCAAGACTCTGCGGGAATCTCCCTTGACGAGAAGCAACAAATCATCTGCATACGCGCTGAGTGGGCAATGTGGCTCCAAGCGCTGGAGAAGCACGTCTATCATGAGGTTCCATATAAATGGACCACTGATGGAGCCCTGTGGGCAACCTCGTGTCACCGGAACAGTGTGTTCTCCATGCCTTCTATCGATACTTGCGCTCCTGCCAGAGAAGAAGCTTCTCCACAAGTTGGCTTCTTGGCATCCTACGTCATCCAGTCGTCTCAGCACCGCGTTCCACTCAACATGATCAAAGGCGCCCCTAAAATCAACAAAGATTCCAAGCACGTACTTCGATCTGCTGGCGTAAACGGTGTTTTTGACGTGCCTACAGGCGTTCTCGACACAGAGTCCTGGTCGAAATCCGAATTGCCGAGGGCTCCTGGACAAGAGCGAAGCCGTGTCCATATTCCCACATGCGGTCTCCGAGCTCGATGTTGGCAGCTCGGCATCGGCCACAATTCGCTTGGATGAAGCTGAACATTAATGTCTAGCTTGCATCCCCGCTAGCACTGCACCGTATATCGGGCACCTTTCCGAGAGCATGTAGTGCCCCGAAGGAAGCCACTTAAAACGGCAGTTCCGGCAGTCCACCGGGCTAGTGCATTTTGCTGCGACGCACTGTGGGGCCTTTTCTCGGATAGCTTATCAAAAATCATTTTTTTCATGAACGCGTTTGGCAAAAGTGAAATATGTAATCGATGGAGAATACTTCAAAGATTATGGACCCAAACGATTTTTTAAATCGGTTAATAATTATGGGTGGAAGAGCTCCTCAAAGTTGAGTAATTTTACGTGAGTACGAAAAAATGACAATTTTTACAGAAATTTACCACTTTCGAACTGAATATTGGGCGACGTACACAACCGATCTTCGATCTTTTTTCTTTATCTGAAAAGTATGTTCAATCTCAGTGTTTTTCTGCATACAGTTTAAATATAGCTGAAATACTTATTAAATTAGAATCGTTTAAAAAATACACTAAATTTTGGCATTTTTTGAACTTTCGTGGACTATAACAAAAAATTATCTCTCAGAGTCACGGTGGGACCACATGCATTTGAAAGCTATAATATATACCTTTCATATGTATATAGTCACAATCTGCGAAAATCTGCATTTTGGAAACGCGAGCCAAAAAACTAGGGATACCTCGAGTTAAAAACACGCGGCAGGTATAAGGAAGAAGAAGAGCGCATACAAATTTGGCTGTAGCGTGTGTGCTGTTTATTGACAACATTTCTAAATGTTGTATTATAAGTACTACCTGTCTATATATATCCCTTCTAATCCTTTTTTCCTTCCTATCCTTTCTAATTACCTGAATGGAAAAGGTCTGAGGAGGCAGGTAAATATAATTGTAGTTGATGGAAAGTTGCGGTACTACAGGTTATTATACTCGATACCGAAGGTAAAGAGTATATTGAGTTTGTGCAATGTCCGTCATGGTGTCTGTCCGTCTGTCCGTCTGTATGAACGCAACTTTTTTCCACACCCTTCAAGCTAGAGACTTGAAACTTTTCAAATCTCTTTATCTATGGGATAGTAAATTAAAGTGTCAAGATGGGGGTTCTACGATAACTGGGGGGCTGGCAAATCGATAAATTCGATAACTCAAAACCGATAAATCCACATATTTCGCACATCCTTACAGCTAGAAGTACCAATTTTTGGTAAGAAGATAGCTACTAGCAACCCCCAAAAAGCTGCATCAAAAATTTTGGCGCCACGCCCCCCTATATCGCCCCCAGCCCCCCCGAATTTTAAAGTCAAAAAAGCCTATATCTCCCACAGTTTTTGAGCTATAGCCACCATATTTGGTGCCAGGACAGGTGATGATGACCCCTCAAAAGCTGCATCAAAAGATTGGATGCCACGCCCACCAATACTGCCCTAGCCACCCCAACTGGATGCCACGCCCACCAATATTGCCCTAGCCGCCCCCATCCACCCCAACGCTTCGTCAAAAACAAGAATAAGTGTATCTTCCAGAGTTGTGGAGCTAGAGCCACCAAATTTGGTAGGAAGATAGCTGACAACGAGCCCCAAAAATCTGCATCAAAGTTTTGGAGCCACGCCCTCCATTTCGCCCCCCTTTCCCCACTTTTTACAATTTTCGAGCTAGAGTCACCAAATTTGGTATGAAGATAGCAATTGACATTCCACAAAGATCTGCATCACAAATTTGGATGCCACGCCCACCCATACCGCCCCCAGCCCCAGTTTCCCCACTTTTTACAAATTTCGAGCTAGAGTCACCAAATTTGGTATGAAGATAGCAATTGACATTCCACAAAGATCTGCATCACAAATTTGGATGCCACGCCCACCCATACCGCCCCCAGCCCCAGTTTCCCCACTTTTTACAAATTTCGAGCTAGAGTCACCAAATTTGGTATGAAGATAGCAATTGACATTCCACAAAGATCTGCATCAAAAATTTGGATGCCACGCCTACCCATACCGCCCCCAGCCCCCCTTTCCCCACTTTTTAAAAATTTCGAGCTAGAGTCACCAAATTTGGTATGAAGATAGCAATTGACATTCCACAAAGATCTGCATCACAAATTTGGATGCCACGCCCACCCATACCGCCCCCAGCCCCAGTTTCCCCACTTTTTACAAATTTCGAGCTAGAGTCACAAAATTTGGTATGAAGATAGCAATTGACATTTTACAAAGATCTGCATCAAAAATTTGGATGCCACGCCTACCCATACCGCCCCCAGCCCCCCTTTCCCCACTTTTTAAAAATTTCGAGCTAGAGTCACCAAATTTGGTATGAAGATAGCAATTGACATTCCACAAAGATCTGCATCACAAATTTGGATGCCACGCCCACCCATACCGCCCCCAGCCCCAGTTTCCCCACTTTTTACAAATTTCGAGCTAGAGTCACAAAATTTGGTATGAAGATAGCAATTGACATTTTACAAAGATCTGCATCAAAAATTTGGATGCCACGCTTACCCATACCGCCCCCAGCCCCCTTTCCCCACTTTTTAAAAATTTCGAGCTAGAGTCACCAAATTTGGTATGAAGATAGCAATTGACATTCCACAAAGATCTGCATCACAAATTTGGATGCCACGCCCACCCATACCGCCCCCAGCCCCAGTTTCCCCACTTTTTACAAATTTCGAGCTAGAGTCACAAAATTTGGTATGAAGATAGCAATTGACATTCCACAAAGATCTGCATCACAAATTTGGATGCCACGCCCACCCATACCGCCCCCAGCCCCAGTTTCCCCACTTTTTACAAATTTCGAGCTAGAGTCACAAAATTTGGTATGAAGATAGCAATTGACATTTTACAAAGATCTGCATCAAAAATTTGGATGCCACGCCTACCCATACCGCCCCCAGCCCCCCTTTCCCCACTTTTTAAAAATTTCGAGCTAGAGTCACCAAATTTGGTATGAAGATAGCAATTGACATTCCACAAAGATCTGCATCACAAATTTGGATGCCACGCCCACCCATACCGCCCCCAGCCCCAGTTTCCCCACTTTTTACAAATTTCGAGCTAGAGTCACAAAATTTGGTATGAAGATAGCAATTGACATTTTACAAAGATCTGCATCAAAAATTTGGATGCCACGCCCACCCTTACCGCCCCCAGCCACCCTTTCCCCACCTTATATAAACTTCGAGCTAGAGTCACCAAATTTGGTATATAGATAGCAATTTACATTCCACAAAGATCTGCATCAAAAATTTGGATGCCACGCCCACCCATACCGCTCCCAGCCCCCCTTTCCCCACTTATTACAAATTTCGAGCTAGAGTCACCAAATTTGGTATGAAGATAGCAATTGACATTTCAGAAAGATCTGCATCAAAAATTTGGATTCCACGCCCACCCATACCGCCCCCAGCCCCCCTTTCCCCACTTTTTACGAATTTCGAGCTAGGTTCACAAAATTTGGTATGAAGATAGCAATTGACATTCCACAAAGATCTGCATCACAAATTTGGATGCCACGCCCACCCTTACCGCATCCAGCCACCCTTTCCCCACCTTATATAAACTTCGAGCTAGAGTCACCAAATTTGGTATATAGATAGCAATTTACATTCCACAAAGATCTGCATCAAAAATTTGGATGCCACGCCCACCCATACCGCTCCCAGCCCCCCTTTCCCCACTTATTACAAATTTCGAGCTAGAGTCACCAAATTTGGTATGAAGATAGCAATTGACATTTCAGAAAGATCTGCAACAAAAATTTTGATGCCACAACTACCCATACCGCCCCAGCACCCCCCCCCCTCTTTCCCCGCCTTTTACAAACTTTGAGCTAGAGTCACCAAATTTGGTATGAAGATAGCCGGTGGCATCCCCATCTGCATCGGAGAATCTTTAAGGCAGCGTAAACCCCTGCCGCATCCGTACCCCTTTGCATTCAGGCCTCTTTTTACCGGTTTTAATTCTGGTATCGAGTACGCCGCAGTCGGTTGCGTCCGACTGCAACGTTTCCACTTGTTTTTTTTTAATTTCTGTATTTCCCCGTTTACCTATTTTTAATGTAAATCAATACCTTAGGTATATATTGTTTTTTACCTAGCTAATTGGAAAAGGGTTATACCAATTTTGCTTGCTTACCTAGCTAACTCAAAAATATGGTATAAAGTGCAAAATATGTCACTTGATGGCAACAGTTATTTCATAACTTCATATGAGGAAACACTTGTTGTTTATTGCTGCGAACAATAAGAAATTTTCAGATTGAATAGTATTTTTCAATATAATTCACGAAATTTTGATAAATAAGCGCAATAACGGATTTAACAAATTCAAAGATTTTTGAACTATTTCGTGCTTCTGAAAATATTAACGATTTTCAAGTGGCATTGCTTAAAGAGATTGGCGTACTCGAAAACGCTAGTTGTGCGCTTCAGACACAACATTAATTCATTCACGCTAACTTGAAGCGAAAATGGAACTTGGTCCATAGAACCATGTCGGCTTTCATAAAAAAGCATGAAAATTGGTTGGAGGAATGTACAACATTCGGATATTCAGAACAGGAAGAAGTTTACCCATCGACTAGCCGAGGAAGAGGAAGGCCGCAAAAAAGTATGGAGGAGTGTTCATGTGTTACAAGGAAACGTAAGCTTGAGGATGCTACGGATAGCTTAACAGCTGAACATCTGTCGGAAGCACTTTCATCCAAGTATATGAAGGAACAAGAGAGGACAAGAGCGACAATTACGAAAGCTGTGCAGGTCGCCAGTCCTTTACGGCTGAATAGGATTAAAGAAAGTATTCCAACGCCACCAAACTCAGTCGCCATTAAGTACACTGATGAAGAAGCGTTTTCCCTATTTATGGACTTGGGACTGACTAAGGAGAAGTATGATATTTTATGCAGCTCCTTAAAAAAACATAACGTCAAAGTTCTTCCCGGATATAAAAAAATTGTATTTACCAAAAAGGAAGCAGTGCCACCTAATACAATAATAACAGAGACATCTGTAGAAGTAAAACTCCAGGATTTAATGGATCACACTGCTTGGCGTATAGTTGAAAGTTTGCCTGATGGAGAGGTCGAGCTTCTTCCTGAAAATCTGACTCTACTCAATAAGTGGGGATGTGATGGATCGTCTGGACAAAGCATATACAAACAAATTATACAGACAGATGACGAAACTATTTCTGATGAAAATATGTTTATGGCTTCTGTAGTTCCCTTACGCCTTAGGAGTGAAACTTCTGAACATTGGAAAAATCGCCACCATCATCGATTCATTATTGTCGCCCTATTTTCTTCAAATATGCGAAGGAGTCGTCTGAATTGATTAAATCAACTGTAACCGACATACAAAATCAAATTAGCCAACTGAATACCTACTGTTTTTCAAACCAAAAGTGGAAAAACATTCACGGTGAAGTTTGATTTCTTCCTGACAATGATTGATGGAAAAGTCTTAAATGAAATTACAAACACCTCCTCAACATTGAGGTGTCCCATTTGTAAAAAAAACTCAAAAAGACTTTCACAGTTTAGACGACTCAACGGGTGAGGAGAACTGCTACGAATATGGAATTTCTCCGTTGCATTGCAGAATAAAGTGTATGGAATTTATTCTGAAGCTCGCGTAAACACTTCCTCGGCCAGGAGAAACAAAAACGGATAATACGCCTCGTGAGGATATACAGAGAAGAAAGGAAGTTATACAAGCTGAGTTCTCTCGGAAGCTAGGAATAAAAGTTGACTGTCCAAAGCACGGATACGGGAATACGAATGATGGAAATACTTCGAGGAGATTTTTTGAAAATGATCAAATAACAACTTAGATAACAGGTGTTCATAATGAGATCATTAAAAGGTTAGCTGTTATCCTAAATGTTATAAACTGCAAAGAAATGATAGATGGTGCAAAATTTGGCGAATACGCATCAAAAACAGCTCAACTTTTGACTGGATTGTATCCTCAGAAAAAACTAACCCCCACGGTACATAGGATTTTGGCTCATGGAAAGGACTTAATAGAATATCAGTGCTTACCTATTGGAGAGCTGTCCGAAGAAGCACAGGAATGTAAAAACAAGGACTACAAGAGGTTCAGATACACTAATACTGCTGGCAGCCTCATCGGATCCACTTCTTGCATCGCTGAGACATGTGCGATCACGAAAGGATTTGGAAGATAGCAACTATAGTTCCGAAATGTTGAGTTTATTAGATGTTAACCTTACTAGCATTAATGTTGATGATTATTTGGTTGAAAATCAGCCATCGATAGCAAATATTAAAAATTAACCTCAAAAAATCACCCAAAAATCAGAATTTAAATTTTATGTATTTAAGTTAGAAAATCGAATAAAAACAACAAAAAATGCGAAATAGTCATTGAAGTTATACAAAATTTTCAGTTATGATTAAAAACAAACGTTTTTAATTGGAATTTTACAGGTAAAATGTGCTTGAATATTTTAGCACCACGGATACCTAGAACTCTTGGCGAACATTCATTTTAAAGCTTGAAAAGTCATCTATTAATTGCTTTTTAAATTTTTGAAATCGCTTCATTAGTTTAGAAGATATGATTTTTGATAAGCTAAATGAGCAAAAGCCCCACTGTGCGACGTGACCGAGTTGGCCACAATGGCGGCAGACATCATTTTTAAATGTGCACTGGTTCACCTTGTGGTCAAAACCCACGCATCTGTGGCAGGCATATGTACGGATGAGCGTCCGGCAGCGGAATGAGAACCACTTGATATAAACCCGTCCGGTCTTATCAAGTATGGACAGCGCTGTATCGTCCACCTCGAGCGTCAGATGAATTCTTTCGCCATTGGTGACGGACCACGGCTTCGTCTCCAAGTGTACCGCTTTTTTAAAGGCAGCAGGGCTTAAGTCCTCTTTAAAGTTGTTGCTGTAAAATTCTTCCATGAAGACCTCCGGCGAGATGGCAGTGTCTACGCCCATGATGGTCACCTGTGGGCAGAGTCCCTTACTCTTTGCCACATTGAGTCAAGCCTCCGTGAATTTTACGTTGCTAACAACCTTCTTCAGTTCACTAACTGATGGCGTGCGGATCATTGCACCACCGCGCTTCAGCTCGCGTATATCGTGTACTCGGACACCGAGAAAGGGTGCAATCTCCTTCATGATTTTATCGGCAACTTATTTGCCTGACAGGTTGGCATCGCGGCTGGTGACGACAGCCGACCATGTCTCCAACGGCTTCCTGGCTCGTGGATCGGCAACGAAGGCACTCGTGGCTGACGCGGCTGTCGTGGCTGTCACGGACGGGATCGCAAAGACCGCGGTTGTCCGCGATGGGGGGGCTGGGAAAAAGCACCCCCCCCCCCCCCCCCCCCTCCCCCCCCCCCCCCCCCCGGAGGAGCGAAAAGAAAACAAAAAAAATAAATATAAAAAAGAAAAAAAAAAAAACTCGCGCCCGCCCCCGCCCCCCCCCAACCAAACAAAACCCCCCTCCCCCCCCGCGGGAAGGAAGAAAGGGAAAAAAAAACCCACGCCCCCCGCGCGGGGGAGGGCCGGGGGGGGGGGGGGGGGGGGGGGGGGGGGCGAGCGTTGCCGTGAGCGGCTTGGGGGTTGCGGCATTAGCGGGGGCAGCATTGGTGGTAGAATCGGTGGTGGAAAGGAGGGAGGAATCTGTAGCGGAACCGATGGCGGCAATGGCGGCGGAGATGGTGGCGGAACCGTTGGCGGAACCGGTAGCGGAACAGGCAACGGAATCAGTGACTATACTGGGAAAGGCACCAGTGGCGGCAGGAGCGTGGGCTCGGTCGGGAATGTCAGGGGAAATAGCAGTGTTGTTGATGGCAACGGGGGTGGCGGCAATGGGAGCGGCGTTGTTGGCAGCAGCTGCGTCAGAATCTATGGCGGCGTATTTACTCGCCGTTGCTTCATCCGACGACTCGGTGCGTCGTGCTCTCGCCTTTCTCGATTTCCGAGCTTTCCGATCCTCTCAGTTGCCCTTCATCGAAGCCATTGCAGCATCAGAAACCACGCTCGATTCGCTCATTTCGCTAACGGCGCTGTGTGCGTCCATCGTGTTGGTGCAAGATATGAGCAAGAACTTTATAGCGCCACCTGTTGTTCAACTGCTTAAGCACTGCTTAATACAGCGCACTTTCCTTGGCAATACACTAAACTGTTGCACTGCTTATGCTGAGCTTACTCGGCTTGGACTGCTAGTATTGTTTAACACTGTTTGCACTGCTTGTAGTGAGCTTACACTGCTTGCACTGCTAAAGCAAGGATTTGCATCGCAACAGTAGATACTGTTCGGCAGACCGGCAGAGATCCACTCAGGATCATCCGTTGAGAAGATATATATTTGCTTTTCGCTGTCACTTGGCTCATCACCACGTCTTACCACACTGAGGCACCAAATGGTGCACAAGGCACCATGAGTCCAGCATATATGGTCCGCTGGTCGCGGGGACTGACACCCCAGTCGACCCGCAGT
Organism: Scaptomyza montana; assembly: GCA_018904305.1. Lineage (NCBI taxonomy): Eukaryota > Metazoa > Arthropoda > Insecta > Diptera > Drosophilidae > Scaptomyza > Scaptomyza montana. Next base: position 343,957 of record JAEIGR010000111.1, read on the forward strand.
ACGCGTGCCAAAGCCGTAACGACTCCAGCCAGCCGATCACGTACAGACGCGATATGCAGGTTGAAATTCAACCGCTCTCTGACTGTGATGCCCAGGTACCGGTATTTCTTGAGATATGGCAGGCTTGTTTGACCAAACCGTACCACCGGCGGCCTACTGTGTGACAGATTGCCTTTCAATAGCATAGAGGCCGATTTGCTAATGGAGACAGCAACTCCGACCTAGCTCCCCCAAGCTCCTACGATGGACCTCAGTTCTGCTCCTTTCTCTTCCAAGACTCTGCGGGAATCTCCCTTGACGAGAAGCAACAAATCATATGCATACGCGCTGAGCGGGCAATGTGGCTCCAAGCGCTGGAGAAGCACGTCCATCATGAGGTTCCATATAAATGAACCACTGATGGAGCCCTGTGGGCAACCTCGTGTCACCGGAACAGTGTGTTCTCCATGCCTTCTAACGATACTTGCGCTCCTGCCAGAGGAGAAGCTTCTCCACAAGCTGGCTTCTTGGCATCCTACGTCATCCAGTCGTCTCAGCACCGCGTTCCACTCAACATGATTATTTGAGCAGAACAACTTTATTTATAGTTTGTAAACATAGCTTAAGTTAGTTTAAAAGAAAACATGAAGTCGCTCTTAAGCTGTGTAAGCTTTCAGGCCGATCGGCAATCTGCCGACGGCGAATTTGTGTTGCGTGTGGCCGTCTGTGGCCCACGCAATTGTATTAGGCTAAGCTACTGTTTAATTGTCGTATTACACTTGAAGCCACCACACATATTAAACTCGCTGTCAATTTTAAAGAAATAACCGCGTCTCATTTTTGTACTTTGTTTTTTTTATAAATCTAAAAACTATTAGATTTTCATTGGCGCCCGAGCAGGGACTTCGGTTATTTCATTTGTTTGTTTGTTTCGCGTTGGTGGCTCAGGTTTCGCGTGTGTTGAAGACTCAACACAAATACTTTTTTTGGATTTGCTGCTTTTGCCCTTTTGGACTTTGCCATCTTGGACGCTGCATAATCAGGATTGTCCATGGAGAATAAAGGAAGAACACTTTCTATTGAATCGCTAGAAAGTCTGCAGGTGCCAAAAATTGAGCTTACAAATTTTACTTCGTTGTGTCGCCACAGTCGACAAAAAATATCACAAGTTTGTGATACTTATATGTGTGTACATACGTTCATACACGTAGAAACAGCTCAATTTCTGGCACTTTGTGTATTTGATTTAAATAAACAAAACGGCAACATATTTACATACATATATTAAAAAGTGAATAAATAAAAATTTAATACAAGAAACAAAATTAAGGTTTCAAACGGTGGTCTATTTATTGCGTTTCATATAGTTCGTGTGTTTGTGCAACTGCAAAGTGTTTTTTTTATTTTCGCTTCTCAACTAATCGCTACGTAACAATAAATGTACATACATTTAAACATATGTTTGCACTCGCACATACACACAAACTTTGTTAAACATTTTTGTGCATTAACCTCTGGTTGTTCGCTCGTTCGTTAACCTTTCTTCGCTCTTTGCTTGCGCTTGCATTTATTTTATACATTGGTTTGTCTATGCGTGCGCTCGCGCCAAATTTTGCCGCTTGTTCTTTTCATCCCCACTTTGCTTGCGGGTAAAGCTTGGCTTGATCGTCTGTTCGTGTTGTGCGCGCGCTTGCTCCAAATTCTCTCTTTACTTTGTTTAACCCCCGCACCCCGCATATTTTATAGCTGTACCCACAAAGTGGCTGCAGCAACCGCTTGACTTGCTTATTTTCGGTCGCTTGGACCGTTTTCGTTTGTTTGTTCACATATCGCCAAGAGTGCGTGTGTGTGTTCAGTAAGCAAGCTAGGCGTTTTGTTACATATTCGCAGTGCGTGCGTTAGGGTAGCTCACAAAGTGTGCCGAACTTTTTTCTACGTTTGTTAAAGGTTGTTTTTAGTCTGCTTAAATAAGTCTGAATCAGATAAACTGTCACTCGAAAAGCCAGCAGCGTCTAAGTCTAATGTTAAGTTAACATTATGTTTGCAGAAGTTTGATAAAGTTAGTGCTGACATTGCTCGCATGCAAACAGCCTTTAAATTAAAAAAGAATCTCATCCGACAAAACAAAGTTAGCATGTCGATTAGAATTATTAGAAGGGTATGTTGAAAAAGCTATGAATTTACAGGCAGAGCTGGACAGTTTAAATCCAGCTAACGAAAGCAGAGAGCCGTTAGAGGATTTGTGTGTCGTAACAAAAGCGTTGTTTGTGAATGCAATTAAGCCACGATTCGACACACAGGTACAACATAATTGCTCAATGAATTCGAGCCAGCGATCTCAACTGCCTAAAATGCGTCTACCGAAATTTAGTGGTAAACATTCGGAGTTTAGAAACTTTATGTGCCTTTTCGAGAGTCTCGTGGATGACGATGCGTCATTAACAAACGTTGAAAAATTTAACCATTTAGTTTCTTGTTTGTCAGATGAAGCATTGGGTGTAGTTAAGCCATATCAGCTAACAGATTGTAACTACCCTAAGGCCCTTGCTAGTCTAAAGTCAGTTTACGACAATAAATGCCTTATATTTTTTGACACAGTTGCCCAGTTATACGATTCGCCAAGCATGACAAAACCATCTGCGTCGAGTTTAAGATCGATAATAGATACAGTGTCTGCGATTTATGCATCGCTGTCGTCTTTGGGTGACGACAAAGACATTTCAAATGCAATGATTATTCATATGGTCATGGCTAAAGTAGACCATAAGACTAAGTCTTGTTTTGAGGAGCAGCTTGATTATGATAAGCTGCCATCTTGGGAAGATTGTGCTAAGCAGTTAAATAGGAGGTACCAATATTTGGCTGCAGAAGAGTCAACTAGTGACAAATCAAAAGTACGCAGTGAAGTGAGAAAGCCTCAACAAAAATCTTCATTTGCATGTGCTAGCTCAGCGCATAGGTCGTCGTCTGCATGCACTTATTGCAAGTCTGCAGATCACAATATATATTCTTGTCCGTCATTCAGTGCTATTTCTGTGATGCAAAGATTTGAGTACGTCGAAACTCAAAAGATGTGTCTGAAATGTTTGACCGTGGGACACATAGTTTCGAACTGCAAGGCGTCGAAGTGTCGTGTGTGTTCAAAGCCTCATCACTCTTTGCTTCATAGGTATAACACACCAGTACAAAGTGAGGCAGCTGCACTTCAAGCCTCAACTTCAGAGGCATATGTTGGTCACATGCGTAATGCGGATCAAGTCGTTCTTGCTACCGCCATCGTAAATATAAAAGATAGATTTGGACAGTTGCATCCAGCACGAGTGTTGCTGGACAGCGGCTCGCAGATAAATTTGATGTCTGAGAGCATGGCCCAGAGGCTACGGCTTAAACGCGAGCCAACTTCCCTTGCTATCTCAATGGTAGGTGGGGCAACCACTAATAGCAACAATAAGGTTTGTGCATCATTTCAATCTCGTTTGAATTCCCACACGTTTTCCGCTGAGTGCTGGGTACTGAAATCGATATCCACATCTCAGCCTGGACAGGCTCTATCCATATTGAATTGGAAAATTCCAAAAAATATTAAGTTGGCAGATCCCGAATTCTATAAGCCAGCGAAGGTAGATGTGCTATTGGGAGCGGAATTGTTTTATGGATTATTGTGCGTTGGGCAAATAAAACTACATTCCGAGCTGCCCATCATGCAAAAAACATTGCTCGGCTGGATTGTAGCGGGCAAATATACTGGACAAGTGCCTCGGCAACAGTATAGTAATAGTGTAGTAGCTCAAGTTTCTATCTCTTCTCTCGACTCTTTAGTTAATCGTTTTTGGGAATTGGATCAATGTCCAATCGAGTCGAAGGCTGGTCGCCAAACAGCTCAACAGCAGGCCTGTGAATTGCACTTCACAAAAACTGTGCAACGGTTAACTACCGGTCGCTTTCAAGTTAATCTTCCCTTTAAGACCGATCCCAAGGTTCTTGGCCTGTCCTTTCAAACTGCTGAAAGGCGGTTTTTGCAACTTGAGCGCAAACTGTCAAGGGATGAAACCCTTAAAAATATGTATCATGACTTCATGAAAGAGTATTTGGATTTAGGACATATGTCCATTCTGAAGTCTGCTTCTCCAGAACAGCATTACTACATTCCTCATCAATGCGTTCTGCGACCTGAAAGTACCTCAACCAAGCTTCGAGTTGTTTTTGACGCGTCTAGCAAAACATCAACAGCAGTTTCGCTGGATGAAACACTAATGGTGGGGCCAACGATTCAAAGGGAGTTGTATTCAACGTTGGTCAACTTTCGGTTGAACAAATATGCCGTAACTGCCGATATTTCAAAAATATATAGGCAGATAAATGTTTCTGAGCAAGACAGAAACTTTCAACTTGTCTTGTGGAGAGAAAATAAATCGCAAGGTCTACAGGCATACAGGTTGAATACTGTTACATATGGTACAGCGTCAGCACCCTTTCTGGCTGTACGTTGTTTATTCGAATTGGCAAATATATACGCACAATCACATCCCATTGGTGCGAAAGTGATTCAAAATTGTTTTTTTATGTCGACGATATGCTGGCAGGTGCAGACAGTTTAAAAGAACTGGACACCATTTGCAGCCAGGTTAGTGACATATTGTCCGATGGAGGATTTCCACTGGCCAAGTGGGCTTCCAATTGCCAGAAACGGTCTGGTGACAGGAGAAATTTGTATAAAAATTGATGAGCAAAGCTCGGTTAAGACGCTTGGAATGCGTTGGGCACCTCAAGAGGATGTTTTTAAATATCATCTTGACGTGGATAGTTTTGCCTCCCTTAAACCAAAGAAACGTAACATCTTGTCTATAGCCTCTCGTTTGTTTGACCCTCTTGGATTATTGTGTCCAATTGGCACTAAGGCAAAAATGTTGTTGCAGGAATTATGGAGGCTCAAGGTAGATTAGGATGAGGCAATCCCTATGAATCTACACACTGCGTGGAACAAGTTTACCACGACTTTGCGTGATTTGCACAAAATTTCGATCCCTCGGTACGTGTGTTTGGCTTTGTACCAATGTGTTTAAGTCCACGGCTTTGCTGACGCCTCCAGTCAAGTCTATGGTTGTTGCATTTACGTGCGAACAGTCAACAATGAAAGCGTTGGCGTTTCTTTGCTCACGGCAAAATCTAGGGTAGCTCCACTTAGTGTTAAAACAATACCCCGGTTAGAGCTTTGTGCAGCACTTTTGTTGGCCAAACTTTGGCAACAAGTGTCGAGCACAATGACCAAATTCACGATAGAAAGCGTGAATTTCTGGTCAGATTCGCATTTCACATTATATTGGTTGGAGCGTGATTCGGGTACGTTGGGTACATTTGTCGCGAATCGAGTTGCAGAAGCCCAAGAGTTGTCAACTGGAGTATTGTGGCGTCATGTTCCAACGGATTCTAATCCAGCAGACTTAGTTTCAAGAGGAACGGATATTAACGAAATTGTGAGTTCCTTGTGGTTCAATGGACCAAGTTTTCTAATGGCAGAAAAGGATCGATGGCCTCAACTGCATCAGTTTGAGATAGCGTCAGAAGTTAAAACTTCTGAGGATAAGAAAAGTGCAGTTGTGTGTGCACTGGGGGTATCAGACGCTGACTCTAATTGCATTTTGCAACTGATAAGCCGTCAGTCAAGGTTTTCTAAGCTGGTCCGTATAATGGCTTATGTGCTTCGATTTTGTTTCAAGCAACTTAGAGGTGATTCGCTCGCTGTATCTGCTTCAGAAAGAAAAAGTTGATTCTTGAAGCTGATCGCAGTCGTCCAAAGCACAACTTACGGCAGTGATTTTAACTTGTTAAAAAAATCGGCAGTATTAGTTCCAATGCTGCAAGCATTAAATCCATTTATTCACGAGACTGTGGAAAATGGTATTAAATGTGAATTAATTCGAGTAGGAGGACGTTTGCTACATGGCCCTATTTCGTACGACGCTAAGTTCCCTTTGTTGTTACCAAAGAGTTCTGAATTCGTCAGTCTTTTCATCAGGTATTTGCACCTTAGGCACTACCATGCTGGTGCCAAGGTTCTTGTTGGATTATTAAGGCAGCAAATTTGGGTGGTCAATGCTCGTAGCGCATGTACTGCAACTGTTAGAAGTTGCGTACACTGTTTTCGCTATAAGCCAAAATTATTGGGGCAAATCATGGGAAATCTGTCAGCAGATCGCCTCCTTGAAGGTCGGCCATTCAAGGTATCTGGTGTAGATTTCTGTGGGCCTTTTCATGTGAGCTACAGGATTAGAGGTAGACCACCAGTAAAAATGTACGTTGCCGTTTTTGTATGTTTAGCCTCAAAGGCAGTCCACTTGGAACTGGTAACAGATCTGTCCACTGACGCTTTTTTAAATGTTTTCAAAAGGTTCATTGGGAGACGAGGGCTGCCGGAGACGATGAACAGCGACAACGCGACAAATTTTGTCGGAGCGAGCAACGTGCTGAGGAAGCTGCAAGCGTTCCACCAGAGCGAGGAGAAGCTGCAGGAGTACGCAGTACAGAGAGCGGTGCAATGGAGGTTTATCCCTCCGAGGGCACCGCACTTCGGCGGGCTGTGGGAGGCAGCAGTGAAAGCTGCCAAACACAGGCTGGTGCGAGGAGCAGGCGACGCCAAACTGACACCGGACGAGTTGAGCACGCATCTGTAGGATGTCGAAGCGTTGCTCAATTTCAGGCCGCTCGTGGAAAACACCAGCGATCCCAACGACGGGGAAGCAGTAACCCCAGGGCACTTGCTCATCGGGCAGCCTTTGCTGGGGCTGCCCACAGGATTCACGCCCGAGGAGCCCAACAACAAGCGCGTACCCGCATTTTTGAAGCGGTGGCAACAGTTGTTGGAGCTCAAACTGCACTTCTGGCGCAAGTGGTCCAAAGACTACCTGCTCAGCCTGCAGCAGCGAGCCCAATGGAGCAGAGGCAAGGCCAATTTGGTCGAAGGGGCGGTCGTTCTGGTGCACGAAGACAGCACCCCCCCCCCCCCGCAACGATGGATCACCGGGCGCGTGACACGCGCAATCGCAGGCGAGGACGGCAAGGTGCTGGTGGCCGAAATTAGGACTCCGGCCGGCGTCATAAAACCACCGGTACACAGGCTGGCACCACTTCCCTTAGATGGATGTTGAAGACCGGAGCTCGTCAACGGGGCCGGAATGTTGGAGCAGAACAATTTTATTTATAGTTTGTAAACATAGCTTAAGTTAGTTTAAGAGAAAACATGAAGTCGCTCTTAAGCTATGTAAGCTTTCAGGCCGATCGGCTATCTGCCGACGGCGAATTTGTGTTGCGTGTGGCCGTCTGTGGCCCACGCAATTGTATTAGGCTAAGCTACTGTTTAATTGTCGTATTACACTTGAAGCCACCACACATATTAAACTCGCTGTCAATTTTAAAGAAATAACCGCGTCTCATTTTTGTACTTTGTTTTTTTATAAATCTAAAAACAATTAGATTTTTCAATGATCAAAGGCACCCCTGAAATCAACAAAGATTCCAAGCACGTACTTCGATCTGCTGAAGTAAACGGTGTTTTTGACGTGCCTCCAGGCGTCCTCGACACAGAGTCCTGGTCGAAATCCGCATTGCCATCTGTTGCCGGCCGGTAGCACATCTTTAATCCGGTTCACCATGAGTCCCTCCAGCACCTTGCCATGAACTGGTAGCAGGCATATACCACGATAAGAACTCGGATCGCTCCTACACTTATCGGGCCCCTTGAGCAACGCAACCACTCGTGGGCGTTTCCACTCGTTGCGAAAGTAGCCTTGTTCCATACAACGGGAATACAACGCTGTTAGGTGCTGAGGGATAGCACGCCACAACTCCTTACATATCGTTCCGGTGATGCCATCCATGCCGGGAGAGCGCCTGCTCTTCAACCTGGCGATACATGCATCCACCTCGGAGGCAACAAGCGGTGGCGGTGAGACATCCGGTATGGCCGTGGATGCAGTCGACTCCGCAACAGGAAAGAAGTTGCGAAGCAGCACTCCCGCACAGTCGTGCCATGTAACGACCAGCTCACCATTCGACCGGAGACACCCAAGCTCGATACTCTTCTTGCGTGCTCGCGAATCTTGTAGACGTGCCCCCATGCATCACCTCTGAGCTCTCCCACGAAGCGGTGCAAATCTTTTTCCTTCTCCGACAGAATTAGCTTCTTGTATTGACCAGCGGATATCCGCAGCTCAATCGCAAGTTGCTCGGCATCATCAACGTGACCACGTCGACGAGCATTCTGGAGCCTTTGCTTTAGCCTCCTGACCTCTTGACGTTTGGTAATAAGGTTGACATTCCACCAGACCAACTTCCACAGGGCTCTTAAAGATCTGCGTCCAATACTCTGTCACACACGTCTTGCACTAGAGTGCGCAGTGTGGACACTTGGAAATCCAACGGCGTCGTTCCATGATCCTCTGTGAATTCGGCTGCAAGCCTTTCCACTTCATCACCAAACAATCGCCAGCGTGCATTCGCGAGATTCCAGGACTGCACAGGAGCAAAGCTCTCAACTGCGTTCTCGGGGTCGCGTGTAATCACAACGGTAATGAGGTTGTGATCACTAACGTCCCACTCGTCCACTCTCCAGTCATATGTAGCCCACATAGACGCTGCTGCACTGACGATTATCACGTCGATATCGCTTTGCGCTCTGTGATTATCGAAGGTGTGCCACGTTGAGTACTCCGGCTCGACTTCCAAGAATCTAATCCACAAGCAGCTCACGGTTCAGAGTCCTCCGAGAAAGCTCAGAGAGCTTGCTGAACCATAAGGGGGATACTGCATTCGCGTCGAGACCGAAGATGACAGGAATGCTACTAGCTTGCAATAGCACCGCATCCAAGTACCCAAGGTACGGCTCCAGTTCAGTGTTGAATTGGCAGTATAAGGAGGTCAGGAAAAGTGAGCCAAATTTTAAAGTGACACACACGCATACGCCAAAGTTGGTGATAAGTGACTCTGTAGGCATGCAGATGGCGTCTGGGTCGTCCACGACGACTGCTGCCTTCAAGCGCCTGTCAGCAAAAACACGCATTCCCGTGGGGAAGCCCGTGATCCTTCCAGCTGAGTCAGCGTAGGGCTCCTGGACAAGAGCGAAGCCGTGTCCATATTCCCGCATGCGGGCTCCGAGCTCGATGTTGGCAGCTCGGCATCGGCCACAATTCGCTTGGATGAAGCTGAACATTAATGTCTAGCTTGCATCCCCGCTAGCACTGCACCGTATATCGGGCACCTTTCCGAGAGCATGTAGTGCCCCGAAGGAAGCCCCTTAAAACGGCAGTTCCGGCAGTCCACCGGGCTAGTGCATTTTGCTGCGACGTGACCGAGTTGGCCACAAGGGCGCAGACATCACCACTTGATATAAACCCGTCCGGTCTTATGAAGTATGGACAGCACTTTATCGTCCAACTCGAGCGTCAGATGAATTCTTTCGCCATTGGTGACGGACCACGGCTTCGTCTCCAAGTGTACCGCTTTTTTAAAGGCAGCAGGGCTTAAGTCCTCTTTAAAGTTGTTGCTGTAAAATTCTTCCATGAAGACCTCCGGCGAGATGGCAGTGTCTACGCCCATGATGGTCACCTGTGGGCAGAGTCCCTTACTGTTTGCCACATTGAGTCTAGCCTCCGTGAATTTTACGTTGCTAACAACCTTCTTCAGTTCACTAACTGATGGCGTGCGGATCATTGCACCACCGCGCTTCAGCGCGCGTATCTCGTGTACTCGGACACCGAGAGAGGGTGCAATCTCCTTCATGATTTTATCGGCAACTTATTTGCCTGACAGGTTGGCATCGCGGCTGGTGACGACAGCCGACCATGTCTCCAACGGCTTCCTGGCTCGTGGATCGGCAACGAAGGCACTCGTGGCTGACGCGGCTGTCGTGGCTGTCACGGACGGGATCGCAAAGACCGCGGTTGTCTGCGATGGAGCGGCTGCGAATGAGCTCACCGCCTCCATCTTTCCCTCCACGATCGCACTGCGTACCGAGAGCTTGGCAACGAGTGCATCATATTTGGCCACAGCGTCGAAAATCAGCATGGCTGCAGCTGGCTCCAGCCTTGCATGCAGCACAGCCTCCTTCACTGCTCGCTGGATGGAAGCGAGCTCAGACAATGCTGAATCCGCCTCGGTGGCAGCACTCGACGAGCGTGCGTTACGCGCGTTGGTGGCACGAAACGCGGCGAGCGTTGCCGTAAGCGGCTTGGGGGTTGCGGCATTAGCGGGGGCAGCATTGGCGAAAGAACCGGCAGCGGAAAGGGGGGAGGAATCGGTAGCGGAACCAATGGCGGCGGAGATGGTGGCGAAACCGGTGGCGGAACCGGTAGCGGAACAGGCAACGGAATCAGTGGCTAGACTGGGTAAGGCACCAGTGGCGGCAGAAGCGCGGGCTTGGGCGGGAATGTTGGGGGAAATAGCAGCGTTGTTGACGGCAACGGGGGTGGTGGCAATGGGAGCGGCTTTGTTGGCAGCAGCTGCGTCGGAATCTATGGCGGCGTACTTACTCGCCGTTGCTTCATCCGACGACTCGGTGCGTCGTGCTCTCGCCTTTCTCGATTTCCGAGCTTTCCGATCCTCTCGGTTGCCCTTCATCGAAGTCATTGAAGCATCAGAAACCACGCTCGATTCGCTCATATCACTAATAGCGCTGAGTAGTAGGAGAATGGGGATTCTACCCCAAAGGGATGCCGACAGTTTATGACCCCATTAAATTTTATGACCCCCTTATCGCCCCTTTTTTTTTGACCCTTTTATCGCCCCTTCAATATGATAATTTATGACCCTTTTTTTTCATGATCGTGCACGCTTTAATTAGACTAAGGTGGAGAACAAAGGATTAACATTCCTAGACCACCACTTTACCAGCAGCATCTGTGAAAGCAGTGATCAGAGGAACAGATTTGGTTATTTACCTAACTAGTGTTAGAGTCAATTGTGCACCTCTTTGACGTGCGTGGCATTGTAAACCTGTTTATGGTCATGAGGTGCAGTGTACACAGGAAGAAAGGATAGATAAGAGAGAGTCGAGAGGGCGCCTCTTTGACGTGCGTGGCATTGTAAACCTGTTTATGGTCATGAGGTGCAGTGTACACAGGAAGAAAGGATAGATAAGAGAGAGTCGAGAGGGCGCCTCTTTGACGTGCGTGGCATTGTAAACCTGTTTATGGTCATGAGGTGCAGTGTACACAGGAAGAAAGGATAGATAAGAGAGAGTCGAGAGGGCGCCTCTTTGACGTGCGTGGCATTATAAACCTGCAACACACGTCAAAAAATGAATTTTTATGGTTGTGATAACCAGTGATCAAAGGAAGTAAGGATAGAGAATAGAGAAAAGCGAACGCTTGTTCGATGTACTGGGGTTCTGTGAACAAGAGATGGGAATTTTCCTACGCAGCAGCAGCAGCAGCGGCAGGATCAATACATTGCTTCAAATCAAGATTATTGATACTTGTAGCTTAAGATTCAAATGTGTTAGAGGGGGAAAGAGTTAGGGAGAGAAAGTGTTAGAAGGAGAATGTATGTTAGAGGGGGAAAGAGCTAGAGGGGGAAAGTGCTAGAAGGAGAATGTGTGTTAGAGGGGGAAAGTGATAATGCTTGTTTTAATTTAATAAGCCACGCCCAGTGATCCTGCTTGTATTAATTTAATAAGCCACGCCCAGTGATCCTGCTTGTATTAATTTAATAAACCACGCCCCTTATACGATATTGATTGGTCCCCACCGTCCTTAAGATGAAAACTATTTTCCATTCCTTTGGGCTTGATATTTAAATATTTAGCGCCATCCCTTTCTAACCTTTGATATTATATATATATATTATATATACCTGTTTTTATTTTGGTCAAGTGCTAGGAAAAATATTATATCCTGCATTGACCTCAAAACGAATAAAAGAGGTACTTTTGACTGAAAAACCATCAGTAGCTCTCAAAATTTACAAGTGTAATTTTGAAAATTTTTCTTCCGTGTTTTAAAACGTTTGTGTTTTTAAATTTTTGAAAAAAAAATAAATTAAAAAATAAAAATAAAATGGCTGCAAACGCAAACTACAACGTTGTGTACACGACCGCCGCAGCGAACGACTTAGCCGAGATTTTCGGTACCGAAACGAGACCCCGCACTCCAGGATCGCAAACCACTTCCGCCACCTCCACGAACACTATCAAAGCCAACACCCTCATGAAGATGTTCAACGCTACCTTCCCCAACACACCCTTCAACACCACATACGTCAACACGCCCACCAACGCCACATACACTAACACACCCATCACCACTACCTCCACCAACACACACTCCACACCCACATACAACAACACAGCATACGGCAGCACCTACAACAACACAGCATACGGCACCACCTACAACAACACAGCCTACACCACCACCTGCAATAATATACCCTACACCGCCACCAGCATCTTGGCCGCCACCCCCAATACGACGACAAAGTGTTGCAACACATGTGAGGTTAATGTACTTTATTCAAAGTGGAATGGACATTTAAGGTCCAGTACACATAAAATGCGCGTTTTCATACCCCTAAATAGTGCTGTGAAGCAGATTTCAGGTGGATTTAAAAACCGTATTCTTACGTTATCGTTTGAGAATAGGCGTGAGGAAATTCTTGATCCCCAGGAATTCCTCACTGATGCCTCATCGGAGCTCATTCCAATAATAACCAATGTTTTGTCTTTACACACATCGTGTAAGATAAACTTTGAGTTATTTGCGGAATACATAAAATTCCATCAAGATGAGATGGTGATGCAAGTCAAGTCGCATCAAACACCTATGTGTGTTCTAACAGCTGGAAAAAATATAGAAGAAGTCTATAGTCAGCATGCTGAACTCATCCGGCAAAAAATGGATGAGTTCCAGGAAAGGGACAGCGGATGGACAATGTCAAAAATTATAAGATTGGAGTGCAATATTAATAAATACACTCCTTTAAAAGTTTCAAATTATATTGAAACTCCAAAGGTGCTGAGAGATAAAAAGGCGATTATAAATGTGAGAAACGAGGATGAATATTGTTTTAAATGGGCTTTAATATCAGCCCTTAAAGCTCCACGCAACACCAACCATGCTGATAGATGTTCGAGTTACAATATTAATATTGACAACTCCAAAATCTATGTAAGTGAAACACTTACATTAGATTTTGAGGAGTTGGAGTTTCCGCTTCCGCTCACACAAATTAAAGTGTTCGAAAGACGGAACTCCACTATTAGTATCAACGTGTTTGGGTTCGACGAAGAAAAAGGAAAAGTGGTTGGCCCGCTGTATTTAACGGAGGTCGAAAGGGAACGGCATATAAGTTTATTGCTTTTGGAGAGCGATGGACGGGCGCATTTTGTGTGGATAAAAAGTTTATCAAGGTAAGATTCATAATTTAAATTAATTTTTGATAATTTATAGTACTAATACATTTTGTTTTGTTTTAAATTTTACAGACTGGTTCGCTCACAGGTAACCGCACACAAAAACAACCTTTTCTTTTGCAACACCTGCCTCAACTTCTCACATAGCGAGAAGTTATCGATGGAGCATCGGATGAATTGCGGAAAGATGGTTTCTACGCTACCAACGGAAGAGAAAGCAAGTCTTAAATTTAAGAATTTTAATCGTAGTTTAGATGTTCCGTTTGTAGTGTATGCAGACTTCGAATGCATTTTAACCCCCCTCAATTCGAAAGTGAGCGAGAATGTTACAGCTACATCATTGCATGTGCCTATAGCATTCTCGTACTATATTAAGTGCTCCTTTGACTCATCCTTAGATAAGTTTGTTTTAGAGACTGGTAAGGATGCAGGTGTCAAATTTGTCACATCTCTCATCAGAGATGTAAGTGAAATTTACACGACCTACCTCTCTAATATTAAACCTATGACAATGAGTGCAGAGGAGGAAACCAGTTTTCGAAAAGCAGTTAATTGCCATATCTGCAAGAAAATTCTGGGGACCGACCGAGTACGTGATCATTGCCATTTAACGGGTCAGTACAGGGGTCCAGCCCATAATGTTTGTAACATTAATTTTCAAATTGCACCTTTTGTCCCCGTTTTCTTTCACAATTTTTCGCGGTATGACTCCCATCTTTTCGTTAGGGAACTTAACAAAGTGGAGGGTGATATAAAAGTACTCCCACTAAATAAGGAGTTGTATATATCACTCTCCAAATTTACATACATAGCGTCCCATGACAAAAATTTAGAAATTAGATTTTTAGACACGTTTCGCTTTATGGCAACCAGCTTAGATGCTTTAAGTAGTAATCTAAGTACTGAATGTTTCGAGAGCGTTAAGCGTTTTTATCCCTGTGAGGAGGAGTTTAATTTATTGCGTAGAAAGGGAGTCTTTCCATATGAGTTTTTGGACTCAGAAAGCCGACTAGCTGAAACCTGTCTGCCTCCAAGGGAGAAGTTCTTTAATAGTTTAACTAATAAAGAATGTTCGCCTGAGGACTATTTACATGCACAGCATGTATGGAAAGTTTTTAACTGTCAGACATTAAAAGAATATATGGAGCTCTATCTCAAAACAGATGGTTTTTTTATTGACTGACGTTTTTCAAAATTTTCGCACAATATGTAAGAAAATTTATTCTCTTGATCCTGCCCATTATTATACCACACCTGGTCTATCATGGGATGCTATGCTGAAAACAACCGAAGTAGAGTTAGATCTGCTTACTGATATTGATATGTATAGATTTATTCAGAATGGTATTAGGGGTGGTTTGGTTCAGTGCTGTAAACGGTACTCCAAAGCCAACCACATGTATATGGATGCGTATGACGCAAGCAAACCATCTGAATATTTAATGTATCTGGATGCAAATAATTTATATGGCTGGGCAATGTCTCAAAGTCTTCCATACACTGGTTTTCAATGGTTGAGTGACGATGAGATTGCTGTATTAAATGTTGCTCAAATAGAGGAAACTTCTGAATACGGATATATTTTAGAAGTAGACCTTTTATATCCAGATACATTACATGATTATCATAATGATCTACCATTTTGTCCGCTGAACCAAAAACCCACACCAGAAGCAAAGGTGTGTAAACTTGTTGCTGACCTTAGGTCAAAAAATAAATACCCTATACATTACAAAAACCTTCAGCAATGTTTACGTAATGGTTTAATATTGTCGAAAATACATCGAGTTTTAAAATTTAAACAGGCTCCTTGGCTAAAAAAATATATTGATCTTAACACTTCCCATAGAACTGTAGCGAAAAACAATTTTGAAAAAGACTTTTTTAAACTGTTAAACAACGCAGTCTATGGGAAGACAATGGAGAACGTTGAAAAACGTAAAGATGTTAAGATTGTCACTTCGTGGGAATCAACCACACGCAATCGATTAGGTGCACGTTCGCTTATTGCAAAGGCTAGTTTTCACAGCTCTGCGCAATTTGCGGAAGACATGTATGCTATTCAGATGAAGCGGCTCCATAATGTTTATGATAAGCCAATGTATTTAGGGTTTACAGTCTTAGAGCTATCCAAATGGCAGATGTATGATTTCCATTACGATTATATTAAACCAAAATTTCAAGAAAAAGTCACATTGAATTATATGGATACAGACTCGTTCATATATTCAATACAGACTAAAGACTTTTACGCAGATATTGCTGAAGATGTGGAAATGAAGTTTGATACGTCCGAGTACCCTGAGGAGTTAGCTAATTTATACGGGATTAAGAGGTGCAATAAAAAAGTCTTGGGTATGATGAAGGATGAGAACTGTGGCAAACGAATGCTGGAGTTTGTTGGTCTCAGAGCGAAAATGTATTCATTGTCTCTTGAGGGGGGTGGCTGTGTTAAAAAATCAAAAGGTGTAAAGAAGTCTGCATTAGATAAGCTTACTATAAATAGTTATAAAGAATGCCTTTTTGATAATAAGATTTTCAATGATGAAATGATGTTGTTTAGATCTAAGATCCACAACTTGTATACACATAAGATAAAAAAAACTACTTTAAGCTCTAATGACGACAAAAGAAAAATAAGGTCTGACGGTATAAATACCTATGCCTGGGGTCATTATAAAATTGATTCCCACATATATGAATAGCTTTATATTGTTAAAAAAAAAAATAAATAAAAAATAAAGAAAGAAAAAAATAAGATCAAGAAAAAAAGCACATGTACCTTAATTATGAATAAAAAAATTAAAAAAAAAAAATACAATAGTAAAAATAATCTGTAAGTAATAGTAACATAAAAAACCTTTAAAAAGTCTGTAAAACCTGTAAATAATATAAAATTTGTAAAACCTGCAAGAAGCCTGTAAAAACTTGTACAAAACCTGTAAAAAAAAAAAACCTGTAAAAACCTGTAAATAATAATAATAATAAAATATCGAAACAAAATAAATAAAATAAAAAAATCATTTAATATGCCGTTTAAAAATCTTCTTTATTTAAAAATAAAAGATAAATATATATATAAAACAAAATATTAAAAAAAAAAATTAATTAATATTCAGTTTAAAAATAATCTGTAAGTAATAATAATATGAAAACCTTTAAAGAAGCCTGTAAATAAAATTAATTTTTGAAACAGAATAAATAAAAAAACGTTTAAAAATCAGTTTAAGAAGTATATTTAATATTTATTTTTATTTTATGTATTTATATATATAAAAATAAAAATTTTTTTTTGAAAATAATTAAAATGCAGATCAAAAAGCCTCGGGAAAATCCATCCCGTTGAGGATACTATCCAGCGAGCTCCTATATCTTGAGCTCAGTTCTGGGAACAGTTCCTCCGGTGTGCCCACACTTGACTCCCAATAGGGCGATGGTGTTCGCTCTCGTGGGGCCCACATCCTCTGCTCGGGTGCTGGTGTCCTTGGTGGTCTCCTATAGGGTGCGTCAAACGGAGCTGGCGATGATAATCGTATGACCCAGCGGGCCATTCCGGGGAACCGGCGGCGTCTTCTTGACTCTCCCATTTTTGATGGCTCATAAACCTCGATAGCCGCCGGCATCCTCTCCGGTACACCAACGAGCTCCACTACCGGCTTCAGCCAGCTGAGCATGGTGTTTTTCTGCTGCTGCTTATTTGTCTTCTTGTTTGTTTTTGGCATGATGCTTCTTCTCTTTGATGTCTTTGTATGATTGAGCTATGCTCTGCACTGCCTTTTTATACCCATCAGCAGCACACACACACACACACACACATGCGCAATACAGGTAACAACACAGGTAAAAATTATCCTGCCCACATTTAAAATAGGAAAGTGTCACAAAAAGAGTGACGCGCCCATTGACTATAGCAACCAATAGAGTGACGCGTCCAATACCTGTTGCTTTCACCTTTCCATTTTGGCTTCCCAAATGACCGGCTGTGGCTGCGTCGTGATTCTCCAGTAATACATCCTTCCTTTTATTTTTAGGTACACAAAGCTTCCAAGCTTCCACATCTCCGCCTCCAGCGCGATGTGGGATGTGTCTATATAGGTTGCCATTTTCCTCCATGTAATCCGGATATTTTTTGTGCGATTTCCTTTTTTAATTTCTGAATCCATTTGCAATTTGCGTTGTCTGCCTCCATCCCTTCTGTGGCGATTTTTCTTAGGCAGCATGTCTCCGGAAGTGGCTGTCTCGAAAGTGCATCGGCTACGACATTGAGGTTGCCTTTACGGTATTTGACTTCAAAGTCGTATTGTTGCAGTTCAAGCGCCCAACGCGCTATTCTGCCTGATGGACTCTCGATTGAGTTTAGCCACTTCAGCGCCATGTGGTCCGTTATGACCACAAAATGGTAGCCTTCCAGGTATGGCCTTAGCTTTCTGATTCCCCACACTATGGCTAGACACTCTTTTTCAGTTGCCGAATAGTTCCGTTCGGCACCGTTTAGTGTCCTACTGGCGTACGATATTACCCTTTCACCTTGCTCCGAAGGTTGGGTCAATATCGCACCCAGGCCATAGTTACTTGCATCCGTCTGCAAGCAAAATGTTTTTGAAAAATCTGGGCATGCCAATACTGGGGACTGAGTCAGCTTCTCTTTGACCGTGTCAAAAGCTACTTGCCGCTCCTCAGTCCACTCCCATTTTGCGCCTTTTTTCATCAATGCGTTCAGAGGTGCTACTTTTGTCGCAAAATCTGGTACGAAGCGCCTGTACCATGATGCCACGCCCAGGTATTGTCGTAACTCCTTTACGTTGCTTGGCGGCTTCAATTCTGCGATTGCAGCAACTTTCTCCGAATCTGTGCGAATTCCTTCCTCTGTGACTCTGTGGCCCAGGTATTTCAACTCTTTTTTAAAGAAGTCTCATTTGTCCACGTTGATGCGCAGATTTGCTGCCCTCAACCGTCGAAATACCTCTTTGAGATTTGCCATATGCTCTTCGCGCGTTCTTCCGATGATTATAATATCATCTAAATAAGCAAACGCGTGTGGCATCATCTCTGGTCCAATAACGCGATCCAAAACCCTCTGAAAAGTTGCCGGTTCCGAGTGTAACCCAAATGGCATCACTTTCCACTGGTACAATCCTTTGCCTGGGACTGTAAATGCTGTCAGTGGTCGGCTCGCTTTCTCCATCGGGATCTGCCAGTACCCATCTTTCAGATCCAAGCTAGTGATGAAGTGGGCTTCACGTAGCTGGTCTAAAATGTGGTGCACTCTTGGCAATGGATACGCGTCCTTAACGGATCGGCTATTAAGTTGCCTAAAATCCACACATAACCGCCATTTGCCATTCTTCTTTTCACCATCACGATTGGTGCGCTGTGTGGGCTGTTGGATGGCTCTATGCAACCTTTCGCAAGTAGTTCCTCTACTTGCTGGTTAATTTCCGCTTGCATTTTTGGATTCTTCGGAAAATAACGCTGTTTTATAGGCCTGTCATCGCTCATCACAATTTTGTGTTCCGTAATTTGTGATGTGCTCTTTAGGTGTTTGAAGGCTGCGACTTCCCGCAAAAGAAATTCATTAATTTCTTGATCCTCGTGTAGATTTTTGGTTTCAATAGCTGGGTTTCTGACATCGTGTATTGCTTCGTCTTGTTCGGTTGTATTCTGGACAACTGCCACCGACAGTCTCTCCTCCAGCTTTCCAACCTTGTGCCGTCGTGCTGGGATGGTGACCACCAATCCCGCACACTGCAACACTGTGCCCATGCCAGTCAGAAAATCCCAGCCCAGCACCAAATCGTCTATCACACCAGGCATAATTAGCAACGCTACTTGCAAACTGCGATGCCCGAGTCTTATTTCGATTGTTATTTGTTCCGTTGTCCTGCTGTTATGTCCGTCTGCTAACTTCACCTGTCTACTTGCGACGCTTCTCCGGTCTACAGTGCTCAGTCTACAAGCAAGCTCTTCGCTAACAAAGCTGCTTGTAGCCCCTGTATCGACTGTAGCCTTATACTGACACTCACCGATCCCTACGGTGGCAGTCAACTGCGTCCCTTCGTCCTTCAGGTGACCGACTAGCGTCTCGGGGCGGACCTTGGCGGCTCCCGCTCGCCCCTCGATGGCGGACGCCACTGGCCGTTTCCCGACTGACAACATAGGGCTGTCCGCTGACCGATCCTGCCACAGACCCAGCAGAACTCCAACATTGGGTTTCGGCACTCTATCGCCCAGTGTCCCTCCTGTCCATACACGCGACATGCCCTTCCTGGGTTGTTTATGTGTGTCCTGGCAGGATTTTGCTGGGTCCTAGGTGTTGGGGTTGGCCGTTCGTCCATTCTTCCAGTGTGTTGGCTCTGCTCCTCCATGGCCATAAATCGGGTACGATTTCCACGACTCTGGTTGTGATCGCGTCCATTTTGCTGTGTAGCTCGGTGTTGTTGAGGCTGTTGTTGTTGATGTTGGCTGAATTGTTGTTGGGCTGTAGCACTTTGTAGCCTCAGTTTCAACCTATCCTTTTCTAACTCTTCGAATTCTTCTGCCAGTTGCATCAGCTGGGTCAAATTCGAGAACTGGTTTGGCCGTGCGTATCCGCGCAAGTCAGGAAGGCTGTTGGTGTAAATGGTGCGCACTTCCTTCTCTGTTGAGAGTCGTAAGGGTCTCATCAGAGTCTGCATCTCCACCATATAGACTTTAAAAGGCTCATCCAGAGCTTGCCGCCGTCTGCGTACGTCGTCGTACAAATTTTCAAAATAATCTCGAGGTAAGAAATATTCTTGAAAACTGTCGACAAAATCCACCCATGTCGTCCAATGCCTGTTGTTAGCTATGTACCACTTAAGTGCCATTCCTTTCAGTAACTCCGGCATCGCTCTTGGAATTAAATTTAAATTTAATCCATATGTGTCTGCCGACCATTCCACTTGCTCCAAGAATTCGAGAGGTTTCGATAGTCCATCGAATCGAAAGCTCCACTCTCGAACTTGTTTGGCTACTTTCTGGTATTCACTTGCCCTTGCATTGGTCTGATCATGTGTGTGGGTGTGGCTACGCTCTCCTGGCTGTTGGGTTGTACTCCAGGGCGATCGGCGAGATTCCTGTAAATCTCGCGCCCTAGCCGCCGCGCTGGTGCATGGGACGCTCAGCCTTGCTACGTCTATGCCGGCAAACTCCTTTTCCTCTTCGTATTCCCCTTCCTCGCGCATGAATTCTGGTTCTTTATTCGGCGACTGTCGGCTGTATATTTTCGCCAGTTCGCTAATGCGAACGCTGTGTGGAAGAGTATTTTCATTTTGACTTACCCAGTCTCCGAATTGTCTTCTCATATTTTCGACAGTGCCTTCGAGCTCCAGACCGAATTCCACTCCGCATTTCACTAGTGCATCCTTTTTTAGATTGTACACCCACGAACGAACCATATTGTCGATTATTTATATGTTTTTTATTAAAACAAACTATGTGATATTAGCCGTAGATCCACAGTTGGGCGCCAGTTGTAACGAACCTAAAGTTACGCGGTTTTTAGCTGGGCTAACTCTCGCGGTGCTGAGGGTACGTGCCAACAAATTTATATTTGTGGCGGCTGCGGCAATAAGAATACAATTTGGTTTTAGTTTTAATACATATATTTTAAACTGCACTCTCTGCTAGTTTTCACGTTGGGTTTTACAATTGCTTTGCACTTAATGATATTTCTTGTTTGAGTTTAGAAAATCGCGTGAATCTTGTGACGGAGTTTTATTTGCAATGCTGGCGCTCTCGTTGCACCAAATATTCAGAGTCAGTGTTACGCCTACTAAACGAGGTTTTAGCTAGCAACGCCTGAATTCGCCAGGCTCTACTATGGCCTCCTTGTTACCACAAGGATTTCGCCAATAGTCTCGCCTACTCTCAGGCTCTGGCTTTAGCTTCACCTGTCCTTCGCCAGGCTCACTTGTCTGATATTGGGTTTTAATTCGAGGTTGCTTTGCAAATGCAACGCGGCACAAGACTTGACAACTTTCGCGTATCGATTTCTCACACAATGTTTTGTTAATCGCTAAGGACACGATCTGCTTGTCCTTATTGCGATATGAATCCTTTTAATTCTTAGATTATCCTTTCACGTAGGATTTCTTGCCCTCTGAGTCCTGTGTTCACTTTATGTTCCGCGTTGACGTTCCACTTTGCACTCACACTAACTTTGTATTCGCTCTTGAACTGACTCTTCAATTCACTCTTGAACTGACTTTTGTACTGACTTCTGTACTAACTTTTGTACTGACTTGCCGCTCTGTCCAAGGCGGCTCCTTTTATAGTCTTCTGCTGTCTCGCTGGACCGGGGCCTGTCAGCGCTGTCAATGTCGCGCCAAGGGCAAAGGTGGCGTGATCGTTCCAGTGAGATTGGCCTAGCAACAACGGTTCCTCGTTGCTGATCACGCCTGTCGTTGGTGTGACGGTGATCACTATATTTTGTGGATGCACCGCTCGCACACCAACGGCACTTTGCCACGACTTTTGCGGTACGTGTTTTTGCGGCTCCCATGTGTCAAACACGTACCTTAGCGCTGACATCCTGTGTCAGAGCGAGACAGCATGCGAATTCGCCGCAGCTCAGGTCCGGCTGCGGCTATAAAGGCAATCGCTTTTTGTGAGGCGCTATAAATAAATATGGCTCCTCACAGCACATAGTCATTTACTTTGAATTTGCTACCACCAAATATTTTTAAGTGACTGTAAACAGTATTTAATAACATCTGTTCATTTGAGGAATTCACTTTTATAGGTGGCATTTTAATTGTTCTATGATATTGATTATTGTACTCTTTAATCAACCGCTTATACATTTCGATCCAATTGTATGTTCCATTGAAGCTAAACTCTCTCCACATCATTTCCTTTAAAGTTCTATTAAAACGCTCAACAATCGATGCTTTAAGTACACTAAGTATAGCTTGAGTAATGATTAATGTTATGTTTTTTACACAAGTTTTTAAAATCAGTATTAAAAAATTCTTTTCCATCATCCGTTTGTAAATTCTTAGGAATTCTATTCCCTTTAAAAATGTCTGCGAACCCCTGTGTAACTTCTTTTCCAGATTTTGACTTCAATGCTACTCCCCACGCATATTTGGAAAACGTATCAATGATTCTCAATAGAAATCGATATCCCTTATTAGATGAGGAGTACTTTCCCATTTCTACTTAGTCTGCCTGCCAATGATCATCGATTCCCTTCATTAAAACTCTTCTTCGCTTAAAATTTTTACGTGCAGGAGCATGCAATTCTTTCACTAATTCCCGTTTGCTCATATTGGAATGTAGCACGTCTTGTTGGTTTTATTTTTTTTTATTTATTTATTTCCTTTATAACGTAGTACAATGTTGTTGTTGACGACGTCTTTTTTATTGTGTCGAGAGAAAAATTTTGAGAAACACATCTTTTTCACCATAGGTGCCTTGTCCATCAGTATCGTAATCCATACTATCCATATACACTTCCACGATTTAAATCCCATGTTTCTTGATATAGTAATAATCAAATGAGATATAACCAACCGTGGTGGGGGTCAATCAGCATTTAACGGGTTTTGATAAATTGTATTTACTTATATATCATTTTTATTTATTTATTAATATTTTACTTTCGTTTTTGTTACGTTGGGGTACAGGCACCTCATCCGCTGTTAATATTTATTTTTAAAATGGTAGGATTCTCAAAACAGCCAATTACAAATGTAAAATATTTATCAAGTATTTCTTTCAAATTTTCGATACTCTTTATAGTATTGTTTAAGTTCTCTTGAAATAAATCAATTTTTTGGTTTCTCTCTCTTATTAATAATAATGAGATGGTGTGCTCTATATCATTTTTCACTAGAATTAATACTCGATCAACGTATTCTTTTATAACCAAGTCATTCGCCTCCTGCGGTTGTATACAACATATGATTCGTTTTTTCTGTATATTTAAATTTCCATCCTCATCAACGATAAAACCCACTAATCTTTTTCCATTTCTGTGTAAATACTCCAAATGCTTCCTATCGCTTGAGTAGTGTCCAAACTTATCTAGACTCATATTGACTTAACAGCGATCTGATTTCACAATTGGTTTTTTTCTTGATGTAACTGCTTGCTTACAAACTCATTATTACTGTTTATTCTTGAAATGATTTCATTGCTAACTTTGTTAACATCATCTAATAACTTAGTTACTTCGTTAGATATTTCATTCATTTTGCTTTCCATATCCTTTAACTTATTATTTCTTTGTTCGACTAACTGAGCAATATAAGCCGTTTGACTTTTTTTAATCCAAATACTTCAACATCAACGTATTCTTTGATTACCAAATCATCGTTATTTATGGGGCTGATTGAATTTTTAATGCGTTTGTTTTGGGCATTTAGGTTACCATCCTCATCAATATGAATCCCACTCACAGCTTCAATCCCCCTTTTCAACTTGTCTGAGCGTTCTTTATCGTTCGAGAAATGACCAAACTTGTCAAGAGACATATTAATAATAAGAATATTTAATGAGTGTATATCATATTTATTAAAAAATTATGTTTGCCTCTCGCAACTCTTCAATTATCGATACAATTTCATTATTATGACTACTGTTACCAGCTGCCTGTGAAGCGATCAAAAGCTTAAGTCTATTAACAATTTCATTAGGATTATCCCAGTATACATAATTTGGTTTATGCTTGTTGAGTATCATAATAGTTTCACCTTTATGTGTAGATTTTTTACTATTCAAAGGTGTAGACACTGCACTTGGCTCAACAACTTTCGGGAAAAGTTTTTTTATTATATCAGTATACTTTTTGGAGCGATTACCTTTCAGTGCTTCATTAGGCTGATGATTTCTTCTATGAGCATTTGTTTTTGACAAAATTTCCTTATATGTATCCAGATCCAATTGGTTATAAGCATGTGGATTTTTTAAAAGATTAAAGAATACAATCCAGGAGTAAGATTCCACTTTTCACCCGTTTCCAGTTCTAGCCTTTTGTTGTTTACGTTTATTTTAGAGCTGCCTAATTTGGTTTCTCCTTTATTTTTAGTTGGTCCAAATGCTTTATCTAACTGTCCCTCTCGCTCTAACTCATTTAGACTAAGATTAAAACTATCATCACTTGCTACATTTGACTGATTATAATCTTTATTGCCTGCTGTAGCGAGGTTAGTATAGCTTTGTTCACTCGATATAAGCGAATCATGGATTGACTGTTTTTCATCAATTTCCCCATCTATTGCGTCATAAAATTCACTAGTATTATTTTCATTCTCCTGCACCTCATTTACACTTTTATCTTTCTCTTCTTTTTTGATTCTGGGATATGGCTTAATTTCTTTATTTCCTTTAATAATCTTTTTGAGTGGTTCTGTTATCGGCTTAAATGTTTCCTTCAACTGGTATTCATTTGCGGCTTTACCTAATTTAATACTTCGAAATTTTCTTTTTAGCGCGTTTCTTGTTATTGTTAGCTCCTTTAGTATATGTTCATTCATTTTAGTATATTTATGATAGTAAGCCAATAAACTTGATCAGCGAGCGTAAAAGAGGGTGGTTTTAATAATTTATTTTTTATGTTTTTCAGAAACAGTGTTTTTTCTGTTATTTGTTGTTATTTTTTTCAGAAACAAGTTGTTGTTTTGCTCTTATTTTTGATTTTTTCCGAAACAAGGTGTTGTTTGATGTTTTTGGTTTTCAAGAATCAGGGGGCCTGCTATATGTGAACTAATCAGATACTCCAAACAAACTGAGATAGTTTACAGACAATATTTATATATATATATATTCATAAATGATAAATCTTTTTTTTATTCTTTATTAAACCATTTAAATGTAAAGTATTTATTTTGATATAAAAATTATTTTAAAAAAGATTTTGAGGTGAGCATTAAAAACTTAAGACATAACTGACCGCAATTAAAAGTACCAAATTGTTGTACTTGATTATAATTGTATTGAATGTTCTCGCCCAAATATCTTATAAGTTCTATAGGGGGTGGCAAATTTCCAAAACTATCAAAATATCTGCATTCCTTTTCCGCCTTATAGAAAGCTACCCAATGAGTTCCACCTCCGGTTGACGAGTCCAAATTGACGATGCCACATTCTCTTTTTCTTACATTTTTCGGTAAGGCGTTTCTCATGTAAACCCCTCTAAAATGTGGGATATGTTTGCGTGCGAAGTTTATAATATCAATGTTCGAAAGCGGTTTATTGGGCAGCTCATTTATAAAAAATTAATTTTTTTATTTGTGGTTATACCAAAACCTTTTTGATACGGTTTTAAATAGAGTCCACTACCTAAAGCAATGGCCTCCATTTTTCTATTATGACGTTTATTCTCTTCTAGCTCTTTTTTGCATTCTTAGCACTATTAATGCTTCTAGCAATAGCTGCTCCACCAGATGCCATTCCTCCTAAGGCACTGAGCGCTGTCAAGATTGGCACAAGTGGTAAAAAACCTCCAATTTTAGGAACGTTGATTACTCTAGGAATAACAACAGTATTTTTCTTATTTACAATGGTCTTAGACATAGCTTTTCGGGCTACTTTAATCGCAGCTTGAATGTCGAGTGGTTTTTCTTTCTTTAACACTCGTGTTGCGTCTCGAACAAGAGTCATAAATTTCTTTTTATTTTTACATGGTTTTCGTTTCTTTTGCTTTTGTGGAAGTCCCATACCAAATTTTTTCTTTGCTTTCATTGCGTTTGTAACGAAATATGCAGACGATTTTTCACCGAGAGTACTATCAGATGCTTTTACACGCTCCCACGCTCTTTCAGCTAGGATTGAGTCAGCTTTATGTCGATTTTCCAGATCTTTATATTTAGAATAGGCTATATCGTGCTCTCTACAAGCGGCATCCAAGGGATTTATTCCTTTGTCACCACGTGCTAAACGAGCTTTAAGCTTTGTTCCTGGACCACAAAACTGATATCCCGGTATGTGCAGCTCAACTGGTAGGGAGTTTATTATTTTATTGACAATACCTCTTCCTAGGTAGAGTGGTGGTTTGTTACTAGTAGTTTTATAAAAGCGCAACACCATTTTATTTGTTGATTATTCTTCAATGAGATTTTAGCAAGTAACGATCTACTCAAAAAAGTAAGATTAATATGCGTTTAATCAAACAAAAAAACGACATAGAAGTAAAAAATATCGATTGTAAAAATGGTGATGTCAAACAACTTAGACATAGTAGCTTGTTACCCAATTCAATAAGAGCTCTAATTGTCGGACCTTCAAATTGCGGGAAAACCAATGTTATGATTAGTTTGATTGAAAGCCCTAACGGATTAAAGTTTGAGAATATTTACTTATATTCAAAGTCATTATATCAACCTAAATATGAATACTTAAAAACACTTATAAAACCAATAAAAGGAATGGGTTACTTCACATTTTCTGAAAACGAAAATGTTGTTGCACCCAGCGATGCCAAAAAGAACTCTATTATGATTTTTGATGACGTAGCATGTGAAAAACAGGATAATATTCGTGCATACTTCTGCATGGGTAATTAATTAATTATTTTGTTTAGGCAGGATGAAGTCAATATGAAACATGTGTATCAGGATCATGTAGGCGTAGACATGTCGTTTGATGCATTTAAGAATATTTGTCAATTTTGTTGGAGAGAAAAATATGGATTTTTATTAATATGTAAAGATGATCCGCTAGAAAATGGACGTTATAGAAGGGGGTTTGCTGATTTTATTCAAATTTAAAATATAATAAAATAAAATAAAATAAACTAGTATTATTCATTCACTTATCAATAATCTTTCGGAATGGCAACAACACTAACGTTGACGGGTAACAACTCGATTCTAATAGCTAATTATCATCCTCCCATAGAGTTAAGTGGGAGCTATGAATGTGCACTAATTGATTTCCATATGTACAACTCGGTTCCAAATGTGGACTACGATAATAATTTATTCCATATTGGGGAGCATATTTTCGAGATACCTGTGGGATCATATGAGCTTAGTGATATAAGTGAATTTATTAAAGAGAAAATGAAGAAAATAGAGCCCAATGAATAAAAGCACCCACTAATCGAGAGCAATAATAATGCCCTCCAAGTGGTGATTTCATCTAAAAAAGATTCAATATATTTTAACAAAGAGCGTTCCATTGGCCAATTATTTGGATTCAATAGAAGAGAACTAAAGCCATATGCAACGCATATATCAGATCAACCTGTTGACATTTTAAAAGTAAATACGATTCGTCTGGAATGTAACATTGTAAGCGGTTCATATGTAAATGAGGTATCAAGTCATGCTCTGCATGAGTTTGCACTCAACGTTCCGCCAGGCTATAAATTGAGTGAGAAACCAAATAATCTTATTTATTTGCCAGTTAATACGAGCGAGATACAGTCATTAATAATACGGATCGTTGATCAGAACGGAAACTTGGTTAATTTAAGAAAAGAGGTTGTGACACTTCGCTTACACTTGAGGCGCCGATAATGATTATTTATAATAATAAAAACGTGCGCTATCCACCCCCAGCGAGCACTTTAGGTTCTACTACAGAAGGATACAGGTCGACGAAAAAAGTACTAACACCTGAGAACAAATTATTTTTAAAATCTCTGGGTCTAAAAATAAAAAAATAATGAGTAGTGTATTGAATGTTCGAGAGAAAGCCTATTCGGATGAGAGTATATTCAAGAAAGAATATCATAGTTACTCTCCCTATCTACAAGCATTTAAAAGCAATGATGAAGTTAGGATTACTATTCAGAATCAGGACTTATATGTATTGCCTTGTGAGAGTTTTATTAATGTTGAGGGCACAATTTGTTTGGCGGATAACTCGCTTGCTGTAGATGGAAAACTAAAAACAATTGTATGAGTTATCTCTTTGACGAGGTTCGTTATGAATTAAATGGAATTGAAATTGATCGTACTCGATTTGTTGGTATTTCAACAACCTTAAAAAACTACGCTTCCTTAAACAAAACGGAGAGCTGCATGTTAGAGAATTCTGGCTGGTTCAATGAAATGATAGAGAGCTGTCGAACGGATACTTTAACTTTTCTATACCTCTTATATACTTACTTGGATTTGCTGAAGATTATAACAAGGTCTTACTAAATTGTAAACATGAATTGATATTACTCATGACTTAAAATATGGAAGATGTATACTACACTAAAATTGGAACTAAGGAGTATAAGCTAAATATTTCTAACATTGCACATTGGGCGATTTTCCAAAAAAAGTGGCATAAAGTCAAAAAATGTAAGGTAGAATATTAAAAAAACCTTGTTATTTATTAATAGTAAACACTTCAGGAAGCTTAAAAAAAATTTTTTTTTTCTGGGTGGCAACTCTCTTTATGTGGCAGCCTCTTAAAGTCAGCTGATGGCAAGCAGATTTCGATTGTAAAAGTTACCGCGAAAATTTTACTTCTGCAATCGATCAGTGTGCGTATGTTTTTATACAGTTAAATATATTTATTTAGTATGGAAAACAAAGATCAAGGTATATATAATCTGTATGTTATGGCAAAAGTACATAAATATTTGTGTTGTTGTTTTTGTCCAGTGTTGTTGTTGGTTGTATTTGAACTAAAATTTTAACAATTGTAATCGTGTTCCGTGAAGTATTTCTATATCAAGAGCAAGCCAGAGCAGGCAACTAATAATGGCAAGTTACTAACTTAAATGTCTATTTTCATTTGGTAAAAATCTCATTTCCCCGTTTTCCCCCCGTTTATACAAAAAATGCACTTGTAGTTGTTGTTGCGATTACCAACAGCGAGCTTGCCGATATGTGGAACAGCAACAATCGCAACGCAAGCGCTGTAACGTCGTTTATATTAACAGAAATAAATAAAGATGATTTGAGCATATCGCAGATGAATACAATAGAAGCCAAAGTATCCATTTTTGTAAAACAAATTAAACGGTATTTACGCAAACATCACGCAAATCTAGATAAAATTAAGTATTGAAATTACCGCGAAGTATGCGCGAGTTTCAATTGCGTTGCGAAAATAATAAGAACAGCGATATATATATATATGTAGTTTATTGTAATATGATCTGCCGATACACCTCCGATGCGTGCTTAGCGACTCTCGGTTACAGACTGACTTCAGAACAAAGGAAGACTTAAGAATAAACAAATGCGAGTTGCCAGATGGATACACAATCTCATGTTGCCAGATTGGTACTTTGTAACTAAAGAATACTTGTGGGGGCAATATTTCAACACGCCCCCTCAAAGAAACAATTCTATAAATTTTAAATACTAGTAACGCCCAGTGAAGAAATGCAGCCGTAGTGCTTGGCGCTACTAAGGCCCTTTGTAAGGACGTCTGCGGGCATCCGTTCTGTCTCCATGTACGCTACTTGGATATCACCACTCTGAAGTTTATGTTGGATGAAGTGGTGTCTCACGTCGATATGCTTTGTACGAGGAGGGAAACCAAAGCCTTTTACCAATTTTTGAGCACTTTGGTTATCATTGAAGAGTTGTACTGCATCGCATTTTCTACCAATTCCGATTAGAATTGCCTTCAAGTACAAAGCCTCCTTTGTTGCCTCACTCATTGCCAAGTATTCGGATTCGGTGCTCGACAGTGCGACTGTACGTTGTTTTCTTGCTTCCCAGCAAATGGCGGCACCTGCTAGTATAAACGCATGACCAGAATAAGAGCGCCTGTCAGTCAGATTTGCACCCCAATCAGCATCGACGACTCCATAAAGATCTTCGCCTGTTTGCTTAAACCACAGGCCAAGTTGCATGCTACCGCTTAAGTATCGAAGGATTCGTTTTGCTGCTTTCCAGTGTTCAATGCTATAGTTTGAGTTGAACTGGCTCATAAAGTTAACGGCGTATGCAATGTCTGGGCGAGTTGTGACTGCAAGAAACATAAGAGACCCAATTAAATTTTGGTAAGGATACTTATCCATTTCCTTTTGATCAGCTGTTTCTGACCGCTTCAAAGTACATTTCGCCTCGATTGGTGTTAATGCTGGTTTGCATTCAGTCATTCCAAATCGTTTCAGTACAGCCTTTATGTACTTTTCCTGTGAGAGAAATATGCGGTGCTCATTCATATTTTGCTCAAACTCGATGCCAAGACAATTCTTTACTGGCCCAAGATCTTTTATCTCGAACGCTGCTCCGAGAACTTCTTTTGTCTGCTGCAACCATTGCGGATGATTAGTCGCCAAAAGCAAATCATCCACATAAATAGTGACCAAAAGAATTTTCTCCTTTTGCCGCTTAAAAAACAGACATGGGTCCTGTTTTGTAGCCTCCAGTCCAATTTCTTGCAGCTTCGTTGTAAGTTTGCTATACCAACGCAATCCAGACTGGCGCAGTCCGTATAGCGCCTTCCTCAGCAAACATACAGGATTTTCCAAAGATGAACGTGCTTCACGCCATTCCACTGCTGCATTCAAGTATTCTCCATGATGAGAGTTCTGCTTGCTTCCTACTGGCTTACCGGATTCCAACTTTTTCATGAAATCGTTGAAGCTCTCGGGTACTTTCATATATACGCTCTCTTCGAGCTCGCCGTTTAAATACGCTGTCACGACGTCCATCTGGTGTATCTGCATATCAAGTTCAGTTGCCATAGCAACCAACAACCTTACTGATGTGAATCTAGCTACAGGTGAGTAAGTTTCGTGAAAATCTTCTCCGGGCCTCTGTGCGTACCCTTTAGCAACCAATCGTGCTTTCTTTTTCCTGAGACTGTGCCATCATCTTTTGTACGGAATACCATCCTGCTTCCCAAAACTTTTCGATCTTTGGGACGTTCCACTATTTTCCATGTATTGTTTTGGATCTGTGCTAAAAACTCATCCTCTATCGCCTTTGTCCAGTAAGGGCCATCTATGCTCTCTACTGCTTCTTCTAACGTAGTCGGATCCTCTGGTGAAGCTAAATATGCCATTTCGCATTCTTCAAACAGTTCGCTTTCACTGCTTTCCTTATTGCTGCTGTCGTCGCGCACCTGTGTTGGTGCCTGATATATCTTACGCGGTCTACCACGTCGGCCTGTCTTCTCAAGCTTCGGACGCCCTCTGCCATGCCGCTGATTAACTGGCTCTTGTTGCTCTTCGCAGCTGCTGTCATCACTTGCATGTTGTTCGCTGCGTTTGCTGGTCAGATTGATAACGATGTCTTCGTCTGTGCTCTGCTTGCAGTCGTAGAACTCTGCATATTCGCTTTTGAAGCCTGGAATATTCAAAAACTTTACATCTTTGCTTACTATAACCTTAAGTTTTCCAGGTAAGTACAACCGATATGCTTTCGATGTTGTTGAATAGCCAACCAGCACACATTCCTCCGAACGCGACTCAAATTTTCCTTTATTTGAGCCCTTAACTAGCGCATATGCCTTCGTACCAAATATACGCATGTGTACCACTGTAGGTACCTTTTTTGTCCAGTAAGTGTGAGGGACTTCACCGGATAATCTCCGTGTTATACACCTATTTCTTGTGTAGCACGCTGTGTTGATTGCCTCCGCCCAAAACGATGGTGGTGCGCCAGCCTGCTTCATCATGCACCGCGCCATCTCGACCAGGGTGCGGTTATGCCTTTCTGCTAATCCATTTTGTTGTGGCGTATGGGGTGTTGTCAATCGTCTTCCAATTCCATTAGTATTCATGTAGGCATCAAATGCTTTGTTGCAATACTCTGTCCCGTTGTCCGACTGAAGAGCTTTCA
This sequence comes from Scaptomyza montana, assembly GCA_018904305.1. NCBI lineage: Eukaryota > Metazoa > Arthropoda > Insecta > Diptera > Drosophilidae > Scaptomyza > Scaptomyza montana. The sequence goes on from JAEIGR010000111.1 coordinate 376,048, forward strand.
CCTTGGTACCCGTGTAATTTTCAGCTGCAGCTTTGTATACCTTAAAAGCGTCGAACACGTCAGATTTCTGTTTTAAAAAATAGACTTCGCAATGCCGCGAATAATCATCTATAAAGGTAACAAAATATTTGCAGCCTCCAATAGATTGCGTTCTCATTGGGCCGCACAAGTCACTGTGTACTATTTCAAGTCGCTCTGTTGTACGCTTTTCTTGTGCGCTTTTATAACTATTTGCAGTTTGTTTTTCACTTATGCAAATTTCGCACTTCGATAGTTTTTCCTTTTCATTTATTTCCATACCATAGACTTTGCCATTTTTAGCCATACTTTTTAGATCGTTTTCGTTTAAGTGTCCCATCCGATAATGCCATAGATCAATATTATTTTGTTCACTGTGCATTGTACTGTTAACTTGATGCTTTTCGCTGTTCAAATAATATAAGTTTCCATGTCGTTGTGCACGTAGCATTATTGCACTATTTTTCATAATAATTGCTTCATTCTTCCGGAATAGCACTTCAAAACCATTATCTGTAATTTTGGAAATCGACATTAAGCTTTGTCGTAGATCTGACACATAGAATACATCTTTTAGCGTTAAATCCGCTTTTCGCTGCTGGTCTTTAACTGCGACTTTAATATCACCGATACCATTTATCTTTGTGATATTATCGTTTGCTAAATGCAATGTCTTTTCGACCACTTTCATTTTATCAAACATGTTCACATTTGAACTCATATGTGCAGTGCAGCCGCTATCTAGACACCATAAGTTATTTTTCTCACTTGTGAAAAATGCCATCTCTAAAGCGTTTAGCATCTCTGATGTACTTGCGCATTGCTCTCTTGTATCACTTTTCGTGTTCTTCTTTGTCTTGTTTCGACAGTTTCGCGCAAAATGCCCAGCATTGCCGCAGCTAAAACATTTTCTCTCTTCCTTTTTAAATTTTTCGTTCCGTTCCTCTTTGTTATTGTCTTTCCGACGATTAGCGAACATAGCGTTTTGCTCTTCACGATCACCTTTTGTTTTTCGCGCTTCCGATTCTTCTAGAATCTTAACGCGAAGCACATCAGGGCGTGGCAAGTCATCTCGGGCTTCCATCGCACAACGAAACATTTCATACGAATCAGGGAGACTGTACAATAATAGGATCACTAGTAGATCATCGCCAATCGCAACTCCTATCTCTTTTAATTTTTTAACTGCGTCGAAAAAATTGTTCACATGTTGGCGTGCGTCGCCACCTTCATTCATGCGTGACAACGCCACTCGCTTTTCGCACTGGCCCCTTTGATTGAAATGTCTCCTGCAATTTCAACCAGTATTCTTTCGCCGATCCACACTTTTCAATTATAGCCAATTCTGATGGGCTAATTGATAACAATATGTCTGCTCGCGCCTTTTCGTCGAATATTTTCCATACAGCCTGATCTTCCACCGCTGCTGGATACGGTTTCGTCCCATCGACGTACTGCCATAGTTCGTTTTTTTACTAATACGGCTCGCATCTGCAGTTTCCATGTATCATAGTTCTCCGCACACAGCGGCTCTATACGAATAAAAGCACCCGCCATTTTTCACGACTGTACTTTTTCTATTGTCCACGCTTTTCTATTATTTTCGGCACTCTGGGCCCATAACCTATTGAAATTACCGCGAAGTATGCGCGAGTTTCAATTGCGTTGCGAAAATAATAAGAACAGCGATATATATATATATATATGTAGTTTATTGTAATATGATCTGCCGATACACCTCCGATGCGTGCTTAGCGACTCTCGGTTACAGACTGACTTCAGAACAATGGAAGACTTAAGAATAAACAAATGCGAGTTGCCAGATGGACACACAATCTCATGTTGCCAGATTGGTACTTTGTAACTAAAGAATACTTGTGGGGTCAATATTTCAACACTTAGTCGATGTACTCAGAATGGTTTTCAAAAAGTTTTGAAATACGAATCGATATGGAGGATACCAAAAATTCAACACCTTCCAAAACAGGACGCCCAAAATTAGGGTATACAGAGGCCGGGTCAAGACTTAGAAGGAAAATGGCTTTAGAAGTTGCCATAGCAAATGACTTGTCTACTCCTTTACTTCTGCATGCAGCCTCAACATCTGCGCGAAAAAAGAAAAAATAATGAAGCAGTCGGCGTGCAGCAGGAAGTCAATATAGAGGAAAAATTAAGAATGTGTCAAACAAAGAGTCTGTAAAAATATCAAATAATGTAGCCTTAGCCTATATATTGGAAAATGGGCTAACAAAACAACAATATATTAATACTAAGCAACTAAATAAGGCGTACGGGAACGACATATATCCTGGTTATGATGCAATAAAAAAAACGAAGATGCAGTGCAGACCAACAGGAGTACAAATTACAGAATCTGTGGCAAAGGTTTCTTTGCAGGATTTGCTAAGCCATACGGCTGAACGAATTTTAATTTTACAAAAGGAAGTTTTGGAACAAATGGAAAATGTTACAGAGTGCAAACTTATTGCATGCTATGGATTTGATGGGTCGACCGGTCAAAGTTCCTATAAGCAGAAATTCGATTTGGATGAAGCCGATTCTTCCGACAGTTCTCTATTCGTGGCAACTATGATTCCAATAAGATTAGTGGATTCTTTAAATCGTTTAATTTGGGTAAACAAAAGCCCCCAGTCTGTACGCTTCTGCAGGCCGATTAAAATTGAATACGCTAAAGAAAGCTTTGCAAAAATCCAAGAAGAAAAGCATCATTTAGATATGCAAGTAGCAAACTTGCAAAGTTTTAAATCACATAGCGCAAACATTTCTGTTAATTTTAAAACATATATGACATTGATTGACGGCAAGGTACTTAATGTTTTAACAAATACGAAATCTACGCAATGTTGTCCAATATGTGCTATAAATCCAAAAGCGCTTATGCACATTAATGATTTCAATTCTAAAATTTTTAAACCTAAACCTGACTCTTTGAAATACGGCGTTAGTCCGTTACACGCCTGGATCAGGTTTATGGAATTCGTTTTAAACATATCATATCGAATCGATATTAAAACTTGGCACGTTAAAGGCGAGAATAAAAACAAAATGATATCGCGGAAGAAGGAAATCTAACAAAGAATATGGAAGGAAATGGGCTTACATATTAGCATACCAAAACAGAATGGATCTGGTAACAGCAACGATGGGAATACGGCGAGGCGAATCTTTGCAAATACCAAACTTTTTGCAGAAATCACATTGTTTGACGAGGTCCTATTAAATAAATTCCACCATTTATTAATAGCAATTTCGTGTGAATTTGCCATAAACACAGACAAATTTCGATGTTTTTGCAACGATACATTTTTATTGTATATGCAGGCGTATCCATGGTACCCAATGTCCCCAACAGTTCACAAGATTATAGTTCACGGATCAGATATTATGGATCAGTTTGTAGTTCCTGTTGGGTGCCTGGGCGAAAATGCCTCAGAGGCACGCAACAAACTCTATAAAATGGACCGACGCACAGTGGCGCCCGTAGAACAAGTCAAGTGTCAAAAATCAAAAATTGCATGTGCCTCTAAAAAATATTGAATGAACCTACTTTATAGGAAATTTTCCAGCGATTTCAAATCTGCAATCCATAATATAACCGGATTTTTTGTTTAGAAGATATAGCTTTTCAAAGTTGTCTGATTTTTTGTGTTACATAAAAATCACAATTTTAAGGTAATTTGGTCGGCTTTGAGATACAATATCTCAAAAACTAAGTTACGGATCGTCATCACTTTTGGTTCTATTGATAGATCTATTTATTAAGAAAAGAATAAAAAAAATTATACTGTTTGCTTTTCGTTTGGCCAGGCAATTCAATATTTACCAACTATCCACTTTTTTCACTATTTCTCAACTTTGATGGAAAATAAAAAAATTATATCACATTATATCGGCTATTTTTTTAAATTAATTTCTTTGATTATTTCTCTATTAAATGCAAAAAGTTTCATGTGCCCGTTTTTGCCCCTTTTTTTTAAATGTAAAAAAAGTGAAAAAGTCATAGGAAAAAATGAGTTGCATGCATTTTTGGGCAATTTATGACATATAACCGTGAAAACCCATTTTTGTTGTTGTTGTTACGTTCGTTATTGTGAAGATACTTGACTTTTGTTTTTCATTCTGTAATGCCTACCTGAGATCATTTGTCAAATCCTGGTCCCTAAATTCAGGTGCAGTTACAGGATATACAAATAAATGACCAGGTACGCACCAAATACAGAAATTGCGTTAGCGTACAACTAGTCACACATCCCAATCAGGTAGGCACAAATCTTATTCGGACACGTGCGAAGTACCCAAATTGCATAAATTGACCTTATTGACCTGGACTTATACAAACAAACATACAAACGTTAAGAGATTGGGAACTATCTTAAATGTTTTGAACTGCAAGGAAAAAGTTGATTCTGCCAAATATGGAGAATATGCTTCAAAAACAGCATCACTTTTAGCAGAATTATATCCGCAGAAAAAGTTGACCCCGACAGTCCATAAAATATTGGCGCATGGCAAGGATATAATTGAGTATCAGTCTTTGCCAATTGGAGAGCTTTCTGAAGAAGCACAGGAATCATTAAATAAATTTCATAAAAAAAATACAGATTGCTAAACACTTTCAAAGCATCAAGGGTGAGACAAAATGAGGACCTCTTCAACATGTTAGCAGCATCTTCAGATCCACTAATTTCATCACTGAGGCATGTTAAGTCACGAAAAGAATTAGAAAATACTTATAGTTCAGAGATGATTTCTCTTTAAGATATACCATCTTTTACGGATTGTGATGAATATTTTACAAAAAATTAATAAAAAAAAAAAAAAAAAAAAATTATTTTTAATTATCATAATATTAATTTTAGATTATAAAAACCATTAAAACGAAACAATAAAAATCAAAAAATTTAAAAAATATTTTTTTTCCTTCCCGTAAAGTTGATTTTTCCACAAATTTCAACTTTGCATACCCATAAATAGGCACAGAAAAATCGTAGAATTCATTTCAAACGCTCATTTTATAGGTTGATTAATTATCTATCATATGCTTTTTAAATTGTTTGATTATCTCATTTGGTTCAAAAGTTATGATTTTTGATATGAAAAAACTCAAATGGCCCCACTGTGCGACGTTCCCATGCTAGAAAAAATTGCAGGCTAAATAATATAACTGACGTTTTTTATAGATCTATTGACTCATCCGACCCTCTTATTTCAAGCTTGAAAATACATAATACACCAAAACTGCTTAAAAAAAATCACTTCCTACAGAAGTTATTGCGTTTTTGGAAACTCCAACCTTAAATATAAGTTCATGCTATATATCTGATGAAAATAATAATGAAAATTTTAATTTTAATAATAATAATAACATGGAAAGTAAAACAGATGACGAAGAAGATTATGATAACATCAATGAATATTCGTTCGGTTTAGATGAGGAAGATTTTTAACTGCTTATTTGTAAAGTTTGTAATAATATAACTACATATACATATGAATAAAAATTTGCTATCTTTATACCCTTCACATGTGAATCAGGGTATATTGACTTTGTCATGAATCTGTAACACCTTAAAGGAATGATGGGAGACCCCATAAACTATATATCAAAATGATCAGGACGAGCTCAGGAATTGATTTCCGTCTGTCCGTCCGTCTGTCCGTCTGTCAGTCTGTCCGTCTGTCCGTCTGTCCGTCTGTCTGTTTCAACACGATTTCCGGCCAAACTGCTGAACCGATCTTGATGAAACTTTCACAGATTGCTTAGATCATGTCGGGTTTGTTCACTATGAAATTTCATCCCGATCGGAGCATTCTACGACATAGCCACCATACAAATTTACCATATCGTACTATCAATTGTTGTCTCTGTCGTGCACTTTCAAGTACCTACATGTCAAATTGTTGTTGTTGCACATGAACAAGTAAATGACGCTCAAGAGTAAAAATATTAGCAAAAATTACCAACAACTGCACAGAAACATAAGAGGGGGGTGCATTGATTTGGCTGTGTGAAGGGTATCATAGTCTTGGCATAGCCAAAATTAACTATGCGCCACTATGTTTTTTATTTAATATTATGTCTAAGTATAATAAAATAAAGCTTTTCATTTTGTTTCAATTTTAGTTGAACATTTATAATTTGTTCTTAAATAAATGCACTTATTAGTGGCGGCCTCCACATATGCGAAAATAAAAGGAGTGACCCAATTGTCGAACAAAAAATCCGAAATTAGAGTTAAATATAACGAACATTTTAAAAAAAAATTTATGTCTCTAGCTTTATTTTTTAGACTGTATGCCGCCAAAATCGATAAATCGCCCATAGTGCATTGTATGGAAAAT